>JARYHS010008074.1:65263577-65681134 GCA_031002005.1 Vandiemenella viatica
AGGAGCATATTTGGCATTCTGCGCGACGAAAGTTTGTGGCATTCGCTGACGGGCAGCTGATCTAGCCTCAAAATTTTGGAAGGAGAAAATTTATAAAAAGGAAAAATGCCGAGCGAAATCAAAGGCCACAGATAGCAGAAGAGGAAACCCAATTACCCGATTGACGGAAGATATCCCATGACAATGAGCAGCATCAATCGTCGGAGGAACTTCAGTGTGCTCCAGAGAGGCCGTCTTCTGAGCGACAACTGGGGCCGTCTTGGTATTCCAGAAGGTCAACTCTTGATGGCCTGGCGGCTGACTTTGCTGCCGGTTCCAGGGGACTCTGCCTTTGGAGCGCACACAACCCAAAAAATGAACAATAGTGGACCGAAGTGCGGCTGTGACAATTTGTGGTGGTATAGTAGAATTAGTATTATAATGGTTTTTAGTAGTAGCAGTTAATGTTAGCAGTAATATTAGTGACAGTAGTAGTAGATTTAGTAGTGTGTGGTACCCATTCTGTTTAATAAGTAGATGTAGTAGTTATTGGAAATTGAATCAAAATTTTCTTTCATTCATTGTTTATTTGTTAATATGTTTTATATATATATTATATATAAGAGATACAAACATATGTAAATGTAAATGAGTGGAAATAGGCCAGATTAGATACTAGGTGCTGGGCTAAGTTGCATATGGAAAATAAATAATAAAAAAATAAATAAAATAAAATACGAGGACCAAGGTGTTTATTTATACAGTAATGTTGGAACTAGAAGAAATAGCTTTATGTACAGTTATCATTCCCAACTTTACTGGTTCTCTTTCTCTTAATGACTTCTAAGGACTCCTACCAAACATGCAAATATAAGTTAGTAAATGTTTAATCAAGCTTTTTTAACAGAGATGGTCAGTATTTTAAATACAGTAGATCTTCGATCATCCGAAATATATGAGACCCACAAGTCCAATTTATATATAAATATAGGCCTACACGTACTGCACACAAAATTTTCATGAAAAATCTCGGCATTTACACATTTTCTAACAATGAAATGAACTACGTTTTAATAACAATTGGAAAACGTTTGGAAATAATTGGCTTGAAAATTTCGTGTAGAAGAATGAAATATAAAATTGGAATAAGTTTTAAGAAATAATAACAGGAAAAATCGGGAAAGAGGGGAGCCAAAAATTGATGAACTGAGTGAAAAAATGGAGGAAGCCTGGTTTCCTAGCACACTTTCAACTTATTCACTTATTATTATTATTTTTTAAAAGTTTTTAGAAATTTTAAATTACAATCAACATTAGTACATATTATTTATCGAATTTGCAATAAAAATTACTAAAAATACCTATCAAACTATTCTTTTTTTTCTTTTCTAGATTGATTTCGGTTAACGGATGGTCGTTTAACCGATGATCTACTTTACATATTTAAGATACTTTTGTAATTCGCGATATTTCACCGAAATCTTTTTAATTGCAAAGCTATTAATTAAACTTGAGCTCATCTCAGAGTCGTCATTGTCGTCTTCATCGTCGTCTGCACCGTCAAAGGACGATATTCCCGGCAACTGTGTTTCCTGGTCCCTTAAAAAATCTAACTTATCAAAGTACCACAGGGTAGGTTCATATATATCTTCATCTTCTGCTCCAGATCTTTCACTTTTTAGTTTTTTCTTGAGTTCCCGTCGATAGCATGTACGCATATTTGCTATACGTTTTTTCATGCTTTCGAGTGTGGCATCCCGTTCCACTTCTTTGAAAGCAATCAGCAATTCTTCCCAGCCCTTGTTTCTTGAATTTTTATTTTTATATAAATCAGATTTCACTTTCCACAACTGTGGTAGACTGCGAAACTTTTCGATGACGGTGTTCCATGCATCGTTGTTCTGAATAGTAGCCATCACAATACCACTATTAGCATAGATCACTAGCACTGCCTCGATGAGAAACCGGAGCAGACTGATGTTGGCAGTCAAGTTGGACAACTTGCCCATACACACTACAACACGTTGGCACAACAATAGGCCCCGCCTACAAATATCAAAAGCGTTTGAAAACCACCAACTTGGTTGGCCAACTTGTGATTTGGTCTGCCAACCTACCCATACACACACCAACTTCAGCTACAACACAACCAAGTTGGCCAACAAGTTGCTGTGTGTATGGGGCCCTTTACAGCTGTTTTTTCCTCTGGAGAGAGCATTGTTGGATGACTGAACAATGTCACAGAAATGTTGAAAGCGGTGCAATCTGCCGATTTTTACTATTTCATTAACATAGCGTAGTGCCCAATCTTTAAGTATCCGAATTTTCTTGAACTAATGTATACAATCTTTTACAACAACATGTATAAAATAACAATAAGATGAAACATCTACTCTACACATTTTAATGCTCCAGTTAGGGATTGTGCACAAACTACCTAGCTCGGTCTGGGGGGAGGGGAGGGGTGGCTGGAAGCTACGTTGGGCTACGGTGGGGGGGGGGGGGAGGGGGGGTTGGAGCCAGGCAACGTAGCCTTCGTTCATATTATTTGTCATAGTTAAAATGAGATTCAGGACACACAACCAGCATGTAAATATTTATTTCTGCCATTTAATTATCCCCGTATGTAATTTACGATAGTCTGACAAGAGAAAACAGTACAAAATGTCTTCTGGAGTCAATCGGGAAATAGGCTACGTGCTACATGGGAGGGGGGGGAGGGGGTAGAAGCAAAAGCCACGTCGGGCTTCGTGGGGTGGAGGGGGGGTTCACAGGAGGCCAAAATGGAGCTACGTGGTTTATGCACGCTCCCTTATTTGTACGGGGCTTACGTCCAGGCTCGGTCCTCTGTACTGTATTTCCGGTATTTGGCCGGCAGAGGCCGCGCTGGCAGCGATAAAGCAAGCGAGCCTACACAGCTTCTGCATGATTCTAGTGCAGCAGTACTCAACCTTATTTTTCTGGGCCGCATAAGCGATGCTGATATATAAAAATGGGCCACTACAGTACAATAGAACTCTACTATTAAAAGTAACAATTTATTTTAACATCAATGGAATTCTTGACTTTGTAACAAATTTTTGACAATTTCAGATAAATCCGGCTTATAATTGCTAGGCTTCGGACGACATGGAATGGGTTGGAGGGCCGCGGATTAAGTGCATCTTCTGTAGTGGGTGCCAATTCGACGAGGCTATCAACCTGCTTCCCACAAGGTCATAATGAAACTTGTTCCAAACTGGCTAACACGTTTCATCCAGACAAGCTGGTTTCCTGCTAATATTCATTGTGAACAAATACACCGCTACAAGTGCTTACGTCTTGTGTCCTTCATAGCATCCCTGACGTAGCGGTGATAGTGCTCGTGAAATTTATTGCGGACAATCGCAACCCAGATGTGATCAAATTACCCAACAGTGTTGTTCGGAAATAAATACAACTTTTAAATTTTTTTATTTATACCGTAACAAAAGAACCAGTTACATACTGTTTCTCAAAATAGTCTCTGCTTTAGATATGTATTTTTTTCCAGCTTATCGGAAGCTTTTTGATGCCGTCATCATAAAAGGAAGGGTGTTGCGTCAATAGCAAATTGCCCATGAATCACTTCACCATGTTGTCGTCAAATCATGGGCATTCCAGCGCTTCTATCAGTGGTCAAAAGAGATGAAAATCACAGGGTGATAGATCAGGAGTGTAGGGAGAATGATCAAATGATATACAATACATTTCCTCCAAGTTTCCCTAGAGAGAGCTGTAGTGTGCGGTCTACGTTGTCATGAAGAACAATAGCGTCTCTTAAGGAGCGTACATAAACCACGTAGCTCCATTTTGGCCTCCTGTGGAACACCCCTCCCCCCCCCCCTCCTAGCACGTAACTTTTTTAGATTTTGATTCCAGAAGAAATTTTGTATTGTTTTCTCTCGTCAGACTGTCATAAATTACATACGGAGATAATTGACAGAGGGAAATAAATATTCACTTGTTGTTGTGAGTTCTGTTCCTCATTTTAACTGTGAAAAATGTTATGACAGGAAAGCTACGTGGCCTTGATCGAAACCCCCCCCCCTCCCCGCACGTAGCCCAGCGTAGCCTTCCAGCGCACCCCTCCCCCCCTCCCCCTGGACCAAGCCACGTAGTTTGTGCACAGTCCCTTATAGGTTAATCACGTCTTCTGCGCGGATAAGCAAGTTAACCTCACCCAAAATGTTACAGTAATGTGTTGCATTGATAGGGCAATGACCATCCATATATCAGTATGCAAAATACCACATCGGTTAAAAACAAAATAAAAACAAACAAAATAAGAAGCAGCCAATGGCCAAATCTTGCTGCCTCATTTTTCTTTCGCGTCTTCATAATCGCTTGTTTTGAGTCGGGTGTATAATGGTTGATCGAAGTTTCATCAGAGGTTAGGATGCAATTCAGAAATGTTCACAGATCTGCAAACGTGCCAACTTCTGTTCACAGTCAAAACAGCAGCCACCCTTTGGGCAGATACTTAACGGAACCCAACGTCCTTTGTGATGATGGCTTAGTTCTACCATAACTTACTCCGACCTCACAAGAAATTTCGGTCGCTCAAAATAAAATCACGATTTGTGTTAATGTTTTACACTCTAACTCTCGTCCGTTGGCAACAATCATGTTTTTTAATTATTATTTTTTTTATCTATTCACGGCCTTTTATAAATTCCCTATGCCAGAAAATACATGATCCGTTCAAAGTGTACAATCCCCCAAGAGTGTTTTCAATCTCAACAGAATTTCGGTTGGTTTCACTGCTTCACGATTGCGAAATTTAACTAGTGCGTGTTGCACGTCTTGCTTACTGACTGCAAGTCGCTAGGCCAACACTCCCTCTCCCTACTCCTGGCATCCCCACCCGGCATGTCTAGAAGATGTGACCACTCTCACTTTTATTTGCCGCTTAGTTCAAAGACTCTCGTTATATTTGATCCTTCTTTTTTTGCCAATGGCTTTACGATTCGTCAACGTTGAGGTCATTAGAGACGAGAAAGGAACCGGAAGGAATTCGGTCATGGCCTTTTGAAGGAACCATCCTGGCATTTGAATGGAGTGATTTGAGGAAGCCATGGGAAACCGAAATCTGGATAGCAGGATGAGGATTCGAACTGCGGACTCCCGTATGCGAGACCAAAGCAATACCACTCATCCACCACGCTCGGTATGTGGAAAATTATAAGAGTGAGACTCATTGTATTTCGTATGCTGTGCCATTTGAGTTTCCAAGAAACGTGGAATCGTATATTTGTAGATAATTGTGTTGGAAGTGGTCAGTCTATTATTTAAACACAGCGGCTATTTCGTCACCATTTTAACGTACGTTGTGATGACTACGTTCCCCACCACCATCCTGAGATGGATTGTAGGAAGTGAAACCAGCAGAAAACTCGAGTCTGTTCCTAATGCACGGATGAGGGAAGCTACAAAGAGGAGCTTAGGTGTATGCTAAGCGAAAGTTCAACAAAACGCATGATAAGTAAGGCCATTACCCATACATTACCTGGGTGACCGATCTTCGCTCGGCATCTTTCGATTTCTGTTCAGTATGCAAGATTTTATCAAAATCCTTAGAGACATTTGTGATAAATGAATTTTATCGGGGACTGCACTACCTTCGGAACCGACCGAAATTGGTAGTAACCTGTTGAAATTTGTTTTAATTGCTTCGTCATTATGTCCTCTTTGCGTTTTGCGCTCTTGCTTTGCGGAAAACTTGCCAGGAATTTAAAATGCCGAAATATGACAGCGACACAGCCGTTGGATGCCGTCAGCGTTGAAAAATCAGTGAGTCTTAAAATGTTGATTTAATCTTTTATTGTAATGTTTTCTTGCCGTTTCAGCTTTTCTCCGTTGGAAAAAGTCGCATTTAATTGACAAATAGACAATTTTTATCCGAGTTGTAATACGGTGATGCCCGCCAACTTATATAGAAACGAGCAGTCAGAGATTGCTTCCATTGTAAACAAATACGCCTTTTACTATGGACGCCACAGAACGCAAAATTGCGTAAAATGTTTCTCTTGGTCCAGGCTATATTTCAACCTAACTACGAAATCTATGACGAAACGAAACTGTTTAGGTTGATATGATGCCTGTACTGATAATTATTTATTTTTTGTTATTTTTGCAGTGCTGAAAGCATTTCGCAGTTGCTCAGCCTCATATTTCGGTATTTTTTATTTTTCTAGCGACTTTTCCGCAAAGCAAGACGAAGCAATTTAAACTATTAATTTCGCCGAGGTTCCGAAAGTGGTACAGCACCTATTTTATCTATTTTCAAAAGTTGCTCATATGATAGTATTAGATTGGATAAAAAGGAAGCATACTAAGCAATTATATCAGAGGTAGGACGGCCAGTTCCTTTTCTCTGCGACTTACAGTTTAACGCAGAATCCCAAGCACAAAACGCCCCACCGTAGTTCATAAGGTTAAATACATATCTTAAAAATTATTGCTGCCACCGTAATTTTAACTCGAGATCGTAGCCGGAATTTTTTAAGAACTAGTGCAGTAACCACCTTTCCCCCACTAATTACATATTTGTTATACATTCAATATATTTCCTTCCTACTTACTTAAGAACTGCAGTCGGTTAAATAAATATCGTCAATAATCGTCAGGAGTTTCTTCAATTGAGTCTTCACTGGGCGAAGTTAGAGTAACTTGGTTGAGACGATTTTCTATTAGGTTTTCTTGAAATGATTACAGTATAACTGAAATAAAGTATCACTTCTGACAAAGCCACATTTTAAATATCTTCTTTTGAAATGTTTTACAATTAAACATTCAGCGCTAGTATTCCCTCGAGTCAGCTAGCATACAAGAAATATTCATTTAAAAATATTAGTTAGCTTCCTTGTACCTGAATCATCCACGAGATGGCGTTAGAGCAGTTTTCGAGCCATTTTCGAGATACCAGGAGCAAAAATTGTTTGTTTGTTGTTTTTTTTTTCAGGGAGGAACACTATTTAGATAGTCTTAAAAGTCAAAATGTTATCAAAATATGAAGTTTCATCCAAATCGTTAGCGCCGTGCCCGAGATCCAAAATATATATATATACAAGAATTGCTCGTTTAAAGATATAAGATATAGATCTGCAGTGGGGATATTAAGGTATTTACCATCCGCTACTGATTTCATGTGCCCTGACCTGCTTTCTCTCCCGAACTGTCAGCACGTGATTTTTTTGATGTGGGTATAACTAGAGTTCCATATTTACCAAGAAAAATCACAAACATAAAGGCCGATCTACCAGTAACGTCTTGACTGACGTTTTACTTGGTCAGGCAAGACGTCAGATACTGATCAAAAAACTCGTGACCACATTATTACGTTTTTAACTTCATCTTTGGTTCAGTTTTTATTATTATTATTATTCTTATTCTTGAAGCATGGATGAAGTGGTTATTTCACTATATGATTATGATGAGATTAAAAAGTAAAAATGGTATAGAAGATGGTTGATAAAGAGGAAAAGATTGTTACGACTGAATTTGCTTCTGGAATTACGTCATGAACCTAAAGACTGGCGTAATTATTTATGAATGGTTACGGTCCTTTATTTCAAATTGCTATCCTCTATATTGCTAATTGCTTCTCTTCGGTTGAATAAAAGAAGGTCTAAAGGTTTGTAAATATCATCCGCTCCAGCAAAAGAACGTGGTGACTTCTAAATTTTTAATAACCCTTTGCGAAACACTGAACGAAAATAATTGATTATTTTTAAAAAAATCCATTTCCTTTATATCTAATAGATATACTTTCTTACATTTATCACCCAAAGCATTTGCTTGATTTTCTTGCCTCGGTCACTGTAGTCATTTGACTTTAACTTGCCATATACAAGGATAACTAGGATACAACTCAATGAATTCAGTAAACAAATCATGTGACTACTATCGTAGATTCGAAAAGACCACCACGTAAAATGTTTTCGAAAATAAAAACAAAGACAGTTATTTTAGCTCCACACAAGCTGAGAGATTATTAAAGACCGAAGGGAAAATGTCCGCCGATCCCGTTTTCAAGAAAACGCCGATTGTGGTGGTGTAACGGTTAGCGTTCTGGCCTCGCATTCGGGTGGACGGCGGTTCGAATCCAGATTTGGGTTTTCCATGGTTTCCCCAAATCACTCCAGGTGAATGCCGGGATGCTTCCTTCAGAAGGCCATGGCCGAATTCGTTCCCATTTCTTGCCCCCTCCCCCCAATCCTTTCCCGTCTCTAAAGACCTCGCTGTTAAGAGACGTTAAGCAGTTTAAAAAAAAAATATATAAGTCGTCCGTCTTCATTCAGTTCAGGTAAAACGTCCGTTTTGCTGTCCACACACGATGTTTTACCTGATCAAGTAAAACGTCCGTTAAGACATTACGTGTAGACCGGCCTTAAGAAGAAGTTACAGGGAATCGATCTGGAAATGTTGGGTACAGTTACGAACAACATCCGACAAACGTTAGAAACTTTTGTTGAAGAAAAGTTATTAATTAATTTAATAGGTATTTTGTAACTTTACAATTCGTGTCAATAATTAACTCTCGACGACAAATCAATCCAGTAGCTTTCATTTAAAAAAACCTGTAGTTGATTCTTTCTCGGTGCTCTATTTTCTCTGGAAATGAATATCTTTTGCCTCGGTATGGTACCGTACGTATTGTTTGATGACTTATAAATGAAGTCAATTGTGGGCACGGATGTTTCTAACGCTACAGGATAAGCCTTATGTGTTGACCTTGTGAAGGAAGCTGAACTCTGTGCGCAACGGGAATACCACGCATGCTTTTCTAAAAACGAGTTTCCCTTAGTGGGTCACACGGGTTTGTTAATACTGATGAAAGTTGCGATCTAACGGTCGAGTTCCGTGATCTTTGGCAGTAGGAAGTTTAAAGTTTGCTTAAAGTGCGTAAAATATCTAAAATTAAATCACAGTGGGAAGGTACGGTACATTACGGATTATCCTGAAGCTGTATTCTTTATTTTGACTGATTGCGAACACGTTAATCCCATCTGCACTATTACGCGACCCTGTCCAGTAAAATCCACTCGCCTTTATTATATTTTGGTCTAAATATGTCTGTTTGAAAAATCATTTGTCTGCATTTTAGAGTTCTAATATTTTCCTTCAGTTACTTGGATCACTCTTAACGAACTTAAAATTTGATATCAACACGCGTGCAATAAGATAGTTACAGTGCAGCTATTCGTGATAGTGTAACGAATGACACGGTTTGTGTTATTAGACGCTTGATAAGATACTAACTAACCAGTTTATGCTAACCTAACATAACATTACCTTTCCATTCACTGTATATGTTAAACAAAATCCGTATGTATCTATTCCAGAAAAACTCAAAAACTACTGAGCAGAGTTCAATGATTTTTTCACTGTTTTAAAACTTAGGATCAGAATTCAATCGTTTGGTATGTCTTATCTTTCAAAGTTACATAACGTCAGACCAATAAATAAAATTCTGGTGTAGCGTAAAACACCATAGATTCAATACCAACTAGATATTGCATACGTCATGCTTCGTAAACAATAATAATCGTATTACTGCATCTTCTGTTTCTGTTTTAGGTTATGCATTCTTTAAACTGCATACATTGCTGTGTTGAATGGGAATGAAACCATGTAGGCCTAATGAAGAAAAATACGTAAATTAATAATTACCAAATAAACGCTAGATGACATCGTTGCCGTTGAAGTTATCTCAGGCAACGAAGCTACAATCTCTAACAGAAACTATGCATAACTACTGACTTTTACGTGAAAGTGAGCCTTTCGTAACATAATGCTCAATTCTTGATTTTCAGTTGTATAGGTACGGAATAGATTTTAATTTCAGCTCCAGTGGCAGAATAATGAGGCGCACCTAATGTTTGATACTGTGAAAACTCAGTCAAAATCCATTCAGCAGTTTTCAGGTAATGCTAGGTTATTCGTAAAATAAATGTGTGGTATCGTCTTAATACATACGTCAAACTTCAACTTTGACCCCAATCTTTCAAGTTTTTCTGCGTGATGCTGGAACGAACATTCCAAGTACATTTTTATGTACTAGTGTTCTCCCGGGGGTCGAAATTCGACCATAATTTATTATTTAGTTTCTTTCGTTAAATTAATTTTTTACTTTCTATTTACCGATGGTTCATTTGAATTTAGTCCATCATACAGTGATTTAAAATATTCATTTTAACTCAAGGCCCCTAAAATTGATTTAGCTTTACGATAACATGAAGTAAATGCATTTCTTCACCCTGAAGCAATTTCTGATTCGAAATGTTTTGCATTTCAAAACCTGCATTGTAAATTTGAAACTATCAAAATTTCTTGGAATGACAATTAGTGCGCATTTATAAAATAATTTCTTTATTTTGTGTGTTCACTATTTAAATTTGGTCTATTATCATTTTGAATTTCACGCAAATAGGTACTTCTCTTTTGTCTCTCTCTTTATCCGACTTGTGCAAATATCTGAATTTAAAAAAAAAATCTTGATTAAATTACTGAAATTCAAAAATCAAAACCCCTTTAACCAAAGTGAACCTTTAAATAAAAAAAAAAGACCATATAGTATCTGGCAGAACCATTTCATTCCTTTTGGAAATTTTCCTTTATTAACTTCAAAGATTCTATTTTATGCGAGTCTTTTGTTTCACCAAAGACCACACAGTATTTCAATGCTGGAAATATACATCAGATAGTTGGCTCCGATCCGATTTCACGCTCACACACGTTCCCGAAATTAATTTTTATTTAATAAAGTATTTTTAATATGTATTGACGATGCTTATTATATTTTTTTCTTTACTGTTGACCAAAGATCACAGACATTGGCACAATCACTAAGTATCGTTGCCACTAAAAAAAACAATGAATGTAAACAACGAATGTTTTATTTTAGTCTGTTTTTATCACATATTATATATACATTTTAGCTTTCTGCACTTCTTCTCCATATAAAATTTAACTGTGTCAAATCTCACACTCCTCCGTTTGCGCAATATTCTTAAAAAGGGATCCGAAGTTTTTGCTTTGTGTATTAACATATAGATGTAGTATGTATTACACTTTTAAGGCATTTGCTGATTTAGAAAAAGCTTTTGACAGCAAAAAAAAAGTATGTATTAATGCGCATATGGTACATGTTTAGATTTTTGAGCAGCAAATTAACAGATGTAATTAGGTTGAAATGTAGCCTAGGCCAAAATGAAAACTGACATTCCGTGTCAAAAGTATCCAACCCACTCCATTCTTGGAACTGTGCGGCTAATCACTGCTTGGTTTAGTACCGGAAATGGACGCTACGTAATAAATGGAACTTGGTACACATGAGTCTTTTCGGACAAATAAAAATAGTGTACGTGTAAATCAATTCCAACCCACCCCTTCCTGGGTCGGGTACGGAAACGGCTGGCTCGAATTTAATGAAATTTGGTACACATGTTTCTCATTGGAAAACTGTATACTGGTAAATCTACCCCAACTATATCAGGCGATCAGGTAGTTTATTACAATTTGGTACTTCATGTAATTTAATTGTAAGAAGGAAATTATTTATAGTATGGTACGCATGAAATAATTTATTTGCAAAAGATGGTAAATATTATAAATTCATATGGGACTTTATCAGGTGTACGGTTCGCAAAGTGATAAAACACTGTAAATATTCATTAGACAAAACACAGCAACTGAATATAGCAGTTGTCTAGTTCAGGCAAGTCGGTTTGTTTAAAATGGTCGTAAGAATCGGAGGCTGCACTCCACTACTTGGAGAACTGCCTGGTTTTAAGATCTATACTAACGACACTGTGTTGGGTAGTCTTTACCATTTATTTAATTTGCCGACACATTCGACGACAAGTAATAACTTTACTGAGGTCTTTCCTAAGTTCAAAACTATGAAACTTTAGTGCTGGCACGATTAAATCTTTAAAAAACATTCGAGGCTTTTTCTGGACAGTATTCTCACCATCATGTGTTGATATTTGGATTAGAAGCAGCTAGTTTACGTACAAAGCAAGAGGTCATTTTTTTTAATTTTGAGCGATTTTTCTAGGCAAGGAATATCACAGTGAATGTGTATCCAAGGTTCTTCACATTTGTAACATACTCCTTCGCTAGAGCTCTGTACTGAAGTGTTGCTTTCTGTGGTACTCTTCCTGGAGTTCTTTATTATAATTAGAATGCAAAAACAATAAATAATAATATCAATAAATTAATGGAGGGAGGGAGCGGGATGCTACTTTGCACAAATAACTAACGTTGCTGAATTTACGAGTGACAGTAACATATCATTTATTTCACAAAATCTAAATCGTTTTATTTTTAATAGCGACAAATAAAATTGATTAAACACCAGTTTAACACTTGTTAAAAGTTCTAAGAATATCTTTTTTTATCTTGCGTGTAATTAAAGGTCTCATGTTATCTTTTATCATTTAACTTTAATGGGTGAGATTTTGAAACCCAATTAAACAGCGTTAGTCCTTTCATGGCGGAACTGGGTTTTTAATACAGCTACACTTTCTGGTGGTGACTTTATAGATGTGATAGACGTTGATGAAGCGACGGCGACGCAGTTAGGCGTCGGTTGGATGCTGGAGGCTGATGACGACTGACTGTTCCGCCAATGCATTACTATTACCATGTGCATCCGATGGATGCTGCAGCTATGCCCTCCATACGGTCTTAAGGCTTGGATCCACAAAGCGCGCATAGTTTACAAACGTTTTTGGCGTTTGCAAACGTTTTTGGCGTTTGCAAACGTTTGTGTGTTTGCAGTCGGTTGGTTTGACTTGTCTCCACCAACCAAATATTCGCAAACAACAGTTCGTGTGCGAACATTTGTAGTCGTTCCACCTGCTACATGCAGTGTCCAAATGGCTCCGAGAGGAAAACTTATTGCTAGCGCTGCACCTTGTCTAATTATGTCTGTTTTAAGTGAAGAAGAGGACATTATAAAAAAAAGAAAGAGGAAATATAAATCCTGAACATTTTTTAAAAGAATAAATTCCACGCAACTAGTGTATGGCTTAAGAACAGATGATAAGAGTGATTTAAGAAGGCAAATACTACTATTTCCCTACTTACTTGGAAACAATATAATAGAAAAAATAAAGCAAAATAATTTATAAAATTACACACGTTTTTCTGTCACCATCGAGTTCTGTTGTTCAACTTTTTCTCTTCTGTATGAGGAGAGCAAAGAAATTACTTTCCCCTTAACAACATAAATATTGGTTCCCATTCTGTTGCAATATCGCTCCAGACATCGTGCGTTTTGATTTTGTTATGGTAATATTTGTGACTGCTCTACCATATTGCGGTTTTGATGATTCAATTAACAGTAAACACTTTGCACTATCCCAGTCCATAGTTATATTATTTCTAGATTTTAAAATGCACTTAAAACTGAAATTGTTTGGACCACGCACCCCTGTTGTTGAACCTATCTCCACTGAACGCGCACTGTCCGCGCACGAACAACGAATTCCTGTGATGTACCGACATCGGCCGGAACACCCGCAAACACCCCCAAATCTTTGTTCGTGCGCGCTATTCTCGTCACCACAGGACAAATTCTGAGTTCGCAAACATTTCAAAGTTTGCAAACAGTTCGCGCGCTTGGTGGATCCCCACCTTTAAACAATCGATCGTGTGGACTACGATCAATTAATCCCGAACGATCAGTGCGCTTTCAGAGTCGATAGATTTTCTTCTCTACCAGTCCGTACTGCTGCACACGTCTTTAACACGACGATCCACTGACCGCATCTCTCATTGGCCATATAATATAAAATTAAACATTATCACTGAACAACCTCGTGACTGTTTCGAGCTTCCCGTCCTCACTGTGGAAACTGTTTTTCGCTGAGATTCTTTCCTGCCGTTCCACGTTGTGCTCGGGAATGCAAGGTTGGCGGTAGTCTGCCGGCCCGTTAGTTTACCTATTGTCTCCCACAAACCGGTAGACACCTACAAACACTGCCAGCGCCAGTCGTTATCTGCCTTCCTACACATCCCGATATTCAGGTTCCCACATGTTGATGCATCGGCGCAAGCGATACATTACAGAACCTATGTGGAGTTTTGGAGCTGTATGCATAACTGTTCTGAGCATTTTGGAGAATGTACTTGACGCAACTTGTAATCTTTCTATTTGAGTGCTGTTCAGGTAAACGACAGCATAGAGTAGAAGATCACAGCTGAAGTTCGGAGTATATTCGTTGATGCCATCCATACAGTTCCTCAAAGCTTCTGATATATATTGGTACGGTTTCTCATTTTCGGATACATTTTTTAGACGCTTTCGGAAGACATTATCCCATCAAATGTGTCACCCAGGCACTCGTAAAAGACTTCCAGCTTGTATTTTCCTTGTTTGATGTCTAAATGAAAGCAGCTCATTTCTGTTTTATTAAGGGTTTAAGAATAACTAGTGGTGTACCTATTGCAAGATAATAATTCCGCAATTCAAGTAAACATTAATGTACTAATATTTTTAATTTTTATGACTGCTCTTTGATATAATAAAAACTCCAAAAGTTGAGCAAAATCTCTTTCAAAACAAAATATGATTAAGTCAATAAAATTGCAATGATACGAAAAGCATGATTACAATGTTAAATGAACGAAAACACTATTGAAGTTAACGCGGTACCATGTAATTTATTAACATGACGCAAAGAGAAATTGTTTAATTTGTTTAAGGAAATAAACATGAAAACAAAATTATCAACATAATACTGAACATTAATTAATAAAAAACTTTAGCTGAGAATGTACAGTTGATTACAATTCAGCGTTTTTAACAGGTAAAGCATTTTTTGTTTTGTTTCTGGTTTCACGCCTCATCGATGTCAAGGTCATTAGAGGCGGAAAAGGGGACAAGGAATAGGAAGGAATTCGACGAATGTCTCTTTAAGGAACCATCCCGGTATTCGTCTGGAGTGATTTTGGGAAACCGTGGAATACTGAAATCTAGATGCCCGTAGGGGGATTCGAGCCCGCGTTCTCTCGAATGCGAGGCCAGAGCGTTACCGCCCTCCACCGCGCTCGGCTAGACCAAGGAGAATCCCGGGTTCTTCCTTCCATCAGTGGTATGGCGTTGCGTATAGTGTTGTAGCTTTAGTAACACTCATCAGTATGCAGTATGACATCACAGAAAGCTCCTAAGTCTCATTTATGGGACTACTGACTGACTACAGGTCGCATCTCCAAAAACAAAAAGAAGGACTTTCAGCATCCGAATGCCTGAGCGCTCGAAACAGACTCAATGCCCTTCTAACACAGAATGAATGTTTCGCACACTGTTGCTTACCGCGAAGACTTCGCGTGGTATCTTCCTTACTGCTGAATATCCTCGTCGTAGAATGAAAGCGTCCGGTAGACAGGGAAGCACCTGCCTTTGGCATGAAATTTACAAACTTCACATTGCACCTCTCTTATTCGATAGTACAGACTCAGTCGCTTATATCCCATTTGGGGGCGTCCATTAATCACGTTTAGTGATATAACGATGGCGGCCGGTGAAATCTCACCAAGGGGAGGGGAGGGGGGTCGACATAAATGTCACGACATGTTTTTAAGAGCAGTAGAACAAAATAAATAAATAAAAGGTCTGCAAACTACTAGCGACTATGTTGAAGTGGGGGTTGGGGGGGGGGGGGATATAGTAGGATATCACCGCCCTTAAAAAACAGGAGAGCTAAAAATAGTCTCCAAAAAGTCTTCAGCAATGGGGGAGGGGTCCCGGAAGATCTCACGTAGTCTCACCGGAATTTACGAATTGGATTTACGAAAAAAAACCGGACGTATTTAAAGGACGCCTCATCCCTCCATTGGTTGATATAAGCACATGGGTTGTTAGTTTCCTGAATCGGAATCAGCCTCCTCACCCCTCACGGTTTCCTGCCCTGTGATGTAGCTTATGTTTCCGCCACAACGCTTCGTTTTCTTTACCTTGACTTCTTCAGGCGTCCAGCTGAAACAGGTCCCGTCACTCGTATCTATTCAAGCATGCTACTGACCGCCACAAACTCACATACTTTGGCTGGCTGCTGCTCTGAAATATCACAAACTTGTTCATGCTACTGGCATCATAAGTTCGCAGATTTTCAGCAGCTCCGATTTGTTTCTTTCGAACTCTCGGGGTTATATCATTATAAGTAGACTATTTTCCATTGGTGTTAGACAGGTTTCATATACGGAGGTGGAAAAATGTCGAGAATACTATTGGTCGTTTAGTCAGCTCCACATTCAAATATTGTCTTCTATTATTTCAGCGCAATGGCATGGAATTATAGATTTTAACAAAAAAAATCTTTCCTTCAAACCCACGCCAATAGCAGCATTGATGCCTTCCTTTAGAAATTGCATCTCTATATGTACTGTATTACTCAGTACATAGTCTATGCAGTTTCTGTTGGATCTGAATTATACTTGTTCATCTGCAATAGTATCAGTTATCCTTGGACTTATTATTTTTTAATGGACGTTTTCTGTATGTTTGTAACAACAGCTGAAGAATGTTATCACTATCTAGAATTCTAGACGGTTAGCTGGTTTGTTTGGATTTAAGATAACGGTTATTTTTGTTGGTTAGAATAAAAGTCAGTTAATCATATAGGAGTTCTTTTAACAAATCAAATTAAAAAATGTGGAGCGGCCTCCATAAATTCATGGAATCACACCACCTTGAAGTTTTTATGCGGCGGAGAATTCAAAGACGGTGGCAACACGAGAGTGCTCTGTTTCTGGCGTTGTTATTTGTGGCGAGTAGGTCAGTTCTTTTTTGGCATCAAGTATATGATGTGGATCTCTCCTTCCTTCTGACTATTCGGTGAGCAATTTGATAAGGCCACTTCTTCCTAGCTTCTTTAGCGTGATCATATTGAATTAGTCGTTGTTGGCTCCGTCAACTATCTGTAGGAACCTATCCGGCTGTATGCTTTAGTTAGTTTTTGTGTTCTAAAACACAGGAATGGGTTATATTTGTTTTTCTTAAGGTTTTACGCCTCGTCGACGGCTAAGGTCATTAGAGGCGGGATGGGACTGGGAACAAGGAACGGTAAGGAATTCGGCCATGGCCTTTTTGAAGGAAGCATCCCGGCTTTCGCCTGGAGTGATTTGGGGAAACCATGGAAAACCCAGATCTGGATGCCCGGACGGGGATTTGAACCGGCGTCCTCCCAAATGCGAGGCCAGAACGTTAACCGTTCATCCACCACGCTCGGTGGGAATGGGTTATAGTTTCTATTCGCTGTTGAAGCCTGAAGGTGTTCTTGATTTTAACTTCAAAGGGTAAGGTTTTTCTATTCCACCCCTTCCACGAAAGTACCTCAATTCTGATCACTTTTACTGAAGGCATCACTTCATTTCTGAGGTGGAAGTGCAGTGTTATATATAGTCGGCTTACAGAATCGTGCAATCAGCATTGGTGAGTGTTTAGATTACTATGCCCTGTTGTGATAGTTGTGCAAATATGTTTTCTTCCAGATGATTGTTCCAACTTCTTGCAGTAAGTTGAGCCTAATTTATTGGCAGCATTTAACGTTGATACACATATAATATGAATAATTGTTAAAACTAATCGATGCTATTTTGAATTCTCTTTATACTAACTTGAAAAGTTTCACAATCAACTACTACATATTTGTGACTGTGATAATTATACTTTCGACAAAGTTCTGTAATTATAATATTTCGATTTTGCACTTCAGGTCAGGGCTATTGCTCTATTCATTTTCTTTTATATCTCCGTAAAACTCAGAGAACTACTTTGAAAAAATTGCAATAATATTCGTCTGGTAAATGTGTGAGGGGAGACTTTCCCGGCGTATCGATGCAACAAAATCTTCTCGAGTGTCCCGCCGGATGGTGGTGTAAAAGTCGAGGCAGAGACAGTCAGCTGAGAACAACTGCCAAATACCTGATGAAGACAGCAGAGTCAACTGTCGAAACGTCGTGTTTTTACACCACCATCCGGCGGGACACCCGAGAAGATTTTGTTGCGTCTGGTAAATGTTATACCAGAGTGGTCTGAAACCATTTGTCCATCACTGGTGGCCAGTCGGTCAGAAAACTGCAAAACATGACAGTTCATGAAAACGAGGGAACCCTTACGCTACAAAAAAAAAAGATGTAAGTTTGTTGCATCATTCCGTAAGTTTATTAATCAACAGAGTGTATAATAAATATCATCAGCATCGGTGACACAGCCTTAGGACAGTGCAGACAACTCCTACAGCTTTGGAATGTAGAACAACAATAAGAGGAATACAGTTCACAGTATGCTGCATTTTGTGTGTGTGCTGCAGCTTTTGTCCTGTCGAGGCTTAATCAAATTGCGAGGTAATACTTTTACTTTGCTGTTTAATAAGTCCCGTTAAGAATTCTGGATTAAAACAAAAAATGACATACGATAGCCGCCTCGCTGCTGTTTAAAACAAACTATTATCTCGTGAAACTTTATTCATTACATACATTAAACAAATATTCTTCTCGTTTTTCCCACACTGAATATTTATTATACACTTAGCATTGAAAACTCTCACAAACTTAAAATATTTTATTCCAACTATTTGCAAGTCGACGTTCTTCTATTACCACCAGTAAACAACAACCCGTAGATACAGTCAGCGACGTTCATTGCATAACTCTTTGTCTTACAGGTCAGCCAAATTAACTATCTAATGCTCTAATGCTGAAACCTTTCCACCATATAAGTTTACTATTATGTATTCTATTCATTTCATGATTCGCTATCTCTATGGTTGTTATCTCACAGTGTGAACAGTAATGATCCGCTGGATACAATATGTATAGCCTAGGGCCCCACAACAAAGCGTAAATGCGGCCCTGGAATGATGAGTTGATGGACCAGAGAAATAAAGGAACGGTGATGCAAAATATTCGTCAGGCTCTAGCTTTGTTTTGGAAAGCTACTACGGGTCCGGCATTATTTGTGTCAAATATAGCATTTCGACGGGGTATGTATAAAATCATCTAGATCTGGCTGCCGAAATTACAACACAATCAGTGACTGATATAATAAAGGAGTTGTGTTGGAAAAACAGGAGGCGAGTGAAGAGCCAGCTGGTTATGTGTTCAATGCATACATCTGCGGTGAGCTGACCCGCCGCGAGCTGTTTGAACGCCCGTGTGCAATACCGATTATGCCGCCCCCTGTTTAACTATAGCCAGTGGTGGATCTAGGAGTTTTCCGAACTGGGTCAAAAAGCTGTGAGATTCCCGCCCCTTCGAAGGTTATTTCCCGCCCCCATTGTTGCCACCCCGAGTGTCGCAGGCTGCCTCAAGCAGCAGGTGTACTAATTTTTTTTTAAAAAAAGGTCATAAGTTTCGTCGTGGCGACAATGGAGTGGAAAACTATCGCGGGGCGGCGACTGTCGATCACTCGTTTTGCCGCCCTCCTCGATGTGCCGCCCGCGTGTGGTGCACGCCTTGCACGCCCACTTACGGCGGGCCTGGCGGTGAGGCCTGTGTGGATATTGGAAGAGTAGTTAACAGCACTGTATGGAAAGTAAGAAAGCGACGGCGACTATAAACTATAACTTGATTTCAGACTTACAAGAGAGAGAAAGTTTTCATTACTAAGTGAGGGAATGGCCAGCCTCGGTGGCGCAGGGGCCCCGCGTGCTGAAGGTCGCCGGTTCGAGTCCGGTCGAGGGCATGAGTGTTTAAGTGTTGTGTGTCTATGTGAATGTCCTGTCCGTCCTGTGGTGTCCATACTTAGAAGCTGCAATATATATACTGATGACTGATTCACTGGAAGCTACGATAATCACATTGAGCTGGCTGTATGGCCTCAGTTGGCGAATGTAATTTCAAAAAAAAAAAAAAAGGGGGGCGGGAATCTGTGACAGGGATAAATTAATGTCGGCTATGCTGAAATACTTACCTCAAATCGTGAAGTTTTCGTGTGCTAAAAAAGTAGGTATGTAGCGGATTTGCTTCCGAGAAATGTCTTCACAACTAATTTGCAATTAATTAATAAAATTTGCACAAAGGTTGCGCTACTCGAATTGATGGTAGTGCACGCTATCCAACTCCAAATAATACGTCGTTTAAAAAATCCACGTTCATCTGGCATAAAGCCAAAGTAACAAAACTCAGGAAGCAGTTCTCGGTCGTTGTTACTAATAACTCTGCTCTTAGTTCACAAGTTATCATCTTAAAAATTCACACAGCTAAAAGTGAATTCAAGTTCCAATATAACTTTAGAATCGCTGAGAAGTTCGTTGCCAGCAACACTGGAGACAGCGTAACTGGATGCGTCATATGTATTTTTGGGCGATTTAAGTTCATCAGAATGAAAACAACTGCTCGCTGAAAATCCAGAGAACTGTAAAGTTTAATTTCATACCGCTTTACAGTATGAGGCGAGGAATCATTATTTCCCGACTCACCGACCCTGGTACTTTTGGGTTCGATCCCCACTCTGGTCATCCGTGGGGCTGTTTTGTTTCCCGTAATCACTAAATGGTTTATTCGAAAGTTTATAGCAGATTTCCTTCCTTTCCTTTCATTGTCTGCAATCCCTCGCGCCTCTAGTTATCTCTACTTAAACGAACCTGACATTGCATCTTTAAGATTCGGAAAAAAATCTATATTGGATGGATGCTAACAATACTACAACATGTGATTTCCGTTTGAAGAGGCATTTTTTTCGTCATGGATTGTGTATTTGAACTATCAAGAATTGATAGTAATATGTCGAGCTGAATGTTTTGAAACTTCGAGCCAAAAGTCTTGTATTTACCACAAATTTATTTCCTACATTGTGAAAATGCCTTCAAAAATGCATAACTTGTAACTGTGGCTACAAATTCCAGATTTCAGATTGTCTTTATGTATTAAATTATTTGCAACATGAAAACTCATCTATAAAACTGTAAGAGAGCTGTATCTATATGTCGTTTTGCTACAGAATTACTCGGAAACTACTTAACCGGCTTGGTCGGAGTTCCACAGTTTTAAGATTATAGTCTAGCTCAAAATCTAATACATATTACTCTACATAACGCGCCAAGAAACTATTTTTTTAACCAGAAAAGACAGTGTCACAGATCACACTTTATTTAAAATAAACAATTACTTATCATAAGATAGCCACTAAATGTCACACTATATTACAGATAAACAATAAACTCTTTGGATTCTGTTAATTTTACTTTTGACTTCGTATCTTTAGTTATTTAATTCTTCAGTTTCCTGAGATATGATTCGTTAGAAAACACGGATAAAACCACTACATCGATTATTAAAATTTCAATAATCTGTGATATTTACTTTACGGTATAGGTTACAACGATACTACACTACAAACTCAAATCTCTGATAGAATCCTAACCAAAGTTTCAGCTTAGTAGTGATACTAAAACTTGTAAAATATTTTCTCTTCGTAAAGAGTAATTTTCACTTAGCTTTATGAATATATGATTAGTTCTTAATTTTTATAAATTACAGTATATTAAGTTCTCCGTAGGTTGAAAGATATTTCCTCTTGGTATTAAAATGCCTTATGAACTTTTGGTTAGTTAATTTCTTAAATTTTCCAAATTACATTGTTTAAAATAGACAAATGGCAAAAATCAAAACTGAAGGAACACCGGAAATAAGAAAATATCTAAAAGAAACGAAACTTTTAGTTTTTTTCTTCATTCGCGATTATAATTGTTACTCGAAACTAAACGGTAAATGCAATGAATACTCCATACACCCAACAATGTCCGCACGGACGGGTAAATAAATGCTAGTATTCTAATAGTTTGGTATGCTGCCCGATGGTTTGATTGGAACCTTGTGAAGGATGTATACTTACCCTGGTACCGGAAGTTGGGTAGCCAGTTCCATTCATCCTTAACTAACCTAACCCGATAATCCTACCAGGTACAGGAGATCTACAGTTTAACGTGAAATCCGAATCCTGGAAGCGTTCTGGCGTTCTTCACATTATCCAGCAACCAGAGCTGGACCAAGACAGCGCGGGGCCCGTAGCAAATGTGAGGAAGTGGCCCTTGGTTTTCGCCGTCTGGGAGAATTGTAGAGCTAAAAAAAAAAAATAATAAGGTCGCCCATCTGCCTGACGGGGAGGCTCCAGAGCTCCTAGACGCGGGGCCCCCTTGGGTGGCGCGAGGCCCCCAGAAGGCGCAGGGCCCGTAGCATTTGCTAACTCCTGCTACGTGGGTAATGCGGCACTGCCTGCAAACTGTGCCAGAGGTGAAGTTCGGTTTTAGAGCCTACGAAAATCCCCGCGGAGACAGTGATTCCAGCCGGGAACCTTTTGATCTTTAGTCAGACGCCATAACTACTGAGTCACCAGGCCGCGCCTAATAATAGACATGTACAGAATTTGGTATCAGTCTAGAAAATTTTCTCGTGTCCATCTTATACAATTTTACAATTCATGACTCTGTTTCAAGTTCTTTACCACTCCATGAATTTTCTTTAATAGCTCTAATAAATGTGAATAACCTGCATTAAACCTGGAACAATATATTTCAGATAATATTAATAATAAGTAATATAAGTATCGCTTGAATGATTCGTCCAGTTTCACGTTGTAGATCTGAGGTGTCTGATGCCAAGCTTTTACGAAAATAGTTTAAGTTCATAACAATCGTCCGATTATCAACATGGACAACTTACAGCTCGCTGAATATGTAACTACCAGGCATTCGAAAATCTGAACGCAATTTGAACAAGTGGCACATCATGCAAGAGGGCAGACTTATTGCAGTGAACACCAAACAACAAAGTCTCTGATAATTGTTCTCTTTTTCCGTGTGATTGAACAGAGCTGAATATGGCACTGAATGCTCTATTAACTTTTCAAAATTCAGTCATTTTAGTAATATCTCATTTTTACTGCATTCTTCCAAATAAATATTCATTCAAACTGTATTATTAATTGCTGCCGCCTTGAATAAATACTGAAAGATAGGAAGTCTGTATAGCTGGTTTTTGATGTTTGTAGTTCTTAGTTTAGTACCTCAAAAAAAAAAAAAGGTTAAAATAAACACGTCCTTCACAACGGTAACGATTAAATTTTTTTATGTTATGGCGTAACGGCGTATTCATTAGGCAGTTTACCACGCCATTTTCTAATGATACTAGAAAAATTGATTGAATAATTCGTTTGAAACCATTGCGAAAAACAAATATTTACGTAGCTCTGAGAACATTGTTGAATTTACACCAAAATGAAGTATTTTGTTTGCAATGATTTATTCCTTTGACCGCTAGAGGTATTCGTGATCTTCCAACAGAACACTCCAATGGTGAAACTATCGGCAAAGTGCAGCGCAGCTGTCCACAGTTTTATTGTATAACAGCTAGTTTGATGGCCTTCTGGATAGACTTCACAATGGACTATGAGGCAACTCAACAGTGGAAGGGAACAGAGTGTAATTGCCAGTTCCGTCTCAACAAAACTGAAACTGAGGAATTTGTGGAATAAACAACCAAACTCAAACCGTATCGCTAAGTAGACCGAACTATTCTTCTGGATCTTCCGGCCGGTAGTGCTATAAACAGATGCTATTTTTTTTTAATTTGATTACTAAATATACATTGGAATTATAACGAAATTGAGAATTTCTCTCTGACTGAACGATTGTTTGATAATGTTTGATCAAAGATAATATATATTATAAAACATCAGAAATGCTTCGTGTATTGTGCAGGACTACAAAGAGATCATGTTTCAGAGGGACCCATGTCTGGGAAAATTTTGTTTTGGTGCTGTAGGAAGTAGACGTTTGAGAACGGTTCAGATATAGTAATGAGTGTGCACTACACGTACAGTTAAGGAACCCATCACACCATACAATAAATTACAAAATTGATTAAAAACACAGTACTTCAGCCAGTGCCTAAAATGGCTGGATGTAGATTCACGCTCGTGCTCAAATACCTGCGGTTGTGTCGAATCGCACGATAATGTCCTCCTCTGATGTTTGACTATCATACAATATACTCTTCAAAGTACATCTACATCTACATATATACTCTGCAATTCACAAAATTGTGGGTGGCAGAGGGTGCTCAGCACCAAAGCTAATCTCTTTGCTGTGCATTCCAATCCCTAATGGTACGAGGGAAAAAGGAATTAATATAAGAATCAGTCCGGCACCTTATTTCTCTAATTTTATCTTTCCTGTCCTTCCGACTCAAATAGGTTGGTGGAAGAAGTATTTCACTACACTCAAAAGTGAAAGTGGGAGTACACATGTTTACCAATAAGTTTAAACGAAACGTGTGTCGCCTATCTACCAGAGACTCCCAACCTAATCTACTAATCAGTTCAGTGACGCTTTCATAAGGACTGTAGCAAGCGGTCACGAATCGAGCGGCTCTTCTCTGTACTTTCTCTATACTTTCGATCAATCCCTTACGAAACGGGTCCCAAATGTCACAACAATAATCCAAATGTGGACGCACAAGAGATTTGTACGGTATCTCCTTTGTTTGTTCATTACAATTTTTCAAGATTCGACCTATGAATCGCAGCCTAGAATTTGCTCTACCTACTAACGAATTAATGTGTATGTCCCATTTCATGTTCCTTTGTACTGTTACTCCCAAATATTTAATAGAATCGACCATATCAATAACTGAACTGTTTACCTCGTATTTCTGAACAATCGGATTCTTTTTATTAGTTATGCTCATTGTCTTGCACTTTTTACAACGCACAGAAAGTAGTGAAAAGGTGTTAAGTCTGTTGATAATTATAAAATTGGGTATGTGGCGTCGAGAACATGCGCAGTTAGCATGAAAGCTTGTTGGAGCTCCATTAGCTTATAGGCACTTTACCTGAAGAACCGGTAGTAATACCAAATCCAATAAGGTTGACAAAACACCTTTTCGAAATCTGACTCAGCATGCTAACCGTGAACCATGAAGCGATATAGCATATCTGCAGGACTAATCTTAGGCGTAGTTATACCATACACCTTACGATGATGGCTAAGTGGTTGCATAAGTATTAGGACTTCAGAAACAATCGGAAAAAAAATTTGATATTCCAGAGCGCCCAAACCTGAAACATGACACCCCACACAACGTTGCCGGTTGTCGGTATTCTTTTGAATCACAACTATACAAAACAAAAAGTTGAATGTATGCCTGAAACATTAAAGAATCTAGACAAGACTTCCCTGGGCTACCAGCGACATTACTAGTGAACTAGTCAGCTCTATCTGAAAGTAATGAAATAGCCCCCTGCAGTGTGAACTTAAGAGGTGTAGTGCATGCAATATAGTCACTGGATTCATATGAAGGATGTCTGGGTTATAGTCACCTATTATAACCACACCATAAGTTTTATTTGAAGCGTATGGGAGTTATCTCTTCCTAATAGGGCAGTAATTATGACAGTCGAAACGTTACATGTTTCACCAGTGGTTAGAGGTTGTACTGCATGCCGAGAACTGCCATCTAAAAATGTTGCTTCGGTACTGATTGAAAGCCGTCTAAGAGATATAGCCATGCTTTCACATTTACAGCGAGTGATTATAATAAGTGGTTACTAGGAGTGAGTTTACTGTTAACTCACTACAACCCACAGAGAGCTCGCTAATAACAGTTACTCCCGCAACGATTACAATTGCCAGCTAAAATCATTGATTTTCTCACGCAATAACGTTTAAATTCCAATAAAAAAAAAAAAAAAAGATGCAAGATCAGCCGCATCCAATGCTTCTGTGGACTATTATTGTTCAGTAACAGATTCGTTATTTTTATTTATTTTATTTTATTGCGTTTCTACATTGGCAATTTCGACACAAACATATTTTCGCCTTTGTCGTGGATGGATGTAACGCGATTCGTTATATGTAACGATTTATTATATGGACTTTTACAGGTTCGTTACTAACAGTCAGTCGCCACCCGGTACCTGGGAAGAGAACCAGGATTATCGATACAACCTTTATCCCTGGCTATCTATTTCTAAAGAAAGTTTATTTATGCGTAAGCACTAAACTTCAAACTGTTTATTTAAAATACACAAAGCCAGTCCAGTACCAGTCTCACGTTACAAAACAATAAATCAGGCATCGTCCAACTTCAACGAAGATTACAGGTTAGCTAACTCATCAATACACACGGTTATAATTCACCTACTGTCCAATCTCGTCTAATACGCCACTTTAAAGCACTGCAATGCGCGACACATGTTGAAATACACACTCCTCCATCCAATGGTTGCCGGCTTCATACCTTTTTTTTATCATGGCGGTCTGCTAGATGGCTAGACCTTACAGCCAATCACAGTTCTTTTCGTCGCCAGTGATCCTGCAGACCAATCATGTGTTTTCTTGTTACACTTCTTACACCAAAGACCATCCCTCAGTGCAGGCTGTCCACTCCTTTCATTTACTAATCAACACTCTCGTTACATGGACTTACAATTTAACGTAGCATCCTAACCACGGAATTGGCTGGCAGAGTTCATATGATCAAAGAGAACTGTCGATTCTGCACAGGTTGTCCTGTGCATTAATAACTGCTGTGGGTCTGGTGTTTGCTAGTTTCTGAGGCGTGGAATATGGGCTGTTGTGGAGAAATACAATGAATCTAAATAACAAAATGATCCATCATTGGTAAGGATGCAAGTTCAACAATTGTCTGGTTCCCATCAACTTATTTGTTGGAAAAGTCAGTTTAGAAAAGATTCAGTTAACACTAAATCAAATAGGGTAATTTGAAATGAGAGTCACTTTTCCGAATAATTCAGTTTTGATAACTTTTTGAATCAATGATCATCCAATATCCGTCTACACTACTAAATTTAAAAATCTTGTAAATAACCCGGTCCGACTTCGGGATCCAGAAGATCCAAGTACGAATTATTACTTAGATAGAAGATGGTATGATATATAGTTCTTAGAAACACAAATCAATGACAATCCCGTTGTCGAATGTTAGGTACATTCTTGCTGATACATAATTACTGTTTGTTACTTGTGCTAAAATAGCTTCGTTTGGTTGTTAATTGAATCGATCTCTCATTAGGGTACGTCCATTAATTGCGTGAGGTTTTTTCCGGAATTCCGGACACCCTCCCCTCTCCCCTGTGGTGTGATCTGTTCGGAGATTTTGAGGAACCCCCCCCCCCCTTTTTACTGACCGACATCGTAGTTTTTTGATACTCTCCTAAAGTATTTTTTTCAAGCTCTACTGGCCTTCAAGAAATTAAAAAGATCACGTGAGATTTTCGCCGACCCACTCTTTTGTGAAATTTCGCCGGACCCCCTCCACCTATTTCACCTCACGTAATTAATGGATGTCCCCTTACTGAATTAAATGTTTTTGTATGCTCACTCTCGTTAATACTTATGGTTCGTGTGATATGGTATTGTAGATTGGTAACAAGGTGTCCGCATTAATGGCAAGAAAACGGGAAAAATTCTTCACTCATTTGCTCCGCCGCACTAGAAAATATGAATACTGAACTCCACATCGGTTTAATTATGATACAGGTTATTGCTGGAAAACAATCAAAAATAGCTTTCTGGACTCGCGTTCGGGAGGACGCCGGTTCGAATCGCCGTCCGGGTATCCAGATTAGATTTGGGTTTTCCATGGTTTCTCCAAATCACTCCAGGTGAATGCCGGGATGCTTCCTTGAAAAGGCTATGGCCGAATGCCTTCCCGTTCCTTGACCCCACTCCCATCCCGCCTCTAATGACCTCGACGTCGACGAGGCGTAAAGCCATAAGTAAAAAAAAAATAGCTGTCTCATTACATGAGCTAAAAATGCAGCCGGTTACCTCCTTACGAGGCAGTTTCTTTCATGACTGCCGACGGCTACAGTCTGCATTTCTGTAGCATGAAAACAGAGCTTACAACTATCAGTTTAAAACACAGCAGTAACGGCTGCAATCTGACAAGAATGATTGCAATACTTACTAAGACAAAGACAAGAGTCCTGGCTCACAACCAATCGATATGAAAAATATAAATTTTAGCAAAGAATGAATGGTAACAGTATCAGTGAACTACCAGACACCAAAAGCAATATCTCAACCATGTTAAAACCAAACAGGACGATGCGATAACTAAAGTTCCCACACATTCTTCTTTGCGAATTATTCTGCAGAGAGGCAAGCAATACAGCGTATCTTAAATGTGGCCTTGTGTATTGGTGTGAAACCACACTAGTCAAAAAAGTTCCACCAATACAAAAACCAGTGAAATAAGTACCTTCAGAAAAGTACAAAGAGCAATGCTGGATCACAGTATAAGATCAAGTTCTACAGAAGTGCAAATGGAGCTCTTCCAGAATGGTTCTATCGAGTTATCACTAACCAAGGGAGAAGCGCGGCTGGGATTAAATATTTTTTAAAAAGACCTTGTTAACTGATACTGTTTAATTTACAAACTTATAAGAAGCAACAGCAGAAGAATGACCAACGATCAATTTATTAGGAAAATGTGTTTTCAAGCGGTTTAAAACCCGTCTTTAAGAGAGTGGACTTAGCTTTTAATTATAACCTCGACGTCGACGAGCCTAAAGCCAAAGCCATAAGTAAAAAATAAAAAACCCTTTCATACCAATTTCATCAGCTCTAAGAATAAACACGCTAATCTTGGGTTACGACTGTGAGTGGCATAATGTGAAGCGATTCCGTGGCCAAGACAACTAATGTCGGCGGTTCACTTTCGGTAAAGAAAGAGTAATCCTCACTTACCTAACACCGGTTGTAAAGTGAATGATTCATTGTCCTCCGCAAAAGAGATCACATATTCCTACCATCAGATGATTTCTTCCAAACATAGAGTTCAGCAATGTATCTTTCTTTAAAAATATTTCTCTCTCTTTCACTCACAAACACTTACACAATTCTCTGGTCACCTGTAAGTTGCCAGAAGGTTAAAAGTTGTAAATTTCTCATGTGTCAGAGAGGGACACTGGCATGGCAGTCTATCACTGTGGCAGGTCTTTATTGCCGCAGTGGCAATCCGGCGATGCAACAACAAAACAGCGTCCTACTTAAAACAGTTTTCACTATTGGCTACGAAATTTTTCGTACGTTTCAAACACATCATTTGATTGTAGCATTGTTTACAACTTTACATACAGTCTGCTCATTTCCTATATTCCTGCACAGTTAAATTTCGGATATTTCATGCTTATATACCGTTGCGTAACCATTTGACTATCGACTGTAATGTGATAAGTACTCTTCCGTGAACCAATGGTTTCGATGTCAGTTGCCTCTTGTCGTAGTGCTATGTCATAATGGATTGTTATCTACGTTGGAGATACTTGTGTAATACAGTGCTAATTTTATCTCTTACTTTATATCAGAGATAGCTACCACTTTTTTTACATCTCCATCAGTGTGTAGTCAGCTACGAGGTCTTTGTCCTGTCGGCCTTATCTGAAATTTCTTCTGACGTTTGAAAATCTCTACATGTGTGCTTAAAATAAATATCATTGTGTACTAGGACACACGACAAAAGTTAAAACAACGTGTCTCTTCTCTTTTTTTCGGAGGATGCTCCGATTGTATATCCACGCAACTGTCTAATATTAAATTTATTCGTCGCAAGCACGTTCTCGTTACCCAACTCGTGTGATATTATCTCTGGTGATATCATATTTTTCGCCAGTGTGATACTAAGGCTAAAGGCTCGTGTGGTCGTAATAACCTGATGATCGCAGCCGCATTAACCTAACCCGGTAAGCCTACCAAATATACGGACCTACAGTTTAACGTGGAATCCGAACCACTGAAGCGTTCTGACATACTTCACATTACACAGCAAGCTGTGCCAGAGGTGAAGGCCGGGTTAAGGGCTATGAAAATTCCCTCCGAGACAGGGATTCGAACTGAGGACCTTTCGAACTTCAGTCAAACCCCCTTAACCACTGAGCTACCAGACCGCCAAGTATTATGCTTAACTAAAACCATACGAAACTACAGTTTAAAAGTGATACTAAAATAACCTTACTGATACATGCAAATACCTCCATGTACAAAAATCCATCTATACCAAGTTATTCACACAATTATAAGGTATATTAAATGTATTTCGAAATACTTTTGCACCGTTTCATGAAACGCTGGGGACTAAGTCCATTGCGACTCATTAACATCTGACGTTATTTGAACGACATCTAGAGATTATTGTGTATGTATTATGTATAATTATTATTTTGTATAAAAATCGATAAAAATACTTAGAATACCAAAATAAAAAACAGTCATTGAGGTTGTCCATGCAGCATTGCATGTCTACAGCCGACTGACACACCGCGCATGCGCAACTGCGTGTCGCCTCAGATTGGCGCACCGGTCTGTCACCGCAGCCAGTTCTCACCCCAATCCAGACGCCGCCGCGGAAGTTCTCACTTCAAAATTTTTGGAAGATTTCACCACGAACATGGAACCTGAACGTTTTGTTTTCTTCTTCCTTACGTGTAGTCGATACCAGAACCATTAGAGTCAAGAGTATGGCTAGGAATGACCTGGAATTATACAAGACTTGACCTAAATTCCAGAACCATCCCTGTATTCGAGTAATGTGGTTTTAGGGAAGCATATGAAATGTAAATCCAGATGCTCGGACAGGGAATCAAAGCTAATTACTATCGTCAAAAAATCTCCCTACTCGCTACTCACCATGTTAGTTCCGTGTTGTACAAGGCGAGAGGAGACGGGGAATGCATTCCGAGTAAATATATTGCAAGAGTGCAGGAGATGCTCTTGCATTTAGTTTAACAATTTGCTACTGAGTTGTTGCCGCTCATATTTTATGTCTCTACTAGCTGGTTCCCACGACCTTGTGTTTGTCAAGAATTTGAAAGGTTTTTATGTTTTAGTACGGAACATTAAATATTTCCAGGATAAAAAGTATTCTGTGTTATTCCCAAATCAGCAACCTGCCAGTGAAAGTCCCGTCACAATCAATTCACACGCTAATTATGTTGCTTATAAATTCTTTATATATAAAGATGAATGTATGTTTGTTTGTTGGTTTGTTTGTTCTTCATACAAATCCACAGTTTTCATCTGATCTCGATGAAACTTTGCATACTTATCCTTTGAATCAAGGAGAAAAATACTGTCTACATTTGGTTGAAAAATTATCTGTATAAATAACGCATGTTGTCTCATAACTTTCGAAATACGGCGATAGGCAGACACGTTGGATGTGGACGTCTCCAGACCGTGTTTCCTTGTACTGAACTGGCAGCTCAATGGTTACCGATCGACATACGTCACATCAACCCGACGCTGATGCAATTCCGGACATTTATTATTGAGTACAGTTACATACATAACAAGATTCGAAATATATCTGCCACAAATAACAAAGAGATATACAACCTGTTGATGGACAATAGATATCATAGTAATATAGAACGAAAAAACCCAACAGTTAATTGGAAGAACATATGGTAGAACGTCCAAAACGAAAACCTACAATCACAAGTAAGATCCACATAGTACAGAATAATTAATCGTTGTGTAACAACAAACAGTCGTGTATATACCATTCACCTCGCTCATACACCCAACTGTGTCAAATGCAACCTTCAAGATACGATAGAGCACAGACTGACTGGCTGCATCGTACCACCGATCTGGAAGTGGACGAGGTGGAAACCAGGAGTGCTCAACAGAACTTCCGACACAGCATTTAAAATCAAAGATATAATGACACCTGAATTTAGTTCTTACCCAAAACAGAAGAACAACGCAACATGCTGGCTCTTAGCAAATTATATCCATTACATAATACACAACACAGAAAGAGCCAATCTACAAGAATACTGGTATTATTTAGTAACAGAAAACAAACGAGCTATGTCGTATCGATACTACAAAGAAAACTATGCCAACTACCTGAATAACATAATGCCTTTTTAAGGAAATGATTGTAATCCAACTATTATATATTGAAATTCAAATACTTTCCTTTTTTACGCTACATTTGTAATGACTAGAAATGTATTATTTTACTGTAACATTTGTGAAAGTGAAACAATAAAAAAATGAAAAAAAAAAAAAAAAAAAAAAAAAAAAAAAATGAAAAAAAAATGGCTAAAGAGCTTGCTTACGAACGTCGTGGTCTCCGGTTCAAATCTCCGTGGAGGCCAAGATTTTTAAAAATTGTTTTTCATCGTAAGAGTCAGGCCTGGGCCGTAGGTTATTTGGATTGAATGTTAAACTGTAGATATTATAAAGTTAGGGGTGCAATGCGAGGCAAATCGTAGGTAGTCTTGCAATTTTGTAGGTGTACACTTTTTTAAGTTATAATGATCCCTCAGGTGTTGTTCGCAGTCAGTGTGTGAGTGTGAACCACAGTAATACTGATATAAATACGGAAGTAAGTCTCTGTCTTTTTGTTACGTTTTGACGACTATATGGCTATATCGTTGTGATGGAATTTTATAAGGAAAGCTGTATGAAGGGCACAGGATATTTTTTCCAGTATGATTAACAGTTGTAGTCACGAAATTTTGAAATCTTATCGAATAGTGACAGAAATATGTTGGAAATTGATTCTCTTCAAGAGGCAGGTTCGACGGTAGAATGATATAGTGATAGCTTTCCTGTCATATTATGCCGACTCGATATTGTTTGGGACCAATCCTTCGTTACCAACAACTTTTTATATTTAATTCTGGCAAAAAAAAATATTAATCCACGCGTACGAAGTCGCGGGTACGAGGCTAGTTATTTATATTTGTTAGTAGCTTCAAAACATCTGAAGAAATTCTCGCAACTGATCTTCAGAAACTGAATGAGTACTTCAACACTTGGCGCCTGAAGCTGAATATAAATAAGACAGAGGTCAGTTCTTTCCACCTAAACAATAGAAAAGTCCACTATAGACCTCAAATAAAATTCAGAGACTAATTACTTAAGTACAATCCTCATCCAAAATATCTAGGTGTGGTTGTTAACATATTGACATATAAGGAGCATATCCGTAAAACAGCGGAAAAAGTAAAAACTCGAAACAACATCTTTCACAAACTTTCAGGAACAGGTTGGGGAGCATAAGCCGCAGCTCTCAGAACTTCAGCTCTTGCTCTGGTGTACTCAACTGCCGAATATTGCACTCCAGTATGGCTAAATAGCAGTCACACATTAAAGGTCGACATTCAACTAAATGACACAATGATAACGATATCTGCAACTATAAAATATACACCTACAGATTGACTTCCTTTACTTTCTAACATCGCCCCACCAAGTCTCCGAAGACAAGCGGCAGAAATGCTTAAGTTATCCACATCTTTCAATTCATCAGTACGGCACACACAAAAGTCCAAATAGACCATGATCTAGATATTCAACATGGAAGTTTAGTCAAGAGAGCTGGTCCAAAACTATTTCAACCTAGGCGAAGCATGGTGCGCTGACTGGACAAATTCCAACCCCGACAAACAAGTGCTAATCCAAGACCCTACACGACAGCCTCCTGGATTCAACCTTCCTAGGAAAACCTGGACGGCACTGAACCGTGTGAGAACAGGCCACGGTAGATGCAACTACTGGATGTACAAGTGGGGAATGATAGAGAACCCTTCTTGTAACTGCGGTAACTATGAGCAAACCATTCACCACATCGCCATGGAATGCCCTCTTAGGAGATTCAGTGGTACAATGAATCAGATTCACAAAGCAACCACAGAAGCAGTTGAATGGCTGCGATCGTTGGACATCAGTCTGTAGTAATAGTTATAAGTAAGGTACCGTCCATACAGTTGGCCTGATAAATTAAATACTTCCGTTCTTGACAACTCAGTAAGAAAGTTTCAAGCTGCTGCGCGTTTTGCCTTTGCCGTGCCTGGACATTTTAAATCTGAGTACGAATCACGGAGCGTTTACACATATACAAAGTGTGTTTTGTCAGAGACAGTATTATGTAATCGTAAAAATTCAGAGTTGTAGCCAGATTTTTCTTTGTTCAATTTCCAAAGCGGCCGCCTTAGCATTTGGTCGGCGCACAGTGCCTCTGTCACGTAGATCTTTATTATTGTTATTAATATTATTAATTTTGATGGAGCTTATTCTCCGGTAGCCCACTTCATTGCTCAGTTAATTGTGGCACCGTGATGGTGCCCGATGTTGACATGGTGTTAGCTGGTTCGGGTCCTGGAAGAAATTTTCACCATCGGGACTTGGTCGGCAGGGTAGGAGAGATGTTGGTACACAACTCCTAATCACCAGAATGAGGGCCAAAGTTGTGTGTTAAATCACAAACATCTCTACAGGCACATGGAATGAGGGCATACGGCATTACTGGATGTCTGGTAGGCTTAAGGCCTTAAGCAAAACAATTACATTTAATTAACAAATTTGATTAACTGCAACGGTGATTTCACTTACAAGCATTAATGTACAGACACGCGGTATCCCGCAGTTACAAGTGACTGGTGTGATCTACGCGGCAGCTGCTGCCTGCAGATTAGAGCTGCAGTTACTGAGTAACGAATACATCGTCTGACTCGAAGTACCGAAACGTTACTCACAAATTCATATCGTTACTCGCATTTGTCGTATGGATGTCGTATTGATTCGCTAAACGAACGAATAAGATGCGTCATGCAGTACGCTGGAACTGTTTGTCCAGCGACTAAATTAATCTGAACGAGAGAATGAACATTTCAACATCGTGCGTTTCTTATTTCTGTAAATTTTGATTTGAATTTGTTTCGTTTCAAAGGAAAATGTTTGAGTATATGTTGCACGTATATTATTTTAATATAATTAATATCATTTAATGTTAAGTGTTGATATTTTTAACGAAGTAAGTAATTTCGACAGCATAAAGAGTTATTTTGCATAATTGCTTTTTTTTCAACATTAAAATTTACAGAGCATAATCTATTAATAGAAAATTTAGATAAATAATTTGTGATGGTTATTGTGTTATTATTATTATTACCGATTCACTAAAAGTGTGTGGTGCAGTGTGCATTGCACCTATCCGAAAGTGCAATAATTTGGAAGGGATATACCGGATATGGCAGGAGGGGTCCTTGGGCTATTGTGAGGATCCATCCCGGCATTCACCTGGAGTGATCTGGGAAACCCATGGCTGTTATATATATTGTAATTTAATTTAGTTACTGTTTTTGTATTTCTTTTGCCATAAGAAATAAATAAATAAAATTTGTTGGTAGCTGAAAAATGCATCATATTCTAAAACATTTTAGTGCATTCAAAAACACTCTAGAAGATTCCAAAGATTATTTAGAATACTTTGGTCGAAATATGAAAATTCGAACACTTTTAACCACCGCATCTCCTACACCCTCACAGTTACCCACATGCAACCACTGTAGTGCATGATAGGAGACTCGAGGCTACTGCTACACTCAAACACCAGCGGACTGCACTAGGTGGTTGTGGCTGCAAAGTGAAAAATAGGACACAGATCTCTGGTCGAAATATGAAAAAAAAACAGGCTGACCACTTTCAACCACCCAAACCTCTACAGCTACCGACAAAACCACCCTGCAGCATGATGGGGTCTACTACCACACACAAAGCACTGTTCTAGGTACTTATGGCTGCAAAGTGAAATATAGGCCACACACGTATATATATATAGCGGTTCCCTCAACTTATGCATTACGAGTGTGGACCCCAAACAACCCAATTGGTACTTTTCTACACCCTCTACAATATACAAGACGGAATACAGTATTGTACTACTTGTAATAGTGCAATGACTAACGCTCTCCCTTGCTTGGTCATAACTTTTTAAGTATGACTATGATGTCTTTCCCGTGAAGTATCAAAAGTGTTGAACAACATACCTAAAACAATTGATGCTACTTTTCTGAATAGGTACATTGAATCACCATAGGTGTGTAGTGATTATGCAAGTTTCATTTGTGTCGTAAACGTGTTATTATATCGCATCCAGCGACCACTGCATTCCTATAACGTCTGAACAAAACTATTGCAACTTTGCCCCTTAAGAATACACTGCAGAGGGAAAAAAATGGGGCTCCCTAAAGCAAATTCAATTTAAAGAAGGCTGAAGTGAGACTTAATATAACATGGTAAAATTATATGATAACAAAGCCATAGCAAATCAAGAGATGATTTACCGAGCGTGGTGGTGTAACGGATAGCGTTCTGGCCTCGCATTCGGGAGGACGGCGGTTCGAATCCCCGTCCGGGCATCCAGATTTGGGTTTTCCATGGTTTCCCCAAATCACTCCAGGCGAATGCCGGGATGCTTCCTTCAAAAGGCCATGGCCGAATTCCTTCCCATTCCTTGCCCCCATCCTTTCCCGTCTCTAAAGACCACGTTGTTAAAAAGGGACGTTAAACTGTTACAAAAAAAAAAAAAAAAAAAAAGAGATGATTCACAGTAATGTGTGACGCACAGATTATCCTCCACCCCCTCCTGGGAGCAACGCAGGCAAACGATCACAAAGGTGTCGAATGACATCCCAGGGTAAACTGTCCCCAGCGTCGTGCACCTGTTGCTGCTATTCGACAATAGTTGCTGACGTTGGTGGCTTAGTCTGTTGCCGCCAATCATGTCCCAATGTTTTCAAAGGGAGAGAGGCTATCCAGATCAGTTCACCACCGTCAGCATGTTGGGTTTCAGCAACTAAACTGATCAGCCAGAACATTATGACCATGTACCTACTACCGATATAAAACCGGCGATAGCAGCGTCACCTGACGGGGAATGACTGCTAGTCAGACACATGCATGGTGCATGTGGTATCAGTGAACGTGCTATCCGCGTTTAGAATTTGAGAGGCGCGCGATCTATCTGAGGTCGACCGAGGGCAGACTGTGATGGCCCGGAGGCTCGGCACGAGCATTTCGGAAACTGCACGATTCGTCGGGTGTTCGAAGAGAGCTGTGGTGAGTGTCTTCAACCAAGGTGAAACCACGTCCAAACGTCGAAGGGTTGGGCGGCCTTCCCTCATTACAGATGTCGAACGTCGCAGGCTGGGCAAACTGGTAAAACAGGAAAGACGGCGAACTGTGGCGGAACTAACATCAGACTTTAATGCTGGGTAGAGGGCAAGTCTGTCTGAACCCACAGTGCACCGAACACTCCTAACGATGCGCCTCCACAGCCGACGACCCATGCATGTTGCAATGTTAACACCACGACATCGGCAACTACGACTGAAATGGGTATGCGACCATCGTCACTGGATGTTGGTGCAGTGGCAGAGCGTTGATGAATCCCGATACCTTCTTCATCATACCGATGGGAGGGAGTGAACCGTCGTTTTCCAGGGAAACAGCTTCATGACACCTGTACTGCAGGACGGAGACAAGCTTGCGGCGGCTCAGTTATTCACGTGGGCATCCATGGGTCCAGTGGAGTACGTGCAAGGCACCATGACGGCCAGAAAGTTTCGTACACCGGTTGCAGACCACGTACACCCCTTCAAGACGACCATGTTTCCCAATGGCAATGGCATTTTTCAGCAAGATAATGTGCCATGTCACAAGCCCAGGAGTGGTTCGAGGAACACAGTGGCGAGCTTCAATTGATGTGCTGGCCCCCTAACTCACGAGATCTAAACCCGTTCGAACACATGTGGGATGTGATTGAACGTGGCATCAGAGCTTATCTCCCCCACCCGGAATTTTCGGGTATTAGGTGACTTGTGTGTGCTGATGTGGTGCCAACTCCCTCCAGCGACCTACCAAGGCCTCATTTCTTCCATGACAAGACGCGTCGCCACTGTTATCCGTGCCAAAGGCGGACATACCGGCTATTAGGTAGGTGGTCATGAAGTTCTGGCTAATTAGTACATATGAATGAGCATTATCCTTCTAACACCGCACATAACTTTCCTGTGCGAGAATAGAAAACAGCAAACGATTATTAACCTTGCGGGTTTTCTCTGCCGTGCACAGCACCAAAGGTTAACGCGAGTTGTAATTGATGACTACTTACATTCTGGAATATCACGCTCACCATGTCTATGCCGTAAACGTACTCTACTATTAGTTACAGACAGACAGAACCTCCTTTCGTCACTAAAGTTATAAAAATGCCATTCCATTCTTCAGTTGACTCTTTCACATGAGGGGACGTGCACGGTGGTGTCATGGTTTCAGATGTAGCCTGGTTGTAGCCCTGCTGAAAGCAGACGGTTGAAAATGAGCCGTGCTGACCCTTCAGATCGCATCCCTGGATGCTGTTTGGTCTGGTACCAACGCTCCTTCAGTGCGTGGATCTCAGCACAGATAGTACATCTGAAAAACGACAGACTGTACCATCTGCAGCAATTCCTCGGTAGGTCCCTCCAGCTAGTCGCTGGCATTCAATACGACCAGTTAAGTGGCTGTAATGCAACAGGAAAACGTACGCGTCGTTTGGCATGGTCATAAACTGCAATGAATGTCGACACAAACATTCAACTCAGCAGATAGTCACTGTGGGACTTAGAGGACTGTTCAGTGGCATCTGTAGTCCGGTGAACGCTCACATTATCACTAAAACTACATATCTTCAGTATGGATCATATCCATGTTCCGATGAACACTGACCTTGCCGGTGCTGCATTCCCCCCCCCCTCCCCCCATCCCTAGTAATGTAGAATCACAACCTTTAGGTTAACACACACGCATTCTACCGGGTGAATCTATATTGTATAGAGCATTTCACGAAGGCCGTATTAGTAATGGCACACAAGCTGGGCCACACTGTTCAAATCTGATCCTAGTTACCAGCATTTTAAGCTTCGCTAACAGTCAAACATCGCACGGATCCATAATGGATATTCTGTCTGACCAAGTAACACTGAATTAAATGCAATTGCCGATTCTGTCATGTGTCAGAAATTAAAAATACGATATACTCTAGTACACCGTCATCCTCACCGCCATCAATTCACTTTCTGTGCGTCGCAAAAATTCTTAAGCCTACATTTACTCTTAGCTGAATGCCGTGTGTCAAGCGTCATTTGTTTCCACGTCTAAACAATAAGCATGGAACACGTAAATATTTCGCTCTTGTGGTGAGTTGAGAGAAAATGGTTCTTTGCTTTTACAAAATTGTGACTGATTCTTCCTGAATACAGTGGTGATTTCGCGTCATCGATCAATAAGTTTAGTGATAACTTTAATACACTAATATTACAATAATCTGTTAGAAACTCCGCAAGCAAACGATTGAACGTTCTGTAATGTTAACATCTAATTGTTTGAAAAATCTGTCGTCACCAGTCGCAATGCCGTAAGTGATAACTATAACTGCCGTAGACTCAGAAGTGATACGAACTGAAATTTTAGAGAAGAAGTGACGTGATTGAGAAAGTTAAAATTTGGTTGATTCAACTGCATATCATGCTGTTGGTGGTGACTGTAGACTATCTTTAAAAGAGCAGAGTTGGCCGTGACTTGAAAACACTGATTCTCAAGGAGCGCTGAGTTCTTGGTTTAGTTATTCGTATCACTAGGAAACCTATATTACCTCTACCGTAATGTGAGAAACACTTTGCGGAGGTGTATTAATGAGGCGAATACCTATACTAACGTTCAGGCTCTTGGGTAAACACCTAATTCTAGTTATATGAGGCTAATTGGCGTGATATGAACGCCGACATCGTTCCACCACCTTTCTCCAGGACGCGTTGCAACATGAAAAAAAAAAAAAAATCTCTTTTCGTTCGGGAGGGCCATAAGTGCTTTGGGTCACCAACAAAAACAAGATGCAGTCAAGAACTAATAGTCCTTCCGAATATAAAAATCAAAGGAACAGAAATGTAATGTTGTTCCAGGTGTGAAGTCCCCACCTCCTCTAAAAATCTCAGGTACTACATCAATGAGGAATGCGCGTTAATTACCGTTACCGTTCTATACAGAGCCGTTTTTCGCTATAGCAGAATAACAGGCTGCCCTAGAAGGTAAACAGCCTACAAACCAAAGCAGATAGATCTTTAGAATTTTATAAAATTTTCATGCACTTCGAATTTCGGATCGTGAAATGTTTCCCCAGACTTAAAACACATTCCATGATATCTGAATATTCTGCATTTCACATGTTGTTACGTCTGAGCTACGTCTCAAATGAAATATTATTAGTGTCGTCCAAATTTAATTTGAATTTAGTGGCTAGGAACAGAAACTAATGTGCCTAACGCATCGAAACATGTGATAAATGGTTCAGAAACTAGTGCAGAGTATTTCTATGCTAGTTGTATGGCTACACTTAGTCATGCCAGTAACATTTTCTTCGTCCTGAATATTGTATCAACAACGTCACTCTTATGAAATACCAAGAGCACTGGAGAGTTTTCCGGTATTGCAAACATGAGAAAATGCTTTAGGGACGGGAATTTGACTATATGATTATCCTTCCACATCATCGGGAGCATCAACGTCACAGAAGTGAAAAACATGTGGCATTTTTCATCAAAACATTTATACACTGACGTGCCAAAAGTTATGTAGTAGGAAGATGCAAATACCAAGATGACAGTAGCACCACGGAAAAAAAGTATAAATGTGCCGAGCAGTATCGGAGCTTTCATTTGTATTATCGTGAATCGCCTGAAAGAATTTTTGATGTGATTATGGCTACACAGCATGAATTGACAGATTTAAACGCGGAATGGTTGTTGGGTATTGTCGCACGTTGAATTCCATTTAGGAATTATTCGCGGATTCAACATCTCGATCCACAGAATCAAGAATGTGCAGCGAATATCTCAACTTCACCATTACCTCGCGCCATGGACAACGTACTAGTCTTTAAAATGACGGAGACTTGCGACCTCTGCGTCCAGGTGTCATTGTTACCAGACAGACAAGTCACGGGGCCAAAATTGATTGAGGAACATTATGGACAATCCCAGCTAATGATTTTACCATGTAGATCGCCAGACACGAATCCAATCGAACATATCTGAGACATGGTCGAAAGGTCATTTCATGCACAAAAGTCCTGCAGTGGTTTTGCTGAATATTCCTTCAGCAGACTTCCGTCGACTTGTTGAGTCAACGCCACGTCGGGTTGGTGGACTTCGTCGGGCAAAGGAAAAATTGTAATTTATTTTTCACTGTAGTTCTCTCTGACATTCATACACTTTCCCCGGCGACGTTGCATTGGTTTTAAACCATCCGCATTAAACGATTTTTGAAGGGCCTCGAAATATGTTCATATGTGACGTCATCATCTGACCTGAAATGGGTGCCAGGCAGAAACTCGAAATCTGAGGTCGGCATATCGGGTGAACAGGGAGGTGAGAGGGTATGGGGAACGTCGCGGTAAGATCTCGAAACCACACTCATGAATCGTAGCCATAGCAGTTAGAGACTTGCGACTTAAGACTTAATAGATTAATCAGTATTTTTGATTGACAGCTGCACTTAGTTGTTTCACATGGCTGACATAGAGCTACGTCCACACCAAAAGGAACACAGAGGAACATCATGTTGATGTTGCTTGTTCCTGCAACTTGTTCCCTCATGTTACCCAACGTTTCTCAGTATTTTTCAATGTTTATGTCAACAGAAACAAAAGTTCCTTGAAGTTGACTGTTTCCAGAAGTAGCGGTAAAGATGAAAGGAAACAAAGGAACATTGGTAAACATTATAGTGTTTAAAATTGTTGTTAGTTTGGTGTGGACAGCTTGTTCCGTGTTGCTGTTACATCAGTTGTTGAAATCTCACAAAAATGTTCGAGTGGACGAGTGAAAATTTAATATATTTAATTGAATTATATAGAAATGCAGAGTGTTTGTGGAATCCATGTGATTCAAACTATAAAGACCGGCTTAAGAAACACGATTCGTGGGTGGTATTAAGAAAAGCAACTGGTGCAGATTCGAAATAAGTACATCAAAGATGTATATGAATCTCCAGTAGTTAGAAATCTTAAAGTCAGCAGCAAATGTTCCTTTTGAGATATTGCGGATCTGTAGTTTGTATTTTGTTTTCGAATAGACTGTTCACTTTTAGAAAGTAGCCATTCTAAATCAGTGCTACTCATTCGAATAAAGTTTTTGATGTGTCCATCCTCAATATGTCCTGATAACAGATCGTCTTTTTTTTTTAAGAATCCATGAGGCGTTCAATTCCGTAATTCCGTGTTGATTTCTCTCCAAAATACTTGGTCTCATTCAGGATTTGCGATTTCTTTTTTTCTTTTGACTCAAAATAATATAAATTGCAGCAGCTGCTGACAAAACATCACTGTCGCACCATATCATCGTATACTAAATGAATTATAATTGTGACAAAGATTTTATTTCGCACAGAGAAATAAAGATTGTTGCTCTTGCTGTGGGCGGGTAACAACCGTAAACAGTAACACAAGTAAACTGTTCCTAAATTAGGTTTTCTGGTGTGGACGGAATGTTTCTGAAAGTTGCGATCTGTTTCTGTTTCTAGAAACAGACCGCAACTGTTTAGCAACAAGAAGTTCCTCTTTGTTCCTCTGGTGTGGACGCGCCTTAAGACACGCTGGCAATAGTTTTGGCCTTCTCCAGAAAACCTAATAAAGAAACACCATCAATTTTTGCAGCACAAGGAATGCCTCCGCGTTCTATATAGAGGGAGAGAACTTACCTCGTTCCGTTACATTGACTATTCCTTTGATTATGGGGTTAAGTGTCGGGGACAAGTGCTACCAATACTAACAAATCCTTCGTTCAAATCTACAATATTGGCTTCAACAGTGGTAGTATTTTCTGCAGTCGCTTGCCGTCTCACTTCCTGTTTCAAATGCTGTTAAAAGTTTGAACTTCTATCCGACGAAAACGATTCTGTTGTGGGAGCATTCCCGTGAGAATACGATGTAGTGTTGTTCTTGGAAAGCCTGATATACCCCAGTCAATGAGTGGTTGCCTCCGTTGGTTTTCCTCCATGTAAATTCCTATGCCCTTTGTTTAGTGCATTGTAGGCAGCAGCGTACTTCCTGAATCTTTCAACTGTTTCCTCATTAATGTACTTTGGTGATCTCTTTCTGCAAACATATTTAATCGTAACACCAATTTTTTTCTTTTCCTTGTTAATTTAAGCGTACACACCATCAGATTTTATCATCCGTATTTTAATTTAGAAAAAGTATTCTGCAAATAACTAAAGAATTATCTACATCTACATATATACTCTGCAATTCACAAAATTGTGGGTGGCAGACGGTGCTCAGCACCAAAGCTAATCTCTTTGCTGTGCATTCCAATCCCTAATGGTACGAGGGAAAAAAGAATTCATATAAGAAAAAGTCCGGCACCTTATTTCTCTAATTTTATCTTTCCTGTCCTTCCGACTCAAATAGGTTGGTGGAAGAAGTATTTCACTACACTCAAAAGTGAAAGTGGGAGTACGCATGTTTACCAATAAGTTTAAACGAAGCGTGTGTCGTCTATCTACCAGAGAGTCCCAACCAAGTCTACTAATCAGTTCTGTGACGCTTTCATAAGGACTGAAGCAAGCGGTCACGAATCGAGCGGCTCCTCTCTGTACTTTCTCTATACTTTCGATCAACCCCTTACGAAACGGATCCCAAATGGCACAACAATAATCCAAATGTGGACGCACAAGAGATTTGTACGCTATCTCCTTGGTTTGTTCATTACAATTTTTCAAGATTCGACCTATGAATCGCAGCCTAGAATTAGCTCTACCTACCAAAGTATTAATATGTAAGAGTCATTTCATATTCCTTTATACTGTTACTCCCAAATATTTCATAGAATCGACCATATCAATAACTGAACTGTTTACCTCGTTTTTCTGAACAATCTGATTCTTTTTGTTAGTTATGCTCATTGTCTTACACTTTTTACAATTTAGTGTGAGTTGCCACTCAGCGCACCATGCCAAAATAACATCCAGATCACGCTGAATTGCTAAACAATCGGCCAAATTCCTTACTTCCCTATAAATAACCGCATCATCAGCAAACAATCTAGAAAGGCTTTTCACTTTGTCTCCGAGATCGTTTATAAAAATTAAGAAAAGAAGTGGTCCTATTACACTTCCTTGAGGTACACCCGATGTAACATCTAGATTACAAGAACTTTCTCCTTCAACGACAACTTACTGCGACCGACCAGTTAGAAAATCCTTTATCCATTCACAAAGCTGATCCGATATACCGTACGCTCGAAGCTTCACTAAATGGCGGTTGTGTGGCACAGAGTCAAAGGCTTTCTGGAAATCTAAAAAAATTGCATCTACTTGTGAACCTGCATCGATAACTTTCATTACGTCGTGTGTAAATAGGGCCAGCTGTGTTTCACATGATCTTTTCTTCGGAAATCCGTGTTGATTTGTTGCAAGCAAATTATTATCATCTAGAAAATTCATAATGTTCGAGCATATAATATGCTCCATAACTCTACTACAAACAGATGTTATAGATATGGGACGATAGTTCCCAGGATCACTTCGATCACCTTTTTTGAAAATCGGAGTTACTTGCGTGATTTTCCAGTCTGAAGGTACTTTTCGCTCTTCTAATGATTTACTGAATATATCAGACAGAAATGGCCCGATTTCCGCCGCATACTCTGAAAATACTCTTAGTGGGATTCCATCCGGGCCGGTGCTTTCCCCCACTTCAGGAGCTGTAATTGCTTAATGATACCTGAGTATCTATTCGTAATGATTCCATCACCGACTCGCCACGGCGTGGGAAAACGGGAATACTATCCTTATGTTCATTTGTAAATGAATTTTTGAATACAGTATTTAGTACGTTAGCTTTATCGCGGCTTTCATTATATGCAGTTTTCCCAAAACTCCACAAATTTCTTTCACGAACTAATGAGGCAACCTTGGTAAATTTACAGAAAGTATTATTTGTAGATAGTGATGACCACTTAGTTTCCGTAAAACTTCTTGTACGGAAGTACTCAGTGGAGAGGGTACAGAGGAGAGTCGCTCGATTCGTGACTTGTTGCTGCGGCCCTTATGAAAACGTCACAAAGTTGATACATAGATTATGCTGGGATAGTTTGGAAGACTGACGACGTAGCTTGCGTTCGAATTTATTGGAGAATATGCAAAAAAAAAATTAAATTTTGAGTGCAATGAAATACTTCTTCCGCCAACGTATTTAGGTCGCAATGACCGGAGGGATAAGATTAGAGAAATAAGATGCCGTATTGATGCTTTTTTTGTATTCCTTCTTTCCTCGTGCTATTCGGGATTGGAATGCGCGGGTTTAGGATTGGTGCTTAGCACCCTCTGCCACCCACAATGTTTGTGATTTGCAGAGTATGGATGTAGATATAAATGTAGAAGTAGAAGTACCATAGTTCCGCGAAAGCGTCACTATATTTCATCGAGATCTAGAACTTGAACTGTCAACCAACCGTCGTGTTCCTGAAAGCAGCACTCACTTGCTTTCTAACTTTTGAATGACACTTCGTATTCCTCTGGATTTTTGTACTCCTTTTATAAAAGCTGACTTTTCTTCTTGAAAATCCCGTTTATTCTGAGAAATTGATCGTAGTGCTTCCACTCGACTATTGCCGCTCTCAGAAATGCAGGGCTGCTGATGTTTTGGAAGGAAGTCGGTTTCTGGCAGCTAACTAGTGAACACGTCATTCTGTAGACAAGAGCATCTGTGCCATCACCTACCAACCTGGCACGTTTATCATTTATCTCTGTCTTCTCCTTTACTGCAGTGTCTAGCGATTAACCAAATGGAGATCAAAACTTAGGGCGTTTTGTAAAAATCCTTATGGCTAATGTAAATGATAGCCGACTTGTGTTTCTCGAAAGAAAATGTGCTTTTTCTAAAGCGCAGCTTAGAAGCGTACTGTTTTGAGCGTTGGTCTCACGTTACAAATGTCAACCATACCATACAGGCACAGGGAGGGGTTCTTTTAATTAAATTTGTTTTTTGTTGTTTGGTTTATAACATGCTAAATTATCAATCACCGTGTTGATACACAAAATACAATTTGATGTTGGAAATGTTTCCCAAAAAAAAGTAAGAAAAGAAAAAAATGTTCAAATCAGTCTTAAAAAAGAGTAACCGTTCTGGCCTCGCATTCAGGACGACGCGGGTTCGAATGTGCGTCCGGCAATCCAGATTTGGGTTTTCCTTGGTTTTCGCAAATCACTCCAGGCGAATGCCGGAATGGTTCCTTGAAAAGGGTATGGCCGAACTCCTTCCCGTTCCTTGCCCCCAGTCCTTTCCCACCTCTAATGACCTCGACGTCGACGATGCGTAAAGGGGGAAAAAAATGAGAGTCCTATTTGTTTCTAGTTAGTTAATGGACGAGATTTTACCTACAAATATTAGTGATGTAAATTCTGCACAGCCGAGTTGAGTTAGTCAAATTATCAACGACTCTGCTGGGGAGAGGTGCTTGAAGCAGCTTTGAGAACTGATTACGGTGGTGTAATTTGTGGCTGAGATTACGTTGAGATTGTGGCCACGGGGACATAACTCAGAATTTGATGACATGCTTAGCGAAAATTTTGCTCAAAATTTAGTTTATTCTCAGAGTTTGAACTTTTTTAAAATACTAGTCTTTGTGGAAATATTTCAAGAAAATTTTGTTTTAAATTATTGCCACATCTCTTTGTTGCTTTCATATTTTCTAAAATATAATCCAACAGTTTGGCCGAAGGCACTCAGATAATTAAATTCCAGAGAAACTGGAGGCGGGAGTTCATTTCCCACCACTAACCAGGCATGGACTCTCTCGATAACATTTTTAGGTGGTTCCGCTCTTACATAGGACGAATATTCAGTTTAGAGCTAAAAAATAAACTATTTAGAAACTAAAAAATTATTATTGCTAACAGAAAACGATTATACAGTTCCGGGGGCAAATTGACATACTAAACTTGTCTCTTAAGAATTGATTTTAGTCTTATAATTTTTTTCAGAGAAGAGGCTTCAGAAAGGAGGAATTACGCTTCACGTTTCGTAATAAACTAACAGCACAAAAACATCGACTGACTTTGAGAATAAATGATATGTGAGGCCAGTGTTTTAGGCCATACACAACGGTGACCAGGTTATGCTTTCCTCAGGACGACTTCAAATGATGACATTTCTTCTTACAAGGCTACAGAACTGGAGGGTTATCCAATAAGAGCGAGGCGATAATGCTTTGGAGAGGCTTAATGACGATGGAATCATTAGTCTTTCTTTTTACCCGTAGTATGCGAAGCGTTCGGTGCCAATATTTCATTTCTGAGAAACGTAGGTGTGTTTTCTGCTGTCATATCTAATTTTCAAAGTCACAAACATATGTGAAGAAAAGTATCTAAGCCAGGCGGTTTTTGCATTCTTTATGCCTGATCTTTGTAATCTTTTATATGACAAATCGATTCTTCTTTCGACTACTTCCTGAATAGTTACCGTACCAGTTATTTTTGAATCGTGGTAGAAATAATGCCAGGACGTACTACATTTTCTTTGTGTGATCTGTGGGCTTATATTGCTCAGAGAATTGTTATCGTATGTTTCTACTTTTTGGAATTGAATAATCCATTCATCGGGATTAGTTCTTCGACTTTTGATGTTTAGATAATTATTGTACTATGCAGTTATAAGTTGACAGAGGATGAAATACACAATTCAAATATATAGAAGAATTGCTGTAAAAGTTGACTGTCGTTTTAAGTAATACTGCAACATGAATTGCAATTTACGCTGTTTAAGTCAGTTCGGGGTTGATATTTAGAAGGAGAACCGGATCATCGTCATACCTGCTTTTTGGTTTTAGCTTTATTCTTCGTATTAATGGCGCATTGTTGCTCCTACGCAATCGCTCGAACTCCAGAAGGAATTGGTCCTTTTGCTCTGAAAATTTTTAGACACGTTCCTTGGAAAATATTGTTTAAGAATGTGTGTATATAATATCCACCAAACATACACATACCGCACAAACTTTGCACAAAAAATGAACTTGAGTAAAAATTTTCAGTCCTAAACGACAATTCCGTCTTGAGTCGTTCTGGTTACGCTCGCAATGTTACTGGCAGTTTTGCTGTGAAATTTGTATGATTTATTTATTTGATGGCTATCTTAAATAATTTCGTCCAAGGAACGTGTGTAAAAATTTTCAGTTCGAAAGGATAAATTCTTCTTGAGTTCGAGTCGTTGTGTAACCACCAACTTTTGTTGCTGTGACTTAAGGGGGCGTCGACATTGCGTTCATTAGAGTCCTAACGAAAACTAACATGGCAACCTACTGACTTGTTCCTTTCTCATTACTGCTAATGTTTTACCAAATTATTTATAGCACTTATTCCGTATCTTTTCAGCTGTGAATCATTTTCGCCAGTTGTTAATAAAAGTGAGTATTAGTTATACCAAAAATCGGTCCGTATCCAAAATATCCGAGTTAACTCAAACATGCGTGATTCATGCCCTATTAACAACGGTTTAAATTGACATTCCAGGCGATATGGGATATCCAGATAGCGGCAGCACCGCGAAAGAAACATGTACGAGCTGTCTAAAATGTGCGTACAGTGTACAGCTTTGAATTGTAGTATGGTAAGTCGTGTAGAAGGTTTCCTTGCGTGAGCATAGCCACAAGATATGAATTGGCAATCTTCGAACACAGAATGGTACAGGGTGTCCAGAAAAGGACTCCCTGATTTCAAAATTAAATATCTCGAAAACAAAGATCGATAGAGGAAAGCAGTAAACGGTATGTTTATCGTGACAGCTGTAAGAAGTGTATACAGCAGTTTGAGGAATACTTCGGGAATCGAGTCATTGCTTTGGGATATCCCGAATTTACTGGTGCAGGCATGGATTGGCCTCCATATTCGCCGGATGTGACTCCCTGTGACTTTTTTTTGTGGGGCACAGTGAAAGACATGGTCTACCCGAAGCATCCCGCCACGCTGGACGAGCTGGAGTCGGCGATCTCTGCGGCATGTGAATCCATTTCGGTCGAGACACTACGAAATGTGATGGCGAATTTCATTCTTCGTTTGCGTTACCTCTGTAGTGCCAAGGGTGAACATTTTGAAAACATTGTGATGTGATTGTTTGCAAAGATTGTTTTCATACGATTATTTCACTTATGTATGCTGATATGAGCTGTACAGCGTACATCTGTTAGCAGCTTTTGTAACTATTATTTCACACTGCTGTATACACTTCTTACAGCTGTCACAATAAACATACCGTTTACTGCATTCCTCTATCGATCTTTGTTTTCGAGATATTTAATTTTGAAATCAGGGAGTCCTTTTCTGGACACCCTGTAGTTGTCGCTAGACGGATGGGACATTCTATTTCGTAAATTGTTCACGAATTTCAACATTGCTCGATCAACAGTGTCAATAGTATATGTAAATTTCGGCATTATCTCTCACCTTGGACAACGCTGAAGTCTACCACGTCTACTTAATGACCGAAACCGGCGATGTCTGCGTCGAGTTGTCAGCACTGATAGACAGGCGACACTAGCACTACATTAAAGAACAGCGACACTCAATGTGAGACGTACGATAGACGTGTTCGTATGGACAATGCAGAGAAATTAGGCGTTGATTGGAACACGGCAACAGAAAACTAATGCAAGTGCCTCTGCTACTAAAATGTCGTCGGTTGCAGCGTCTCTTCTAAACTTCGTCAATATACCGGCAGAAACCTAGATTACTCGAAAAATATAGCGTGATCAGATAGCCGTGATACCATTTTGCTCGAGTGTGGTACACACCCCACAAGACTATTGATCCAAGTTGTCAGGGAGGATCAGTACAAGCTGGTAGTGATTCCATCCTAATGTGAGCTATGTTTACATGACATTGGACTAGGACCTTGTTCATATTAAACCGACCATTGACTGGAAATAGTTATGTTCAAATATTTGGAGACCATTTGCAGCCATTTATGCCTTCCACGTTTCCAAAAAACCATTGAATTTTCCAGTAGAGCTCTAAAAATAACGAGAAATTCCGTACCCGTATGTATTCGATACAACCAATCAGTGCCCGTTACTTTCGAATCGTTACTCGTTATTTTTGATACAATCGAACACTAGAATGAAGCATCGCATCGAGTACCGGATAACTTCGTTACCATCGTATCGTTTCGTTACTCGTTACTTTTGATACAATCGAACACTAGCACGAAGCATCGCATGAATGACTTCGTTAGTACCGTACTTTGTAAAGTTCAAGTAAATTGTTCATTGAATAAAGTAAATTTAGGTAAATTGTTTGTACATTTGATCTACTGCACTGAATATTACATACTTCAGAATAATACCTGATATCACAATCGCAGCACACTGCTCATTCAATCGCTGGGGGAACCGTTACAGCTCCTGCATGACACGTCGTGTTCGTATTTATGCGACAAATACGAGTAACGAACCATGCGAGTAACGAAATGAACTTGTGAGTAATGATTCGGTACTTCGAGTCAGGCGACGAACCCGTTACTCAGTAACGAATACATACGGTTTGCTACAGCTCTATTTTCCAGGACAACAGTGCGCCATGTCACCGGAGAAAAAATCGTTTACGATTAGTTTGAAGAACATTCTGGATAATTCCTGCGGATGATTTGGACATCTAATTCGCCAGACATGAATCTATTTTCGAAAGGTCAATTCGTGCACAACGTCTGCACCGGCAACACTTTCGCAATTTTGGTTGGCTGTAAAGGGATAATAACTGACGTTAGGAGGACAAGAGTAATTGTGTCTCACAAAGGGATGGCATCTATATTGTTATACTAATTAGATAGTCTAATTAGATTAGATGAGTTTACTATTAGGGGGCATCCATAAATTACGTGAGGTGTTTTTCCAGATTTCCGCCCCCCCCCCCTCACCTCTGGTGAGATTTCGTGAGATTTCGCCAGACCCCCCCCCCCCCCTCTGGTGAGATCTGGTCCTTGAGAACCCCTCCCTTCCCCCTAGATATAGCCCTTGAAACTTTTTGAGACCATTTTTTTTTAGGTCTCACCCTTCAAAATTAGTTTTTTCGACGAAATTTCTCCGTAAAATCGCTTTTCGCGCAATTTGTAGACTTTTTTTTAGCTCTACAATCAGAATTTTTTTTTCAAAACCTTACGTGAGATTTCTGTAGACCCCCCCCCCCCCCCCCGGGTGAGATTTGGTGAGATTTTGCCGGACCCCCCCCCCCCCTCCCCCGCTATTTGACCTCACGTAATTTATGGATGCCCCCTTAATCAAATTGAATTAATCCTTTGATTAAAATAATTCAACTAACGTGTCATGCTCATAATTTTCTCTTTCCCTTTAGGTACACCTAAGACAGCTTACATAAACATATATTTATTAAAATGTATCTATTATTTAATTACCAGAAATATCTGAAAGGGTAAATATTGCTTCAAAACAATAATTCAGGATAACAATCGCATCTGGAAGTTGTTAAGAGCCGATCAAATGCACATAGCTTGCTCGATAATGGACAAACTTTTACAGAACAAACATGAAATCAATTCTTAATTCCCCTTTCTACAAGACTGTTGCTTTAATTTTGGCGCATTAGCATCAGCCTAAAATATTAGAGCCCATCCCCAGGCCCGCGGGCCACGAAGTGGCGCATTTAAATTTTCCCGCCAACAGCAGCGGTCTTGAATATGCTAGCTCAAAAATCTCTGCAGATCTCATTGATGTCTTTTACTTTTTGATTATATCTAAAAAAAAAAAAAAAAAAAAAATACCTCTGCAAAGATCTCATTAATGGTTTTTACTTTTTTATTGTAATTAAACTGTGTTACTTATGTCTATGTTATGTTTAAATATCTATTGTAATTGTATGCAGGTATTATGTTGCCCGCAGGCTAACTTAGAATGGAAGTTGTGGTCCAAAATCGGTTTGGCAGCCTCGTATAAGAGTCAAGAGTCATACATATTGAAATTACCCCAGTACAGACAGACTTTTTTTTGTTTTTTTTTTTTGGAGAGAATGGTTGTCCCCAGATTTAATGTAACACACAGCGTCATGTATTTCAAAACATGTGGTTTTTCTTCTCTGCTTTAGCCCTCCGTCCCAGACGCCACATCGTGAACTAAATCATTTTGCATTGAATACGTCTCTGCCAAGTGAGCAACGCTCTGACATGCAATATTTTGTTTGCTGACACCGCCTTGGGAAAAATTTTCTTTTCACATAGTTGTCAGATGCTATTGCCGACACAGTCTATTGTAGGCAGGATCACACAGGTCAATGGCGACTTATACAAAGTGTGCTTTATTTTACGGACGGTAGATGTCTCCGTTTGCACTAAGTCGCTCCGTGACGGCCGTATGCTATATTTCAGAGTTGGGAGATGATAGTGCCGTGGTGGTCTATTTTCGTGAGACAATCACAAGATTTGAGAGAGCATTTGAGAGAGTCTTTTGTAGGTAGTGAAGCGAGATAAATCAGGTTTCTGTTGATCACAGTAGACCTCGTGCCTGGCACCAATTCGCTTGTGATCCAAGACCAGCAGCTCTCCTGTAGGATCCACTCCAGCTCGTGACCAGATCTTTGGGTGAACTCATTCATCATGCTCTAAGATCAAGGTGAGTTGAAATAGTTGTAAAAAAATATTATCTATCTTTAAAACCTACGATATTGTGTTCACCTATACCTAAATGCAGTCACTCCAGGACGAACTGAATGACTCATTGACACTTGCCTCTTGGGGGCATCCATAAATTACGTGAGGTCAAATGGGGGAGGGGGGTCCGGCAAAATCTCACCCGGGGGGGGGGGTTTCTACAGAAAGGTTTTGAAAAAAAAATTCGGATAGTAGAGCAAAAAAAAAGTCTACAAATTGCGCGAAAAGCGATTTTACGGAGAAATTTCGTCGAAAAAACGAATTTTGAAGGGTGAGTCCTGAAAAAAAAGGTCTCAAAAAGTTTCAAGGGCTATATCTAGAGAGGGGGGGGGGGTTCTCACGGACCAGATCTCACCAGAGGGGGGGGGGAGTCCGGAAATCTGGAAAAACACCTCACGTAATTATGGATGCCCCTAGAGTAAAATACATGTATAACTATTCCATTTGTCTTTGTGTCATCGTAGTCTATACTGTTATTATTTTTTGTCATAGTGCCACAGTGTAACATGCATGCTCCTAGTGTTATGGTAAGAAGTCTTAGAAATTGTTCAAGAAACTGTTTGTTTAATATTGAGGATTTTTCTATACCACTTTCATTCACAGGTACTGATGACCTAGATCTCCCATCTGTCCACCCTTATGATTTTGATGAGAACCTTTATAGATAAGTACTTAGATTTTTATTTACTACCTAATCTAAACTATATTTTTTATCGTCAGAAATCACCGATTGATGGTGAGAAGTTATCTGTTACTTTTTTTTCTGTTTTTTTTTCTGTTTCAGACATACCAGCTCCATCCCCGACCAGTTCCAGCTTGCAAGGTATCCAGACATCAGGGTCCAGCGAACCACCTACTGAACGACGGGAGACTCCAGAACTGCGAGTTCCAAACGAAGGAACATTATTAGCGGCAAGTATTAATTTTCTGCTGTGTTTTTGATTTTACAAAATTGTTTCTTTCATGTTGCTAAAACACTTTTTTGTTTCAGATTCATCATGAAGGATTATTCAACTTTCACCGTGACTGATTGGATCGCCGAGCTTACCATCACCGAGTTTGATGCCTGGTTATACTATAATTAGCGTCGACATCACCGCCTATAGCGGATCAGCCACCAGAATCAGCGCTCTAGAGCCGCAGAATTAATTAAAAGTACATCTATAACACTACTTTTTTAAAAAACATTTTACTTCATTTTTTCTTCAGTAACATTATGTCTTTTTTGCTTATGTAACGTAAATAGCTTCAGGTCATTATTTTGTGTATTTACTTATTTGCTAAGATAAGATTACGTCATTATTTGTAATTCTGTTTACTGTATTATTTTTCTCTGATACTAAAACTTTTCTTTTTTTTCTTCCGTTTTAGGTTCCACTCTACACGGGCAGTCGAACAGCCATCAGCCCACGTGAACGCACTAGTCACCGCCGCAGTCAACATCAAAGAGCCTGCCTTGCAAATGTGGCAGTCTTGGGAGTCTCGTGCCATTGTGAGACCCATTCCCGTTGTTGCAAGTCCAAACCGGCAGGATTTTGGCCTAGCAGGCCACTCGTTACATCAGGCAGTTCCCAGTCATCCCGATAAACCAGTCACCAAGCAACACCAACAGAATTGATCAAATCAAGTGTTAAAAATTAAGTTTATTTACCAAAAATGTACATTTTAAATAAATATTTTTTTATGAATCCATGTGTTATGTGATTTATGAAAACTGAGACACTTCAGCAAGATCATATTGCTCCTTCTCTTTTTCACTCGTTCAATCCAACAATTCTAAGTTTTGTTAGTGGTAATTCTTGCTGGTAAAATGCTTGATAATAGTTTAGTAAATAAGTTACAAGATTTGTTGATTTTATTTTACTGATGGTAAACACTTTAGTTGACTAGATCGCCAAGCAGCCTTTCTCAAATTGTTCTTTAAATCATCAAGGTTTACCAACATTAACACATCGACACGCTAGGACCGAGAGTGGTGGGGGAACGGTTAACGTTCTGACCTAGCATTCAAGAGGACGCGGGTTCGAATTCCAGCCCGGGCACCCAGATTTGGGTTTTCCATGGTTTCCCCAAATCAATCCAGGCGAATGTAGGGCTGCTTCCTTCGAAAATGCCATGGACGAATTCGTTGCCGTTCCTTGTTGCCCAGTCCCATCCCGCCTCTAATGACCTTAGCCGTCGACGAGGCGTAAAGCAACAAGTAAAAAAAAAAAAAAAGGACACGGATGGTAGTGTGAGTTTAAAGAGGGTGAGTAACGCATACAGACACGAGTCAGAGAAATAGAAAAAGGTATTAAGCACAGTCAGACACAATTGCGATAAAGAAACGTAAAAATTTAATGAAAATTACCAAAAGGTTTCGAAAACTGGTAAAAAGGTGTCCCTTGTGAGGTGTTACTTTGATATGCCCCATTTTTTCCAGGACCGCCACAACCGGTTCTAAATAGTGTTTTGATGACACTCTTAATGTCGAACGTTCTGAATCTCCGGCATGACATGCACGCGAACAACGACTCTTGTCTGGCCATCTCTTCAGACTGAATCCTGTTGAGTAAGAGAAACCCATATCTACTGGAGGGGAGACCAGTTGAATCTTGCGTAAGTGAGACCATATGGCAGCAATTCATCAACCTGTCAACGGCATGTGCGGTGTCTATTATAATGTAGGTTAGTGATAATAGGCGGCGGTATCCCTTAAGTTAGGCCGCGAAAAGCTGGATTAACTTAGGTCAGTGGAAGATTATACTTTCAACTACTCCACCAATTAGCAATAGAGGTGGCATCCCGTTGTGAGAGAAAACAGCCCTTATCCCCCTACTGCTGAATCTTTCTTTAGGGAACTTCTAAAGATTATTTGAGTGAAACATACGTCGAGTTGCTGCAACAACACCGTATTAGAAGGTATCCCATGACTTTTTACGCTTCGGTGTAGTTCAGAAACTGAACTTAACTAAATCAGAGGCAGCTTGGTGCGTAAGCATTTGGCAGGATCCAGGTACAAATCCCTATCGAGTCATTTCGATTCTGTTTATTCAAAGTTTCCAGAATCACTTCTGCAAAGTTACTTCAAAAGACCACGGTCAAATTGCTTCCGTTCCCTCAACCTTTCCCGCCTATAAATAACCTCTATGTGACGGTTTGTAAAACTCTCAGCCAAAAAAAAAAAAAAAAAAAAAAAAAAAAAAAAAAAAAAAAAAACTTAAAATATTTGGTTTAATGCATTTTTAATGAGGTAACATGTTATTCCAAATTATTATGCTTTCCACAAAAACAAATTGAAACTTAAATTAAAATCTGTTCCGAAATAGAAATCAGAACAACCTATATTCTTTCTAAAATGCGTGCACACTGATTTATGCTTATTAGTTACTCGAGTTGGGAACATCTGTCACATGTGATACGGTCGCGGACAGTCTTGTCACATGGAAATTGACACCACATTAACAGATAGTCGAAAGAAGCTTCAAGGAATTAAAAACTTGCAGGTCCGCTGGAATTTTACATAAAAAGTTTCGCTTTACCTAAATATAAACGCTGATTTATATGTGTACTTCAATGGGTAACCGTTACAATTGTTCCAACAACAAGCATATCAGCGTATCTTCCACCTGGCGAATCTGCGGCACGTGTGTTAGATAAGAAACAAGTCTGGCAGTGTGCGCGCTACGCTAAACTAAGCTTACACAGTAACACAATGCAGAACACTGAAGAATTTAGGACATTCTTGTTTTTGGTTCTTTCTGAGAGTATAGGCCTAATAGTGGTTGAGGAATCTGTATATCGGAAGTATACAATCATTCGTCTGTTGACCTCCAAAGTACTTTGCTTGAATCCAAACAGTGAATATTCACTTTTTCAATTACGAAGTCAGGAATAAGAAATAACTAAGTTTCACATTATTCTTGCAAATAAACTCACCAATTCAATTTTAAAATGATATTACCATCTCCAGACCCACGGCTGTCTTGAAAGTTTTCACTGCATTGTGGATTTCTCACGTTTGTATGAACAGTAAGTTCGATGTTAATTTTTAAGTCATGACCCTAGTTATTATTACTACTACGAGAGAGCCATAGGAGGCTCTGTGGTTAAAGTGCCTAAATGGGGATCGAATCCCTGTCTCGGCGGGGAACTTCATAGGCCCTTAACCCGTCTTTCACCTTTGGCATAGATTGCTGTGTAATGTGAAATACGCCAGAACGCTTCCGTGTATCGGATTTCACGTTAAAATGTGGTGTAGGGTAGGGTAGGATTGCCGCGTTAGGTTAAGGCGGCTACGACAGGGCCGCAATGCGCAGCGAATAGAAACCCTGTCACCAGGTCATTACGACCACACGGAATTATTATTATTATTAGATAAGTACTTTTTTTAAGTGTGGATTATTCTCTTGACCAAATGGTCAGAACTACGATAAAAGAAGGAAGTAGTACGTATGTATTTATCAAATTATCGCTTTGTTAAAATTGAAGTTGTCTTGATAAGACTAGAATGATTTCTCATTAAATATGGAGCAGCATACAGTTCAGTATGTTAATTTATTCGTTATGAATCTTTCCTCTTTAGATTCCTTCTGTTATCCTTATATTATTTGAAATTTATACTGTTACTTGTACCAAGTACATTAAGAGTAAAACGAAAACTAGTAACACAGAAATAATTTTTAGGTGTCGTTTGCAATCATCATAGCGACTGGTGAAAAGATTACAAATGTTCGCCTGAAACAAAACAAAAAAAGTTTCCTAATTTTTAAATAGTGCAGTGAATCGGAAGTGCAGGAAACTTGCCCCATATTCCGCCCCTTGAACTTTCGAGAAAGGAAAGGAACCCATAATTTCAAGGCTTTGAGACTGACCAGGCAAACTAAGTGATCACAATGAAACAAGGTAGTTCTCCAAACATACCTGTCCCCGCAAAATCCAGATGCTTTCCAATATATGGCGACGCATTTCTACCGCAATCAACGTCACCAGTTCACTGTGTCGTGTCTGAATGTTTTTATTGGTTTTATTCACCAGAATTTTATTTTAAATGTTTTTGTATTATTTCTACTCTTTTGCAGCATGTGCATTTTTGAATCAGCAATAACACCAAATAGATTAATAATTTTTTTTTTTTACTAAACACAAAGACATAAACTTATAACTTTTTACAGTTAGTCTGTTGATGGCGTAGCTAGGTGAACAAGGGCCCCGGTGCAAAAAATTTATTTTGTGACCTCGGGCCAGATGGGCGACCTTTTTTTTTGCTGTGTGTTGCTGGTAGGAGCCCCCTGGGCTGAGGCTGGGGGCCCCTGACTTGTGCTTGGGGGCCCCCTGAGCAGTGGTTGGGGGTCCCCTCTGAGCAGTGAGGGCATCTGAGTGAGGGGGCTCCCTGTGTCTCAGGGGCCCCTTAAGATGACGGTAGAGCTAAAAAAAAAAAAAGGGTCGCCAGTTTGCCGTGAAGGCCCGTGGGTCCTCTGAACTGCGCTTGGGGGCCTCCAGAGGTGGGTGCGCTTGGGGCTCCCATGAGGTATGCTTGGGGGTCCCCTGAGCGTAGGGACCCCGGTTCACTGCACCGCCTAGCCCCATAATAGCTACGCCCCTGGGTCTAAGAGGGGTTGCTGCCATTAAAACGACTACAGTTAAACCTCTTTTTTCGATTCAAGCTTCAGGGCTGGTTAATAGCCGTTACAAGTTTGTTGGTAAGAAGCCAATATGAAATCTAACAAGGCATGTGTACGAGTATTGTTCTGATTATCCATGGCGGCCCTCAGTTCTGTTGTAAGAAGATTCTAGGCTGGATTGTTCCAGTGTAGGAGGACCGTTTCCATTCCTCCCTGTGTCTCTGATGTTTGATTTAATTGAATTGTGATGGAGCGTACGCTTCAGTGGCAACCCCCCTAAACACCCATTTTTCCTGTTTTCTGCACCTGACTACTTTTCCCCTTCAGCTTTAAATTCTTTCAGCATTTTTGCAAATTGTTCCTCATTTCTCTCGGTAATTTATTACAATTCCTGACTCCCTTACTGACGAAAGAGAATTTTCCCACACGCTTGATTCCCATACTACACCACCATAATATTCAACCAATTGTCTGACAAAAGTTTTGTAACCCAATTTTCTTACTTCTCTGGTACACCCATCACTCTCTCCAACAAGGATTTTGAAACCTTTTCCTACTACCCGTCCAAGGTGTCCTGGGCGGTTGACTGTTATAAATGTTATGCCAAGGTATTCACATTTCAAGTATTCTACCAACAACTCCTTCCCCACCTTATAATTATAATCAACCTTTAGTTTTTTTTATCTGTGTACCTAATAAGCTGACTCTTTTTGGCATTTATCTTTGTCTTATATTGACCTAGGCAGGTATAGGCTATATCTGTCCAGATCATCCTGCATCTGTTCAGTCTAATTCCATTTTGAACACGTATTATAATGTCATCCGCAAACAATCTAACTTCTGATAGTTAGAAGTGATGTATGTGTGTAAATGACTATTGTTAAGTGTAAATGTTTGTGTCATGTATAATGAAAATCAAGAAAACAAGAAAAGTTGTTCTCAAAATCATCGGGCAGTCAGAAAGACAACTGGCAGCTTAACACAACCAAGCTTTTAACGTCCCTACTGTTCCATTAACAACGTAGTAATTACAAATAATGATTAAATTAAGCATACATTTTTAAATAAAAATGAGGTTAGTAAAATAATTCAAGATAACTATAGCAGAACCAGTAAAATAATATAATTTCTGTTGTAATAAACATGGAGGACTCTTCAAATTCAATAATTTAGTTAAAGGAAATAACAGTAACGCCTGTAAAATTACAAAACTTTGGTCAGACCATTGCTTGAATATGATAGTGTAGTACCTCATTTTGCGTATCAAATATAGGAATTAGAGAGGTGCAAAAAAAGGGCTGCTAGATTTGTTTCTGGAAATTATCGCAGAATGCAATCAGTGACGGATATGATAAAGGAGCTGGAATGGGATTCATTACAAGACAGGAGGAGGATGAGGAGGGTCATGGGAGTGTACAGGGTGTATACTGGTGATGAGGCATGGAAAGATATTGCAGTAGGTATGAAAAAGTAGTGCATGGAAGGGAAAAGATGGCCATGACCACAAGCTGACACTCGATTTCAGGCACAAGGGTGTGGGAAGATTTTTTTTTTTTTAGGTAAGGGTGTCAGGGATTGGAATGAGTTACCAAGAGAAATGATTAATAATTTACCGAAAACGTTGAAAGAATTTAAAGATAAAATTTGTAGAGGGCAAATGTAGGTGGGTGCAGGAAAGGGGGGAAGATGGGGGTGTAAGGAAATTGCAACCGGAGCTTGTGCTCCATTGCAATTAAATTAAATTAAAACTGTCACCTTACACGGTGATATAGAAACGGGTCTTTCAACCATACGGAAGAATACTTGAGCCATAAACTTTTTCGTCTTGAAATGTGATAGTTCAAGAGTACCGTTTATTGACAGAAAAAAAATAATTGTTTAAAAAACATAAAGACCCCCTTCAAAAAAAAGCACTAAAAATTTTAAAATAACTTTATACCTTGCTTAGATAAAGTAAATCTAAATGGACAATATTTTACATTACTGTCATTGATATTTTTACATTAATTAGTTATTTTTGGAGTCGGTGCCAGTTGTCAAATCGCAAAGATCGAATTACTGAACTTCTTTTGGTGTTAGACGCGAAACGAACAAAAATTCCCAATATTTTACAGCATGTCGTGAGGCAGATAGTGTTATTGCGAGGAAACAGATTAGGGAAACAAATTAAAAGCATTTAATCTGTGGCTCGGCCTTATTGGTCATCCAGACATATCTCTCCTGCTACAGTGTCAGTTGGTAGGCTGCATCATGCAGTAAACGATTTACAGTTAGTATAATATCGGCGTATCATCTGAATGTTTCAGTTTTGTTGAAACATTTTTCTAGCATTAATTGTAGGTAAGCAGTAACATGATTTTTTATGTATTATTGTTATTTCTCATTGTTTTTATCTTTTTGTTTTTCTTGCTTTCGCTGCCACCGACTCCAAAAATAACTAATTAATGTAAAAATATCAATGACAGTAATGTAAAATATTGTTCATTTAGATTTACTTTTCCTAAGCAAGGTATAAAGTTATTTTAAAATTTTTAGTGCTTTTCTTTTTTTGAAGGCAGTTTTTATGTTTTTTTTAACAATTATTTAGACGGAAGAATACTTTAACCATAAGCTTTTTCGTCTTGAAATGTGATAGTTCAAGAGTACCGTTTATTGACAGAAAAAAAAAAATTAGTTACTCTTGGCAAGTTATCAATTACTTGAACGTGGTCATTGTAAAATTAACAACGGCAGCATTACCAATAATAGGACTTGTAAAAAGAGCCTGTCGTTTGGCGTAGACAGCGTTCGGTGATGTTTATGTTACCGTTAGATAGGAGCGGCGGTTGATGAATGGAGGCGGCGAACCTAGGGAATGTCCTGAAGGAGTGACCAGAACAGCTCATGGTCGGCTCCCGGCAGTGTCCTCTACTGTGGCCGTTAAGGATGCCTGATGCAACTGGCCAAATCAGCTGGCAGCGTTTTCCTCCACACAAAATGAACATTTGTGACGCTGATAAAAGCACCAAAAGATTCCCCCCTAGCATCAATATCCTGCAGGTCATCTCGCTTCCGATAAAGCTAAACAAGATGGGAGGATAGAAAAGCCTATTGCAGGGTACAGCAAGCATTCCCTCGTGCTTGATTGGCCATGTGGAAACAGGAAACACTGCATCTCATATGATTTAGTTTAAAATTTCATATTTGTTAAGGTTCATTTCACCTATATCTGTTTTACTTTAGTAAGACAATGAATTTGTGAACTGGATTTTTGTCAAAATAATTAAATAATCTTTTTGCCGATCTTTTTGGATTCACTTTCGCCAATTCTTCTTCTTTTACTGGTAGTGTTCGAAAGCTTTTCAGTGTTCGTATAAAAAAAAATTATTACTCCTTTTGTCCTCCTAATCTTCATATTCCCTCGGTCTGAGTAATTTTCTAAACAAATTTCGCACCCTTAACTTTTCCCCCTTTTTTTTTGTATAGGAACATTCTGGGTTTGTACGAGTAACTGTTTTGTAGTGTCCAATTTTTTCTTTCATTGATCCCAGTTTTGTGGCTAACATGATGATCATTTTAGCAGCTTCCAACCGCTGGTCGAGTCTGCTGGGAATAAAAGCATCTCCAACTTCCACCCATCTCTAACGAAATCGACGTCGTCGAAACGAAAAAAACCACAAAAAAAACTGTTTAACATCTTTCATCTATCTCTCCCTCGATGTTCCTCTGGGCTTTCCATTCAGCTCCATACCCAGCATCTTCGCATTCTCTTTTCATGACCTTTTAATTTTTTTGTTGTAAAGATATTTTCTAACTTACTGTCTAATTCCATTTTTCGAGATGTTGCATTAGTTGCCTCTTTATCTAGACAGTTGGGCTGTATTATTTCACAAAAAATACTTGAGTGTATATCTATTTTATTAATTTTTTTATATTTTGCAATTGCGACTTTTCGAGCATTTTTAATATTTGTCATATACTCGTACAATGTTTCAAACGGGATTTGCAATACTTCTTTTTCATCGTTTTCTGTCCTACTTCTTTGACGCCTTCAGGTGGCGGATGGGGGTGAACGCTATCGATAGAGGGCAGGCGGATATAAAATATACCGAGGGTGATTGTGTAACGGTTAGCGTTCTGGCCTCGCATTCGGGAGGACGGCGGTTCGAATCCCCGTCCGGGCATCTAGATTTGGGTTTTCCATGGTTTCCCCAAATCACTCCAGATGAATGCCGGGATGCTTCCTTCAAAGGGCCATGGCCGAATTTCTTCCCATTCCTTGCCCCCATCCTTTCTCGTCTCTAAAGACTTCGCTGTTATAAGACGTTAAGCAGTTAAAAAAAAAAAAAAAAGATATAAGATACCACTCGCGGACCAAAATAAAAACTTTGGATCCTATAATTCCGGTTTAAAAATGGAATTTTCATTCCCACCTTTGATATTTAAATAACTCATGCATGAAACTATTTAAGAAGCAATGTGAAAGGAGAATCCTCCATCGCTCTTAGCAGCGCATCTAGGCCTAATTCTGGATAGCCAAGACGAACATATTAGGAATCAGAAGTGTCTGGAAAACTTCGTTTAAAATTAATTGTAACATATTTCGTTCATTTTTATTTACTGAAAAGTTTTCTTGAGCGGCTGTTAAAGTCAACAGTTTTAAATCATTTGTGTTACCAATTACCTAGCAACTATAAGTTGGTCTGCAAAATACTTACGTATAGCGTAGTTTGCAAGTTGCTAACAACGGAAGAAAAAGTTTTAATATTTTGGGTACCTTTCCATATACTAATATAATTTCGTTGAAACTGATCTCAGTTCCGAATAAAATGCATCCCACTTAAGAGATTTGCACTATCTGTAATAAAATTGATCAGAACTAAACAACTGCACTAGCGTTACGACCGTTAGGAGCGTGAAGAATAGGCTAATGTCTAAGCTGAAAATATGTCAACACTGATTTTTCCATCTGACTTACCACATCCTCATCTGTAAAGACCATTACAGTAAGGAATTCTAAGTGCGTAAGGTTCGATTCGCACTTGGCCCTTTCTGTTATATATATATATATATATATATATCCACGTCACTGAAAAGAAAGAGTTTTAATGTCATTGCAGCAGCAGCTTGGCCGTGTATACTGGCAGCCTAGGTGGTATTTACGCTGAAATATTGTATAGATAAAATTTGCAGATTTGCTGCCTACCAGAGAATTACAAAAGTGACATAGTGGTACCGATTCATAAGAGAGGGGAGACAAAGCCGATTAATTCGACATCAGTGGTCGGTACATTGATGGAGAGCTTGATATGCAACCTTGTGTACAAGGAAAGAAAGTGCTAAATCAGCAGCATGGCTTTAAGAAAGGTTATTCAAGCAAATCTCAATTAGTGGGCTAAATGCAAGAGGTTTCAGATGAAATGGAACAGGTAGGCAGAATCGATAGTGGATCTCTATTAGGTATTTGACAGAGTGGGCTACAAAATTGTGGTAAATAAAGTGAAAAACGGTGAAGTGGACGAGTATGATATGCTGGGAGAGTGAATTCTTAAGACTTAGGAAGCAAAGAGCTTTGTTAAGAAATACGGTATCAAAAGATGTTGAGGAGAAATGAACGGAGGCACGGGGTTGCGTATTGAAACCACCATTTTAATGATTGACTGTTGGCAGTTTACAGTCGGAAGACAGAATTTACAGATGACAATGCATTATACAGGGCGTTCGCCGGGAAACGCTACCCTCCCAGTCTGTTGCCGTCGGCAACTTGCTGGGACAGTGGCGCCAGCAACTCCCGCCACACGGCGCCGTGAATCACCGCACTGTTTTAACACCTCCGCTGCGCCAACAGTGTTGTGAATAAACGTTTCTTTGCGGTTTGGCTGGTTTGGGGCTTCATACTCTTACTAATCTGTACCGTGTTTGAGTGTGAGTAAAATTATGGTTCGTTACAGTTTGCAACAAAGAATATTTCTCTACGATACATATCTGAAGAAGTCGTTTAAAAAGTGTCGCAGTAAATTTCGTCGCGAATATCCTGGCGCTTTACTGCCAGCTAAATCAACAATTCTGCGTCTGGTTAAAAAAGTAAGAGAAACGGGTTCATTTTTTAACAAAAAGAGACTGTCGGTCAACCGTATTCTCACAGAGGAGAAAACTGACGATATCGCTTTTCGATTAGAACAGTCACCCAAAAAATCATTAAGTCAGTTAGGGCAGCAGGCAGGCGTATCTAAGACGTCAGCTTGGAAAGTAACAAAGCTAGTTCACTTAAAGCCGTACAAAACAATTGTGGTGCATAAAATTACAGAAATAGACCAGGGGCCTAGGATTAGATTTTGCAACTGGTACCTGCAGGGTGTCCACGATGGCACTGTTGATCCGCAACTGTCGTCACATTTAAATGCTTAGCACATACAAGTTTATGAAGCGTAATTATTATGAAATAGTCCGCGGCCGACGGTCGAACAATGCCGGAAGCTGACCGCTCGCTCGCCGGGAGCAGTTTCTTCCTTGTAGCGCTAATATTGGGTAGCGTATAAAACAGAATTTAAACGAGAGAGGATTATAAACTCCTATAGAGGGATCTGGGCATAATACGTAAATATGTAGGTAACATGGAATGGAGATAAAAGAGCCAAGTAACCAAATATAAAAAATAAAGGCATTGTACAATTATAGTGTGAAGGATTTAAGTATAAATATCTTCCCATTTTATTTGATAATAAATAAACTCGATTGAACTGGACACATTGGACAGGAGGAGTGAGGGGTATACGAATTTTCTGAGCCGGGGCAGAAACTTGAGATTTCCGCCCTTTCAGACATGATTTCTCCGGTTGTATGAAATGGGTGTATGACATAAGCGCACAGTGACCAAAAGCGCCGTAGGTGGGAGGCTGTTGTTACACCTGCCCTCGACTACCTGCACTGGTCCCGATGTTAAGATGGGCGTCCGCCGCAGTGTCAGACGCCAGCGTCTTAACTCGCCAACTTACTGTTGCGCGTCAGTCGCCCAGTGGTCCTAGTACTGGAAGGTCATTAGCGAGCTCGATTTGATATTTCATTTAATGTTAAAAGATCGGTAAAAAGCCAGAAACAACTGCCAACCGAAAATCTTGGACCATTAGCAGAGGGTGACGGTTAGGCAAATGCTGATGGGTTTTTTGTGAGAGATTCATTCACACTTCACAGGATACTTAAACAGCCGTGCAAGTGTAAGGTTAACACTCTTCAAGGCAATCATTTTGCAAGAACCCATTATGGCTGCTTTCTAAATGGATTATCTTAAAAATGGGTACATATGTTATTAAAAATTGACACTTGTATTTAAATGAATGTACAATATTAATGTTGTGTATTATTTATTGTGCTATGCAAAAAATAATTATTAAAATTACTTATATTGAATTTAATGACTATACAAATAAAGATGAGATAGATCAGTCAATGAAAGAATATTCTTGTGAACGTGCCTATAAACCAGAGTTTGACCTGAGCAAAGTTTGGGTTCCATTTGAAATCCATTTCATGCCTAACCAAAAATTGAGTATCTATTATATTTAATACGAACTGTCAGAATTTTTACGATTTGCTATATCCGTTAGAATCAGTAGGTAATACAATATAACTACTAAATGAAGTTTTAATTACAATTAACCACGTTGTATATTGCAATAATCGCGTGGTGTAAGTATTACACCACGCGAAGTAGCCTCTATTTTTTCAAGATTTCTGTGATAATAAATGTATAATAATAAGTGACACGAAAGTAATAAACAATATGAATAAACTTATGTTAAATTATGTTGTACTTTTTATCATCGTAGTTCCGTTGCCTTCCATTGCAGCAGTCATCAGCGGCTGTCGCAGGCGTACAACGCCAGCGTTTTACGCTGCATAGGAAGCGCACCTTGTCAGGGCTCGAATGTAGCTACTCCGACCTTCCAGGAAGGTAGAGGATTAAAGACCCTTGTGCGCTTATACCACCTGTGCGCTTTTAGTCGTACACCTATTTTTCCGCCCTCCTGAACTTGCAGCCCGGAGCAAGTGCCTCTCTCCTTAGATCCGGCACAGGACAAGTGGTAGGCATTACTTTCAAAATCGTACATTTACTGGGCACGGTGATGAGCGGAAGTGCCAGGGATGTGGCGGAATTGGTACACAAAACCTTGGTTAGACCACTGGTTGAGTGTGGTAGGGTAGTATGTGACCCCCAAGGCCCATTCACACTACCGGTCAGCTCAGCTCGGATCAGCTCAGCAAAGCTCAGCTCAGGTCAAAAATCGCTACACACGTAATCCAATGGGAGCATTCGCACTACGCGGACCGCTCAGGTCAGGGCAAGGCAGGTCAAACTGAAGATCGCGCCGCCACCGATCAACAATGGTCAAGACCTGAGCTGAGCTGACCGCTAGTGTGAACGAGCAACAGTCAGGTCAGATCACATCAAACTGGACAACGTCTAAAAATTTCTGCTTATAAGCAATAAAAAGAGTAATAGATAAAAAAAGTTTTAGTAGTATGTTATTTGTGATTATTAGAAAGTTGTAAAAATTTTAATATAAATTCAATTAATGTTTTCGTATTGCGAAGAAACAGATTCTGCTTCAGAATTAAAAAATGTTGTGAATTTATTTTCTGTGTCAAAAGGGTTCCTCTCGTTCATCCTGAGATTCGCTTTCTACATGACATGAAATTTTATTCTTCCGTAAACAACTGTGCAAAATACATGTTGCTTAAATGAATTAATATTGGAGGAGAGTTAAGGTTTCTACAGTAAATTCTAAATTTTTAAGCTAAAATATCAAAAACATTTCCCACCACTCGTCTTCGCATCGCATAGCCCGTAGATAAAATTTTGTATCTCTTGATCTGTCTGCGTTTTCAAACTCTGGATTCAACCTGAACCGTCGTCTTTCTGATCCAATTCTGTTCATCCAAAATCAGTGCGATTTGAAGTAACGTTAGCGTAGAGAATCGCATCGTTTGCTTTGAGCAACTACACAGACGGAAAAAAAAAAATCCCAACACCAAGAAAAAATTATTGTAGAGTAATGAAATTTGGACAATGCATTTGTCAAGTTAACATGTTTAATTGATTAAATTTTCAAGATCACAGGTTAATTTAAGCTCAAGAAAATGCATTTCAAATGTGAAATACTGTTAAATTAATAGCCGGTGTAACCTCCAGAATTTTGAATGCAAGCCTGCAAACGTGAATGCATTGTGTCATACAGGTTTTCGAATGTCACTTTGTGGTATGGAGTTCCATGCTTGTTGTACTTGTGCTGTCAATACTGGGACGGTCAGTGCTGGCTGTGGATGATGCTGGAGTTGTCGTCCAATGATATCCCATACGTGTTCAATTGGAGACAGATCTGGTGATCTCGCAGGCCAAGGTAACATGTCGACACTCTGTAGAGCACGTTGCGAGACAACAGCGGTATGAGGGCGAGCGTTATCCTGTTGAAAAACTCCCCCTTGAATGCTGTTCATGAATGGCAGCACTACAGGTTGAATTACCAGACTGACGTACAAATTTGCAGTCAGTGTGTTTGGTATAACCACAAGAGTGCTCCTGCTGTCATAGGAAATTGCTCCCCAGACCATGACTCCAGGTGTAGGTCCAGTGTGTCTAGGCCGCAGACAGTTTGGTTGCAGGCGTTCCCCTGGCCTCCTTCTGACCAACACTCGGCCATCACTGGCACCAAGGCAGAACCTGCTTTCATCAGAAAACACAACAGATCTCCACTCCGTCCTCCAATGAGCTCTGGCTTGACACCACTGGAGTCGCAAACGGCGATGGCTTGTAGTCAGTGGAATGCATGCTACAGGGCGCCTGGCTCGGAGCTGTCCTTGAAGTAACCGATTTCTAACAGTTCGTTGTGTCACTGTGGTACCAACTGCAGCTCGAATTTCTGCCGCAGACGCAGTACGATGCGCCACAGCTGTACGCCGAATACGGCGGTCTTCCCTCTCAGTAGTGCCACGTGGCCTCCCGGAACCGGTCTTCTTGAGGCAGTACCATCCCTTGACCACTGCACCCAACAATCATGCACAGTGGATACATTCCGGCCAAGTCTTTCTGCAATATCGCGAAAAGAAAATCCACCTTCTCGTAGCCCTATTACACGACCTCGTTCAAACTCGGTGAGCTGTTGATAATGGCTTCTTCGTCTTCTTAAAGGCATTCTTGGCTAACATCAACTCACTATGTCAAATCTCAGCGGTAAATAACGTTCACAAACTTTACAGCGCGTATTTAAAGCAAACCTGATTTGCAAGCTCTGAGTAGCGCTACTAGCGCCACACTTATGCGCGAAGCGCGAAATTTGAATCGATGTCATCTTTCAGATGTATAAACACGCCTACCAAATTTCGTTTATCTAACACAAGTCTTTCTTGGTGTTGGGATTTTTTTTCCGTCTGTGTATTATGAAATGGGCATCGTCTACGAGTTGATCTAACCTGACCTGAGCTGACCTGGCTGCTAGTGTGAATGGATCCTGGATCGTGAGCTGAGCTGACCGCTAGTGTGAATAACAAATACAGGAGTTAGAAGGGATGTGAACAGTGACATTTGTTTTTGGAAATTACCATATAACGCAATCAGCAAAAGGATCTAAGGATCTGGATTGGAAGTAATAGGAAGATGAGCTTGAAGGGAGTCTGTAAGGTATTTCTTGGTTATTAGGCCTGAATGGATCTTGGTAGAAGAATTAGGAATAGTGCTTGGAAAAGAGCAGATAGCTTGATTTCAGAAATAAGGAAGTCGAAAAATTTTCCTTTGTGAGTCAGGGAGTCAGAGATTCGAATAAATTACCGAGCGTAGTGGATGATAGGGCATAGAGGAGGACATGGGTTCAAATCCCCGTCCTGCCTTCCAGATTTTGGTTTTCCATAATTTCCGAAATCACTCTAGGCGAATGCCGGGATGGTTTCTTCGAAAGGCAATGCCCGAATTTATTTCCGTTCCTTGCTCCCAATCTACTCCCGCCCTGATCTTGACGCAGACGAGCCAAAAGACTATACAAATAAATAAATCCGAGGGATACACTGAACAGTTTGCATCGAACAATAAAATGGGAATACAGAAGTAGATGTGTTTAGAAATTGTCACTGTGGCACGTGCCCCTTAGCAATTAACCAGTAATAGCAATAATAAACGTTTCAACTACTTTCGACAAGTTGAAGGAAACTTAAAAAAAAAAAAAAAAAAAAAAAAAAAAAAAAAAAAAAAAACCTCAGATATTAATGAACAGTTTTCAATAAAATTCCTCTTTGTGAGACTTCTAAATTCAATTTTTTTCCTTTTTATATTTAAGATCACGCACCTAGGCATTTTTCTTCATAACCTTGTAGGAAGGGTGTAAATCTACTCGGATATTTATTCTTTACTACTTTGTTTTTGGATAACAGCAATAAGAATATAAACTGATTCATCTGTTTTAATTTCGACTTCCATGGTTCGGAAGGCGCAGCCAGTAGAAACTCTGTCGCCAGGTCATTACTATTATTGAGTCGTCTGGAGGCTCACGGCTTAAGGTGACTGAATGGTCTTCGGTTCGAATCCCTGTACTGGCGGAGATATTCAAAGGCCCTTAACCCGACCTTCAACTCTGGCACAGCTTATTGTGTAATGTGAAGTACACCAGAACCCTTCGGTGGTTCGGATCCCACGTTAAGCTGTGGGTCCCCTGTACCATCGCCACCTAGAGAAGTGTACCTGAACCCGGTAGGATTGTCGGGTTAGGTAACGACAGGGGCGCAGAAAATACTAGGTCTCTACGACTACACGGAAATATAATTATTATAATTTCGACAGTCAAGTAACTGATTCATGTCTTCTGATCTTAAAACCACTGGTATTAGATTTTATGAAAGCATAGGTAGAGTCAAAATAACTAAGAAAATGTTAGCACCAATCCCTTAATCTCCAAGTCCTGTAATTGTAGCTGCCTACTACAAGTTTTTCCTTGTGCCTCGCAATGTTATGGGGAAAAAATAATCTACAAGTACGCAGGAAGACTCATCACATAGTCTAGAGCAGTGGTTCACAACGGGGGGGGGGGGGGGGGGGGGGGGGGGGGTACTGCCCACCGGTGGGCATTGAACAGTTCAAAGGACACATTTGTGGTTCAAGGCAAATTTGAGGACCCTGTTTTTCAGTAATATATAAGGCTTTAAGGCCTGCATCAAAGTAGTCTTTAATTACATTCCGATGATTATATCTAGCCAGAAATTCATTAGTTGGGAAAAAACAACAGATTTCAATAGAAGAATGCGGCAATTTAAGATTGCTGATGACAAATGAGGTACCAAATATCGAAAAATTATTGTCATTATACCAAGTTCAGCCATCTGATCAATAATATATTTTCGTAATGTGTATTTTTTAAACAAACTGGGATCAATTCACCAATTGTATTTATATCTTTTAAGGAGGTAATTTTAGAAATGTATCCCTGTTTTTCTAAATATATGATATTATACACTTCACTCAGGAGGACCACCATCGAATCACTATTTCAAAGAGTGAGTTGAGAGCCAAAAAAGTTGGAGCACTATGGGTTACATTATTTATTACAAGAAGGGGAGTCAGAGTGTTATTTTTTCTGAAAAGGGGGCGGTGACTTTTTTGAGAAGGGGGCGGTATTAATTCGGCAAGGGGGCAATAGATCGAAAAAGGTTGGGAACGTATGGCTTAGAGCATAGGTTCCAAATCTTTTGTTTGGTCTACCCCCCCCCCCCTTTTTATGAAAATAAAATTCCTTTTCAGAAAAAAAACACACCGAACCCAAAGTGTTCCAACTTTTTTTTGTCTCGTAACTCACTTTTTGATCCAATGATTCGATGGCACCCCTCTTAGGTAAAGTGAACAATATCACATATAGAAAAACAAGAATAGATTTACAAAATTACTTTGTTAAAAGATAATAACAAAATTGGTGTATTGTTCGCAGTAAATACATATAAGGAAAAGTATTATTAATTAGAGATCTGAGTTGGGTTTAGTAACACTAATGTTTGGTGCGTTATTAGCCATCAGCAATCTTAAATCGTCGCGTTCCACTATTGATATACTTTTTCTTTTCTTAGGTAATAAATTGCTGATTACGATAAATTCTCTTTTGGCTACATATGGAGTGTCCATAAACTACGTGGCTCGGTGTAGACGGGGGGGGGGGGGAGGGGGGGATATCGAGCCAGGCCACGTAGCTTTCATTGATTTTATTTGTCACAGTTGAAATGATAAAATGAGGTACAGAACACACAACAGCATGTAAATATCTATTTCCGTCATTTAATTATCTTCGTATGTAATTTACGATTATCTGACAAGAGAAAACAGTACAAACAGGATGAAAAAAGGCTACTTACTACGCGGGGGGCGGGGGAGGGGTAGGAGAAAAGCCACGTCAGGCTACGTGGTGGGGAGGGGGTTGACAGGAGGCCAAAATGGAGCTGCGTGGTTTATGGACGCTCCCATATGATCATCGGAATGTAATTGGAAACTTCTTTGATGCAATCCTTAAATAAAGCCTAATAGGAACCACTGGTTTAAAGAGTCCATTCAGTCTTTGAACATTGCCTGTCTTGTCTAGGGCCGCTATTTGCGAAATTAGCTGTCTTATCTGCAGACAACGGCAGGACAATCAAAAGCGCGCTCCCTTTGTGGTGAGTTGTAACTAACGTTTTATCTGGGACTGGAGCACGCAGATTACTTTTAGAGGCTTTGTGGTACCTTGCCCGTTAAAATCATTTTGCTTGCTGAGCGACGTTAAACCGACAGAGAACTCAGTATTTACAATTTTTAAGAGAAATTTTCGGTTACAAGAATTTGTTGGCATAAATACGATAGCTTAAATCAAGTTGTAAACCTCGTTACTCTTTGGATTTCCAATTGAGAAATGAATTAGAATTCTTCCATGTAAATAAACTTTTGTCGGAGTGAAAGTGTTTGGCTCATATTTCCATCATTTTCTCTGTAGGGTTAAAAGTCATCGGCAGTTACTTCGCATGGTTGGTACCGCGTGTCCTCGTTACGGCGCTGCACGTTTTAATAGTCTCGATACTGTCTACAGTACCGCCTCCGCCGTCAGCGGCGCAGTCCGCAACCGAGTGACTCAACTCAGTAGACTAGTATCGTAGCAAGTGCGCTCGTCGTAACCTAGTTCTGAGTGCTTGGTTCAGTGTCTGTCATTTAACTGGTTAGCTCTACTGTAGCGGCATAATTGCGGCTTGTGCATGATTTCAGTGAGTTATTTTCGTGTTCTGTTACTATTTTTTTTGATGATATGTATTTAAATGCCCGCAGTTACTCCTTAATCAGCTGCAACCTGCATTGCGTAAAACTGTAACCTCTTGATTTCTGTTGTCTTTGATGTATTGTATAAGCGTAGTGCTGTTATCTTGTGGAGGCAGCTATGAAAGTCAAATTGAAGTTCTTCACCCTTTCTGTGGTAGATACATAAATAATAATAAAGCTGCAACTCCTTTGTATATATGTTGACTTGGAGGGTAATAAATATACCTAAAAAGGTTGAAGTTCAGGACATTATGGATGGAAATATGAATTTCATTCGAAATTAAGTTAATTTAAATGTTCTCTTGTGTGATCTACATTTTCACAGCTCTGAACATAACAGAAACATGAAATTATTTGATTTAGTCTACAGTTTGGTGTCGTGGTTAAAGTTTACTGTTGTTTCTTAATATCATTTAATGTTGTATTTTACTTTATATCCAATGATATCATCTTCATCAAGCGGTTCAATGTTTCATAGTTATTAACAGCGTCAGTTTAGTACCTTGTGGCACTTAATGCTTTTTAATCGCTTTCATTTTTGCAAAAAATTGCATCTAATGCTCCTTTCATACAGCTGATTTATTTTATTCTATTATACTTACGCGCGCAACTTATTTCAATTAAAAATCAGTGATTCTAGATGGGTTATGTTCTTCATTCAGATAGTCAGAATCTTAAAAAATTAACCGGTATTTACAGTACAATATCACATCTGACTTTACATATGTTAATTATATAAACTCATCACATTTTTCAATTTTAATAGCCGGTTTCAGTGTGTTGTATATTTGTATATTTTAAAGAACATTTCTTGCTTTTGCTGTTTTTGATTAAATGTTTTGCCTGTGGCGGCAAAGTACATGACGTTAAGGTTGCCTTTTGTCAATTTTTTGTGGAATTTAACAAGTATTCAGTAAAGAATTATTAGATTCTGGACTATTGATCTAATACTTGAAGTTGGCAATTGTTTACTGTGCTTTTATTATTTCTACACACTTTCTCCAGTCTTTTACTATTATTCAATGAAAGTAGGCCCACATATATTAATGATTCAAGTTACCATTGATGCTAGAGCTAAGATGATATTTGTAATTCCACATTACAGCCAAACTCATTCATGAAAAGAAAAGTTCACAGAGAAGGTGTTAAAATTTTAGTTGTTTACTGGATCTGTGTCACGTCACTTTCAGGATATCATTTGGGAAGCTGTAGTATTTAGCTGAACACTGAATAGGTTGGTAGGACCTGTAATATTCGTACAAAATTTGGTGATTGATACGGATAAAGCCTTGTTTGTAATTTTTCATCTACAAAGTTTGAGTTCATTTGGTATGACATATATCATCTTTGTCTCGTTCTGTCAATGTCAAGTTGTGAGTTAGAATTCTTGAAATGTTTAAAAGAATGATTTGGTGCATATCAATGTGTCATTCTTGAAAGATTGATAGTGGGTGTAAACAGAATCTGGTTGGACTGAGCGTGGTGGGTGAGTGGTTAACGCTCTGGCCTCACAACCGGAATGACGATGGTTCAAATCCCCCTACCGGGCATCCAGATTTGGGTTTTCCATGGTTTCCCTAAATCACTCCAGGAGAATGCCGGGATGCTTCCTTCAAAAGGCCATGCCCCAATTTATTCCTTTTCCCTAGTCTTTTCCTGCCTCTAATGACCTCAACATCGACAAGGCATAAAGCCATAAGTAAAAAAAAAAAAGAATTTGGTTGGATTACTGAGATTTAATTAGTTGGAAGAGTAAGAGTGACAGTTGCAGGAGGATTTTATATCATTTATGACTATACAAGTGGTTTAGCTGGGAGGGAACTAAATAAGGCTCTCCTTATTTAGTATTTTCTTTGGTAATACTATATAGGAGCAAAAAGAAAGGAACAGAGACCTGCTGGTTCAGTTTTGCATTGAAGAATTTAAACCGTTTCTGAGGGAGACGGGAAAGATTATGGATTTTTTTGTTTTTTTTTTTTGGAATTGAATACACATTGTACAAATGAAATGACATACAGCAGATAATTAGAACTTCAAAGTGAGTTGAGCAACTTAATCTCAACCATGGCTCTGTAATTTGATGATGGATTCTAATGTAACTCAATGAGATATTAACTGTCAAAAATCAGCTGTAGTTATAGTTCCTTGCGAGTTTTAAGTATTACTTTTGGTCCAGGCTGAATTCAGCCTAACTCAACCTGTCCAGCTAGTAGTTCCTACTGGATATTTTTTTTTTTTTTTTGGTCCATGCCACCACATCTCGAGCTAATCCCCTCAGTTTTGGTGCTATATCTCAAGAACTAAGTGAGATATTGAAAAAAAATTATTCTTCACTTTTGATTTTTCTCCTTGAGTTATATAAGAATCAATCGTCCAATTGTGGTGCAACAGTTATCTTAGAATCCCTGAGAGTAGTCACTAGTTGGGATAGCCAATTGAAGTCTTTGTACTGTGTGGTAGCTGTGGAAGTGTTATTGGCCAAATGCTGTTTTTTGTCTGGTTACCAGTTTACAAGTAGTCCTGTATTTAAATGTAGAGTGGTGATTACTATAGGACCACTAAGAAGTAGAAAATAGTATTACCAGGCATGGTGAGTGAGTGGTATCAGTCTGGCATTGATTTCAGGAGGAGGTGATTTTGAATTTACAATCTTCCAACCAGGTTTGAGGTTTCCATGGTTTTCCCCAAATCAAGCTATATGAATGCTGGGATGTGTTCTTCAAAATGCCATGACTGAATTCCTTCCTGCTCCTTGACACCAGTAATTTCCCAATGACTCCGTCGGCAACAAGGGATAAAGCCATAACAAAAAAATATTCATAGGGAGGGAATATATTAATCTTAGCTAGACCCAACTGTGAGTTGAGGTAACTTTGTCATTGCGTGCAACTGGCATATGGTTTTTGTTAGTGGACATTATTGGTTTCATAATATTATACTACCTGTTATCTGAATTAAATTCTATTCTTATTATTTTGTAAAACTGTAATGCAACTTGCGCTTATGCAGGGCCGCCGTAAGCGGGCGTGCAAGGCGTGCACCGCACGCGGGCGGCAAAACATCGAGCAAAACTAGTGATCGACAGTCGCTGCGACAAAATTTGCAGCGTATTATGTAGCGGGCAACCTTTTTTTTTTTAGCTTGCTGCTTCGGGCGGCCAGCGACACTCAGGGTGGCAACAATGGGGGCGGCAAATAATGTTCGAAGGGGCGGCAATCTCGCAGTTTTTTAACCCGATTCGGAAAATTCCTGGATCCACCACTGGCTGTAGTTAGACAGGGGGCGGCATAATCGGTACTGCACGCGGGCGCTCAAACAGGTAGCGGCGGGCCTGCACTTATGGTAGGATTGTGTTTACTTTTTGATGCTGGAAGTAGGCTGCAATGATCTAAATGGTTAAAGAGACTTGGATCATACCAGCAAAGAGGGTATTAATTTGTATAAAGTAATAGATGAAGTTGATAAAATGGTTATCAGCTTGTAGTGTGGCTGAGTTTCTTGAAGTGCAGGAGTATTGGGCATTGTATTGAGTGTGTCTCATTGAAATAGATAAACTGGTATATTATGCTGTTGTAAAATTCTTATTATCGAAACAGAAATTCCTCCAAGTGGGTAAAGGTACATAAGGAGTCTGCTCCTTCATTTAAGAAAATGGGTGGCGGAATTTAAACATAGCTCTACAACTCTTGAAGATGATCCATGTGAAGGAGGACCAAAAATGAAATTGCAGTTGGAGGCATTTTCTCAACAGCTATGTAGGTTACAAATCTGGTTGGGTAGGTTAACATGTAGTAGCAAAATGCCAAGAAATAATGTTTTGGTGTAAACAGTTTGGAAAATAAGGATATTTTGGCAGTTGTAAATATCGTACAGTTCTCAACTAAGTTGAGCAGTATCTATTCGAGAGAGGAATGAGTGGTCATATAAGGTGATTAATGCAGTTGGGAAACAAAACCTTGTACAGGCTTTTTATAAGAGTATGGTGGAATGGTATGCAATCCACATTCTGGGTATTTACTTTGGGAGCTGGAAAGGTATGTAGTTTCTTCTGTGGATATTATTGTCAACATGTAATGAATGGAATTATTATTCATCTAGTCAACAAAAAAAAGGGGGGGGGGGAAGGATAGGTACTGTGGACTCAAGAAGATCATTGTTACAGTACTATGTTGTCACACTGTTTCAAGGAGCTTGAAAAGATACTAAGGAGGGAACAGAGGAGGTAAATTTCAAAGGAAAAACTTCAGAATTCGTATTTGCTGTTAGGATGCTGATGGAGAAAAATTGGGATTGTAGGAAGACCCTCACTGGTATTGCAACACATAAAAAAAGGGCTATGATTATTTTCTGAGGAAGAAGCTCTGTGGAATATAAAGATGCTAAAATACTTACTAAAATAAAACATTACAGCTTTGTACAAATAGGAAATTGTAGATTAGAGTGACTTGAATCAAAGGTTTCCAGCAAGGAAATGTTCCATCAACACTTATCCTTGTAGTAGCAATGAAATAAATACTTAACTCTGAAGGAAGTCAATACAGATCCTAATACTTTTCATTTTCATCTCATGTTGGGATAGGGAAGCCATATTGTAAAATTTATTTCTTTGGTTTGAAGGTACTGAAATTTTAACTGGGGTAATATCAAGATGGGTTTACCACTGCGGCCTCATGTCATAAACACACAGATCTCATGGTATATACGACAGCATTGTGACAAATGGTCCAGGCTGCATTACAACATAAACTCAAATGACGATTGATGAAATCATATTTAAAAATATACGTTTCGGTCGTATTGCAGCCTGGACCAAAGTGAAACATAACCATAACACACGATATTGCAGATATCCAATTTTAAGATCATATCTATAGCCGTTACTGTGTTGGTACATGCAGACTGAATACGTCCCAATGATGTATATACCACATGATCTATGTGTTTACTACGCGACACCGCAGCAGTATCCCCATCTTGATATTACTCTTTAACTGCAGGCATCTTTGATTAGCGTCACTAACTTTGATTTTGTTTTGTTGGCAGGTGTTGCAGGGTAGAGAGACACCGCATGGTGGCCACCACGCCTGCCTTCTGCCTGTTGTGCCCACTCACTGGACCACGGCTGTGGTCCTTAATGAACCCACAGCCACGTTCATCTGGCAAATGTTACAGCTGTACCGAGTTACTGCAGGGCTGGCCCAGGCAATGGACAGAAATTATGTGCAGGATCCCCTCAAATTGACCTGGTGTTCCAATGGTGGATTCACTTACCTCAAATTATAAATCGACCGATTGTCAGCTCCGTATTAAATCACTCATTTATTTGACATATCCATTTCACTTTGCTCCCTTGCTTATTTTGCACCCATTTATATCTGGGGTGGGTTCAGTGTCTGGCAACTGTGTTCAGATTCTCAAGCTGCTTTAAGTGAGCTCCGGTATGGTTACACCAGCCTCATCTGAAAATGCAACGACAGAACCACTGGACTGGAAGCTTTCGACAAAACCATTATTGTCTGGTCTTTATTCAGAAACAGATGGTGTGACATCTACCAAGGAAATTAAAATACTCCCTCAAAATTCTCATTCTTCAGAATTGAGTAATCAGGTGACTCATGTTATTGATCTGCAGAAGGAATGTAATTGCCTATCACTGTCTGGTTCTGTATCTGAGAAGTCTCATATATCTGAACCTATTGTAGGTGGTGACAATGCTACTGGCTGTTTGGGAAATTGTGGTGTCAAATTTGAGGAAGGTACAAAAGTTTCAGATGAAAGGGTTTCCGAGAGCAACAGTATTTGCAGTAGCAGTAAGTCTAGCAAAGAGCACAATGAGAAGGCTAAAGTTCCTGATGGAGGCTGGGGTTGGGTAGTAGTCTTTGCCTCACTTGTAATTAGCATGATTGCTGATGGTGTCAGCTTTTCATTTGGGTTGCTTTACATTCAGTTCCTTGACTACTTTGGAGAAAGCAAGAGCAAAACTGCCTGGATTGGCAGTCTTTTTATGGCTATACCACTGCTTGCAGGACCTGTTGGGAGTGCACTAGTTGACAGGTGAGCCAGTATCATATTTTTTTTAAATATGTTGTGTATAGTAGGTGCTAATTTTCACTTTTTGTGCTGGATTACATATGTTCTGTGCTGATGTCGTAGGCATATAAAACATTTTTGAGGCACTTCTATCGCTTTCCAGTTCCATCCTGTTATCTTCCATCAGACACACACACCTTCTGTTGTACCAACACTGATAGGATTGTAATGGACTTTAGTCTTTTGAATTGAGTTTCATAAAATACAAATTTAAAGGGTTTTCTGGTGTATACCTTTAATTTTTGTCACTATAGTTTGAACTGGAATACTTCGGTCTAAGAAAGCTATTATGAAATAATTTCATTTCTTCCTTCCCTAAACACCTTTTCCCCCTGTGAATGGAAAGTAATTGTTTTGCTACAGTATTCACTCTGAATGTGCGATGTCTTATTCCTTACATTGATCCATATTTTAACTTCCAGGACCTGTCGTTAGTCCTTAACTTCATCATCGGGAGATGAAGTGGGAGACTGGCTTCGAAACGTTGCGTCAAATTGACAAGCTCCCACGTTGGGAGACCAGAAAACATTTTATACAATAACTAAGCTGTTAGCTTGAATTTAATGTAATGATTATCATTGACTTTGTAAGGGTAATGCAGAGGTTATACCCCGCAGGGGCCTGGTACGCAAGTGCCAGGTACGGGTTTGGCGAACCCGCGGTGCCCGAGCTGGAAACTTGTGAGAGCCGCAAGTTTCCCACACCGTAAACTCCTACCATGCTTCAACGACCACCGTAGGGCGTGGCGGTGGAACGTTGTGTGCCTAGGAGAACGGGGATCTTGGCTTCATCGCCTGGATCGCGAGGACGGTAGAAACCTCTATAAAAAAACCCTCAACCTCAAGGTCAGCCACGTGCCGAGGAGGTGAATGAGTGGAGAGGGAATTCACTCGCTAACGTGCAACCTCAGGGGCACCTGCGCACCCCTGTTGTATTAGCGCTTCTTTTTAAACTGGTTTTACTCGTGGGACCAAAATGAAGTCTTCCACCAAAACCAAAAACCCCTGCGGTACGGGTGTGCCGCAGGCTAATATAAATACACCCAGTTCTAAGAAGCGGGTGAGGGTTGATAGCCCCCCCGCTTCAGAAGCAGAGTGTAACAGACAAGAATGTTCCTTAGCGAACGCTTTTGTGATAATTGAAAGGATAGAAGTAACATTTGAAAAGGTGTCACCCTTCTATATTTCAAAGGGGCTAGAGGGTTTGGTTGGTACCCTAAATTCTGTCAAAAAACTGAGGAATGGGACGCTGCTGCTGGAAACATGTACCAGCAAGCAAGCAACTAAATTGCTTAATTGTAAGAAGCTCGGGGAGTTCGCCGTAAAATGCGAACTCCATAAGTCCTTAAATAGTAGCAAAGGTGTTATTACTTGCCGGGATATTATGGACCTGGCTACAGACGAGCTTCTTAGCGAGTGGAAATCTCAGAAAGTGATCGAGGTACGTCAGATCACACGAAGGGTAAATGGCAATCTTGAAAAGACTGCCACCTTCGTCCTGACGTTTGACACTCCAGTATTGCCCAAGAATATCAAGGCCGGATATTTAAACCTGAACGTCCGTCCGTATGTTCCAGACCCGATGCGCTGTTTCCAGTGCCAGCGGTTCGGGCATACGACGGCGTCATGTAAGGGCAATCCCACTTGTGGCAAGTGCGGCAAGGGCGCACATGACCCAGGTGTGAGTTGCGCGCTGCCACCCGCATGCGTCAACTGCTCCGGGTCGCACCCTTCATGGAGTAGGGAGTGTCAAGTGTATCTTGAAGAGCGCAAGATACAGGAGCTGAAGACCAAAGAGCGGATTCCTTATGGGGAAGCAAAGAAGAAGGCCAAACTGCTAGCCGCTCCCATCTTCACAACTAGCTTTGCTAAGATGGCTTCAGCTCCCGTCAGGAAAGAAAGTGTTGCTACGCAGACGTCCGTTGCAGACATGGGCACAAGCACAATGTGCTCATGTCAGTGCAAATGCGGCGCAAAAGCCGACAAGGTCATAACATCCAAGACCGCGGACGTCGGTAGCAACACGTCTGCGACCTCGATCACTCCAGCAGCAGTAACAAAGACCCCACCAGCAGTCAAGTTAATAGCACCTCCTATTCCACCGTGTGCTATTGAAATGGTAGCGATACCATTAGCTACCGGTGGTAATAGAGGTGACCAGAAGATCAGAGGTCCCAAGTTTAGGCAGACTGATCCGACCCAGTTCGTCAAGTCCCCTTCTTCCTCCCCTCCCAGGCTGTCCAGCAGTAAGGAGGGTAAGGGGAAGAGGAAGAAGAAGAAAATGAATGAAGAGGAATTCGAGGAGTCCTCCGGGTCGGAGATGTCTGTCTCCGCTTCCGGGCAGGAAGAAATTGATATGCTGGTGGATGAGTCTGGTCCCGTTCCTCAGCAGGAAGTGACCGAAGACCCACCCGAACCGGGGCGGGTGAGGTTAAATAGGTAAGGATGGCTCCCATACTCCAGTGGAACATCAATGGTTTTACAGCTCACAAAGAGGAGTTACACCTCTTAGCACGGTCTGATCCTTTTTTGTCTCTGTCTACAAGAGACACATTTCAGACCATCACACCAACCTGTGCTAAGAGGATATGACGTGTACCGTAAGGACGATACCGAGGGTGATCGAGCGAAGGGTGGAGTGGCAGTGTTCGTCCGAGACACTGTCCACTCCGAACCTGTAGCTCTCACCTCTGATTTACAAGCAGTGGCAGTGAGGATTTATGGTCCCACTCAACTCACAGTATGCTCTATTTATCTACCACCTAACACGCCCATCAGTTATGACAACATGTCTAACATCTTGCGGCAGCTTACTCGGCCATTCCTCCTTTTAGGAGATTTCAACGCACATAGTGCGCAGTGGGGCTCAAACGCCGATTGCCCCCGAGGCCGAATGGTTGGTAGATTAATAGAGCAAGAGGAAATATGTGTCCTCAACACTGGTGCAATGACACATTTTACCACTGCTTCCGGATCGTCCTCTGCCATTGACCTTTCACTGTGCTCCCCCTCAATCGCGGACTCCGTGCATTGGGAGGTGGATCGTGACCTTCATGGAAGCGACCACTTCCCAATATGGATGCACGTAGAGTTTGAGCGTGGAGGAGGCAATAACCGACGCAAATGGAACGTCAGCAAAGCCGACTGGAACCTCTACCGCCGCTCCACAACTCTTAAAGAGTATAATAACCTCGAGGAGAGGGTGAATCACTTTACCGAAGTGATTCACCAGGCAGCTGACGTTTCAATGCCTAAAAGCTCCAGAACGCTGCGTAGGACGCACATCCCCTGGTGGAACGACGAATGTCGATCCGCCATTCAGGGTCGTAGACGGGCGTTGCGTCGATTTAGGTTGCAGCCAACAACCGACAACCTGGCAGCATTCCGTATTGCCAGAGCTAGGGCGCGTCGAGTTATTAAGGAGAGCAAGAAAAGGTCATGGCAGAACTTTGTGAGCTCTATAAATCGTTCCACACCTTCGTCGAAAGTATGGGAGTCTATTCGCCGTATATCTGGAAGGTACTCCCGCCCTCCAGTATCTGGTTTACTGGATCGCGGACGTATAGTCACCGATGAACGAAGCATAGCGCAGCTGATGGCGGAGAACTTCGCCGCTATCACTTCGTCCACCAACTTTGACCCTCGGTTCCAGCAACGCAAGATTGCTGCCGAGAGGCGCGCGCTGTGCTTCGATTCGTCGAATACAGAGGCCTACAATTGCCCATTTACATTTTGGGAGATGGAGTCGGCGTTAAACAGCGCTAACGACACTGCTCCAGGGCCTGATTTGATCCAGTACCAGATGCTGAGGCATCTAAGTAAAGATGCTAAGGAGTACCTTCTGGATATTTTTAACGATATATGGACCGGAGGACACTTCCCCGACTCGTGGAAAGAAGCAACATTAATTCCGATTTTAAAACCTGGCAAAGACAAATTGTTGCCAGGTAGTTATCGTAGTATTGCCTTGACTAGCTGCGTGGGGAAGACACTAGAGAGGATGGTCAATCGCCGCCTCGTCTGGTGTCTTGAATCCCGTAATCTACTGAGCCGCTTTCAGTGTGGATTCAGGAAGTTCCGTTCCACCTTGGACAACCTGATCCTCCTGGAGGCGGCAATACAGGATGCGTTCATCCGCAGCCAACACCTTGTGGGTGTTTTTTTCGATCTTGAAAAGGCCTACAATACTACCTGGCGGCATGTTATTTAAAAACAGTTGCATGAATGGGGTTTTAGGGGTAACCTGCCCCATTTTTTAAAATCATTTTTATCTAGTCGTTGCTTCCGGTACCGAGTCGGTAATGAAGTGTCCGATCTTTTTATTCAGGAAAACGGTGTCCCTCAGGGTTCAGTTTTAAGCGTTACGCTTTTTGCCATTGCCATTAATAGCATTGCAGCCATTATATGGAGTCCCCTGCGGTGCTCCTTATATGTGGACGACTTCTTAATTTTTATTGTATCGTCCAGTCTGAGAAGCGCTGAGCGGCAGCTGCAACTCGCGCTGAACAGGTTGGATGAATGGTCAGTGCACACCGGTTTTCGTTTCTCTACTGAGAAAACCCGGTGTGTACTTTTTACTCGTAGCAGAAATCTTTTAGCAGAACCCCACCTAACCCTGAGGAACACCGTTTTACGTTTTACTGATACTGTTCGTTTTTCTGGGCCTCATTTTAGACTCAAGGCTCAGCTAGCTTCCACATCTTAAAGATGTAAAAGCCAGAGCCTTGAAAGCTTTAAACGTTTTTAAAATGTCTTTGTGGTAGGTCGTGGGGCGCTGACCGCTCCTGCCTACTACAATTTTATCGAGCCTTTGTGTGGTCGCGTTTGGAATACGGGTGCATTGTATACGGTTCGGCATGGGACAGCTATCTTCGGATATTGGATAGTGTCCATCATGCAGGAATTCGCCTCGCCACGGGTGCATATCACAGTAGCCCAATCCCCAGCATTTGTGCTGAGTCTGGCGAGCCGCCGCTTTCCATCCGGCGGCATCTCCTCATGGTGCGACACTATGTACTTATTGCCACAACTCCTCATAGTCCCGTGCACGACATTGTGATGACACCTAACTTCGAACGGATATATGCTAATCGCCGTAGAGCGACCAAACCGTTCAGCCACCGTACAAAGGCCATTTTAGAAGAGTATGGGTTTGAATTGCCCTCCTTTTATCACCAGGGTTGGAGTAAATCTCCCCCCTGGCTTTTAAAGAGGCCCAGAACGATTTTTGAAATGTCTAGGTTCAACAAGCAGTCAACTGCTGCTAGTGTTTTTACCAAAATTTTTAGCGACATTTTAAACAAGTATCAGGATTTTACCCCGGTGTATACGGATGGGTCTAAGAAGGCTAACGGAGTAGGCTGCTCCGTAGTGTTTCCTCGAGCGACATATAACTACAAACTGAATAGCTGTTGCAGCGTATACACTGCAGAGTGTTACGCTATGTTAAAGTCGCTCCAGCATATGAAAGTAAGTCTCTGCTTGAAGTACATCATATGCTGTGATTCCCTCAGCTGTATCCAGACCATTGGAAGCATGTACCCAGCAGATCGTCTTGTCCAGGACATACAGGACACCCTCCAATCCCTCCAATCTTCTGGAAAGGAGGTCATATTCTGCTGGGTACCTGGACATGTGGGAATCAGGGGGAACGAGGCAGCTGATGGAGCTGCCAAGTTAGCCTGCAACAAGGTCAGAATTGACTTTGATCCGGTCCCAAAGTCTGACCTTGCCTCGGTGGTGAAAAGATTTGTTTCCGACATCTGGCAGAGGCAGTGGCTGGAGGTAGAGCATAATAAGCTCCGGCTGGTCAAACCGACCGTTCAGCCGTGGAGCAGCTTCTTCCAGCGGGCGAGGTGGGATGAGGTTATCCTTACTCGCCTCCGTATAGGGCACTGTCCTCTGACACATGGTTTTCCTTCTCCGCCGAGAGGACCCTCCGGAGTGTGATGCCTGTGGCATACCTTTGACGGTACGCCACATTTTAACTGAATGTGTTTTATTTTTAGACTTGAGGGCAGATGTTGGCTTGGCCAACGATCTGTTCCTCATTTTAAACAACGAGACCAGCAACGTGGCGAGGGTTTTAAGATTTTGTTTTTTGGCCGGTCTAGCGCCTAAAATTTTAGGCAGATCGGCCTAGTTTTCAGATGGATGGGTGGCCTCTTTACAGCCACCCATGCATGCGAATTGTTATTATTTTTATATTGTTATGATTCATGTCTCGCTGGCCACTATACAGCCAGCGAGACGTGTAGTGTTTTTAATTCTCTTTTTAATATTCTTGGCCCCTTTACAGCCATCCAGGTGCCGTACGGTCTGAAGTACTGGTGACTCTTTTACAGCCACGTGTGATCTTATGATTTATCTTATTTGCTGTCTGTATGGCCGACCCCTTTACAGTCGACCATGCAGACAGTATTTTAGTACATTTTTAAAGCCACAGTAATAGCTGGTTATTGTAAGGGCGCTAATGACCCCGACGTCGACGCGCCCTTAAACACCAATAACAACAACAACAGCAGAGGTTATACTGTAAGCAACAATAAAAGGCATTGAGTTTTTTTAAAAAAAAGTCTGTAATGTTTCGTGTAGCACGAACTACTGTAATTAATGTTAAATAATAAAAACATGGAATGAATTGATGAGAAGTGCGTAAGAAATTTGGTACAAAGTAATTTTAACCAGTGTAGTAAATTTTATTCAAGACAATGACAATTTATTTTAAGAAGTAGAGAAGAAAAGATAGCTTTCAACACTTTGGTAAATCCTAAATGCAAAATAGACTACACCGTAGCTACTTGCATTACAGCTGATATTCTGAAAAAATAAGCTCAGACAACATTTTAGTCTACTTTTAAATCACATACTCTCTTCTTCCACTTACTGTATCAGGAATAATTGTGTAAACTTGTAAACAATTTGTTTATTAAAACTTCTAAAAGTTTACACAGTTCCATGCATTCTTACACAATTGTCAATAAATGATTTATATTCTTATACACACGTTATCCTCTGACAAACAGTAACTTATTTCTGATATGGTTAAATCTATGCTCAATTGGATAAAGGAAACAAAGAAACTGCCACGAGGCACTGATAATAAGATAGGATAGGGAAAAATAACCCGTCACTTACCACAGATGAAGGCAGGAGGGCGAGACACGTAAAAACACAGAAACACACGTATTGCACAATATTTCGACCTTAGTCTTACTCATGTGGGAGGCAAGACATATGGCAGGGAGAAAGATGTGGTCACATCCCAACCCGCCACATGAAACTGCTTTCGTTTCGATTATATAATTCATGACTATAGATGTGACCACATCTTTCTCCCTGCCATATGTCTCGCCTCCCACATGAGTAAGACTAAGGTCGAAATATTGTGCAATACGTGTGTTTCTGTGTTTTTACGTGTCTCGCTCTCCTGCCTTCATCTGTGGTAAGTGACGGGTAACTATTTATTTTCCCTATCCTATCTTATTAAATCTATGCTCAGTCATGTTCATACTTCTTGTATACATTTTCGCTTTCATCTCTCTACAAAACAGTTTCAGCTTATACAATTATCGATAAAATGTGTCTTCTGGATACAGCAAGTGCCACAGTGTTTTTCTCTTCTAGCTGAATTATCTTTGTTCCTCAACATAATTAACATCATACACAAAAAAAAAATGAATTTACTTAATCCACAAACCAAAGGTTGGTTGGATTCTCCCATAGGAGGCATACTATGCCAATGTGTCAGATGTAGGACGGCCATGTCGTTTCCTTTGGAACCTAAAATTTTCTGGCTCCACTGGGATTTAAACCTGGGGCTAAACCACAAACTTTTAAAAGCAAGTGCCTTGAACGCTGATCTACCAGACTGCTCAAAATAAAAGTTCTAAAATAATTTCAATTTTCATTTATGTATATAGTGAGTGTATTTACCTCACAACTTACTTCATCCAACTAGGCCTGCCTCATCTATTCCTAGTCACTGATTTTTCCAAATATGCTTGTCACCAATTTCCTCTTGGTACAAAACCATTTTAGTCTCCTATGGTTACTAAAACACTTTTTTATTGCTACCTGAAGACTGACTACTCTGCTTCTGATTTTGTCTTGTATAGTATTCTGGATAAATGTCCAGCAGAATTCTTCAGTCTTGTGAATCTAGTTGCTGACTACTGTTACATGGCCATTTTGACGTAATCGTTGTCTCTGTGATCCTGACACCCTAAATGATTTTTTCAAGTGCAAGAGCAAGTGGTAACCATTGAGCACCTTCACTGTACTGCTTAAGGAAGTTCAAAGCAATGGGTGTTTGATTGGTGCTGTGCTCTTCAGTCAGCATTTTCGGTATCCAGCACGTGAACTTTTAGTAGTTTAAGTGTTCTGTACGAGTTCTATAAAGAACATTTCTTAGAATTCCTCTGAGGATGAAACTCTTAAAGTGTCCGTTTTCTTTAACCTTTGCACCAAACCGAGCATGGTGGTGTAACCGCTAGCGTTCTGGCCTCGCATTCGGGAGGACGGCGGTTCGAATCCCCGTCCGGGCATCCAGATTTGGGTTTTCCATGGCTTCCCAAATCACTCCAGGCAAATGCTGGGATGCTTCCTTCAAAAGGCCATGGCTGAATTCCTTCCCATTCCTTTCCCGTCTCTAAAGACCTCGCTGTTAGAGAGACGTTAAGCAGATAAAAAAATTTGCATCAAATATGGTGGATGAGCAGTAATGCTGTGGCCTCACATTCAGGAGGACATCGCTTTGAATCCCTGATCGGCCGTCCAGGTTTGGATTTCCACGATTTCCCCCAAATCAATCCAGGCGAATGCCAGAGTAGTTCCTTCAGAATGCCATCTCGATCCTTGCCCTCAGTTCTTTCCAACCTCTAATGACCTCGACATCAATAATGGAGTGTCCATAAACTATATGACTTGGTCTGGGAGGGGAAGGAGTTGGCTAATAAGCTACGCTGGGCAACATGGGGAGGGGGTGTGGTTTCCGAGCCCTGGCACGTAGTTTTTCAGCCATATTATTTATCAGAGTCAAAAAAAGGTACAGAACTTACAGCAACATGTGAATATATATTTCCGTTATGTAATTATTACCATACGTAATCATGAAAAAGAGAAACCTTTTAGTTTCAAATATTGATCTAGAAATTAGAAAGAACTTTTTAAAACTCTTTGTGTGGAGCAAAGCATTTTATGGTAGCGAAACATGGACTTTGGTAATTCCAGAAAGAAGGAAAATTGAAGCATTTGAAATGTGGTGCTACAGAAGAATGCTGAAAATTAAGTGGACAGACAAAGTAAGTTTTGGAAATGATGGGTGATGAAAGAAGTTTGTGGAAGAAGCTTACAGAAAGAAGAGACAGGCTGGTCATATTTTGAGACATGCAGGATTGGTTAATTTGTTAGTGGAGGGAACAGTTGAAGGTAAGAACTGTAGAGGAAGACAGAGATTAGAATATAAGAAGCAGATAATTGAGGATGTGGGCTGTAAAGGGTATGTAGAAATGAAGAAGTTAGCACAGGATAGGAAGGGATGGAGGATTGCATCAAACCAGTCGAAAGATTGACGACAGCAAAAAAAAAAAAAAATCCACAGTAGTCTCACTAGAGAAAAAAGTACAGAATGTTTTTTGGAATTGAGGGAAAATAGCTGTGTGCCATGTGAGGGATAGAGGCATAAGCCACTTCAGGCTGCTTGGGGGAGGGGGGTTCACAGGAGGCCGAAATGGAGCTATATGGTTTATGGGTGCTCCTTAAGGCGCAAAGCCATAAGAAAAAAAATTTACTTATACATCGACTTTCTGCAGTTTTAACTGACGATTGATGGTCGCCCACTTCGCGGTAGTTTGGCCATTTTTTAACACTGTAACTCACTGTCTTACAATTCCATCACTTAGTTTTCTCCATAAAAATCACTAATCTGCTGATGAATTTGGACCATTTTTGCATCTTTTGCATATTGGAAACAAATCGCTGCATATTTCACACTTGGTGGGATTTTCAATCAACTTATGTTTTTTAAATCAGTACAAACAGACGTAAATACTGATGAATGCTTTTGCCATGGTGTGTGTGGGTCGCAAATAGAGGCAGGTACTCAGCATGCATACACAGATCCCCGACCTCAGCACTGCAACAGTTATATGGTACTAAGAAAACACTTCTCATAGTTTACCATGACTATGACTTTTACTGTCTGTACATAAGCACACATTAGTGTTTGTCATCTAACGAATATATAACTTCTTTTTTCTTTTTTTTAGTAATATTTTCTCTATTGCCTTTTTTCCATTTATTTCTAATTTTTGTCTCTTAGTGATTTATTTCACCAATAGGATAGCTATTTCTCTAATATAGGAATTATGATCCAATTTGATTTAATGTCTATCATATGTTGTATTATTTAAATTTAGTCTCTCTTCACATGGGAATTCACAAGGACTACCGGTACTGCAAAAGTTGTGGCAAATGCTTATTTAAAACTAGGTCACAATATGTTATATGAATTTTGCACAACATAGAGATGTGTATCAAGAAAAATAAAAAGACTAAGAAACATCAATTGTTCGTTTCAAATGCATTTATTCCTCTAATTTCGACAGGTAAATCACATACACGCCATATATCCCATCTCAGTCCTTTGAGTATCCCATACAGTGTTGTCTTTAATTGTGGTATGAGACCAAAATCACATAGAGGAAAGTCTGGCAAATATGGCGGATGCTTGAGCACTTCCCATCACATGAGAAAATTCCATATTTAGTTTGCCCTTTTTTCCTCATTTTAATGTGTCAGCTGCCACTGCCATCTCGTATTGTCACTTGGAAATTGGTTGTCAGGATCCACTCTCTACATTTTAAAATTTCTTGCCCGGTCCAAATATTCATTGAAAGAAATAGTTATGAACTTTGCTGCAGCTTTCATAGTTGTCCCAAATTAAATCTCAGCTAGTGCATATCTTTCTCTATGGAAAGAATGTTGTTCTTTTTACAAGATGATGAGCAGTACCACATTGTTTACTTCTGAATGCCTTGTATCTTGTAGTTTTAATCTAGTGTTTTGTCTAGTTGTTACATAATCACTTATTTACTTTCTCAGAACAGGCATAGACCATATGTCTTTGTGGTTGCATGTGTCTGTGATTGTGTTTGTTTGTAAAATCTATTGCAGTTTTGCAACAAATATTGCTATACATATATTACAAACATTTTCGAGTGTAATTTACATATTCTCCAAGCAACTCTGCAATGCCATCTGTTTCTCTTGGCCTATACATGTTAAAGTACTGCGACAAAAGCTTCTTTGCCATGGCTTGTTGTTTCTAATAATTGGCACAACACATTGCTGCAGACATCCCTAGCAAAGACATCTTATGTCACTGGGTGAAGCTTACATTCCAGTTACCACACTAGGTTTGAATTCAACCTTCATGATTCATTTGCTCTCTGTGTCTCTTTATGGTTTTGACTTATATTTACCTAATCAGTGGTGATATTCTCGATTTCATTTTGTAGACAGTAGAGTACACCACCATTCTCACTGATTTTTGTAACCAATACATTGGAGCTTTTGTTTGTACTGTTTATCTCATTATTGGTAGGTTTAAAACAGCAGTAATAACAATTCACACAATAATGCTCAAGTGTTTTGTTCACTATTGATATAACTTTAAGCATTTGGTATCTAGATTTCAGTACAAGAAACACATGGTTTTCTTTCCTGATCCTATTTTCATTGTTTCTGAGCCATAAGGGTTCATTTTTAAAGTAATTAGTAGATTTATATGTATTTGTAAATAGTGTCACTTCCTACCTTGGTTTGTTAAAATTGGTATAAATCTAATGATTAAAATAACTGCTTCTAATGATATTTTATAATCTTTTATTGTGTCTGATTATCCTAAAATTTCATATTATCAGCCAAACCAAAAACCAAATGCCGATCTGCGAATGTCTTGTTTTATTCAACAGGTATGGCTGCCGCTGGATGACAATAACTGGAGGTGTTATTTCTGGCATAGGGCTTACCCTGAGTGCATTTGCCAATTCGATTGAAATGATGTATGTGACATTTGGCTTAATTGCTGGGCTGGGCCTTGGCCTTTGTTATGTGACAGCAATAGTTAGCATTGCTTATTGGTTTGACAAAAAGCGCACACTGGCAACAGGCTTGGGCTCATGTGGCACAGGTATCGGCACCTTCATATATGCCCCAATGACAACCTACTTTATCGAGCAGTATGGTTGGAGGGGAACAACACTTCTTCTTGCTGGAACATTCTTCAACATGTGCGTTTGTGGTGCCTTGATGCGAGACCCAAAGTGGTTGACGTTGGAACAGCGTAACAGGAGTCCAATAATTTGACAAAGTCTGGGAGACCCTCGTCAAGCTGTGTATCTGTTTCTGGCCGGTCCGAAATGGCTGGCGATTTCCCTGGTCCAGAGGAGATTAGAAAGATGCTGAATAGTGGCCAGTCTCCTGAACATGTGCTCACTGCACTCGCTGTTAACCTGGCAGACAATGACTTCGACACTACTGGATCTCTTGCCACTGAGAAAACACCTACCTGTAGTTCTGTTGTCAATTTGCCCACTTTTGTCCACCAAAGTGAGAAGGTGAGTGATCTAATGTTTTTAATGTAGATGGAATTATGACCTTTGTTAACTGCCTTTTATTAACTTGTCTCTTGTATGGAAAATTACTTACTTTCTAATATGAAACCTCATGTTCATGCATGAGGGGGAAGACATAGCAATAGTACATATATTTTCAAATTTGTAACCTACAAACTAATCTTGGAAAAAATCTTAGCTTGCTGTCACCTTTTTGTCCAGTATAATTATATTTAAGTGATTTAATATTGATAAATAAGTTAGTGGAGAAAATTCACCTCCAAGTTCTCATGTTATTACTGTCCATTGCTGTATTCATTTTGATAGTGCCAATAGTATCCAAAACACACATTAAGCAATTGTCATTTTATATTTTTGCCTGTTGTGATCTTTTAATGTTGATTATTTTGCATATAGGTTTTTCGGGATTACTGGAGACGCGATTCCGCCAGTAGTTGTTGTCATAATACTGCAGTGATCAAATTCAAGACTCCACCAGAAATTCTTTCCGAAGTACATTTAATGGTTCATGCTGGTCCATGCTGTATTACAACCTAATTTCTACTTAAAAATAATAATCCAGGCTGTATTACAACAGAATTACTGCTTGAAAATAATACGTTTTGCGACTAACTGCAGCAGTATTCCAACGATATTACTGAATGTTGTTGTAATTGAATTGAAATCTCCAGTAGACTTGGTTTTTCACTGCATGTACTTACATTTAGAATTCAACTTTTTAGTTGATACAAAAAGGTTGTTAATTTTTCTTGTCTCCCTGTGTGTTCTCTACTTTTTTCCAATTTCACTTCAGTACAATTTAAAAAAAAAATTGTTGAAATACTGTAAACTATTTCATATCTTGACTGTGTTCTGAACTCTTTGCTTCCATCTATCTGATAGGATTGGTATTTTGAAGCCACTGAGCTGAAATAATTTTTACTTTTTGTAGTAAAATAGATTGAATGTTCATCACCCTGTGGTATCACTCTTTTTCATTTATTTTTTTAAACTGAAAAAGAAAGATATAATTTTTCTTTTATCCAAACTCTTCATATAACTTCTGGTAAGATGCTAGTTATTACTTTAATTTTAATCATTTGCAATTTTCTTCCTTTCTACCAAGTCTGTTGTTTACCAGTCTATTGTTATACTTCTCCCTTGCTATTCATTCTTAAATGCTTAAGTGTATATTTAATTTCTCATAAGTGTCCCCTTGTTTCTAAGGGCATCACAAGCTTTTAATATTTCATGTTAATGGTTTCATGAATTTATTTCCATCCTCCTCTCTCTTAATTCAGTTTTTTACATAGCTCTGTGTTACACTTGCTGGAAATGTTTTTAATTCAGGAATGTTCATTGCAGCCATTCATTCAATCTGACACCTGTCTGTGGTGTCGTCTTCAACTAGTTCCATTATCTAGGAGCTGATGAGGTGGTCAGCCATTACTTCCTCCCCAGAACAGTAAAGGTGGCTCTGAAGATATTCAAAGCATTTGCTTTCAACTATTGGCTCCAACAGTAGCTGATTTGCAAGCTGTTTTTGCTACTTTGCCAAAGTATGATGTGGTTTGGGTTATGTGCAGCTAAGAAGCTGACTGGGTTTTTTTCTTGGGGCAGCACACAATCAGCTTTAGAAGGTTGATAGGTACACTCATTCCCACCTAGGTTCCAGTATCCAGCTGCCTGCTACAGACTGCTCTCCGCACATGCTTGTAGCTGATACAGGCACTATTGGCAGCTCTGGACAAGGTCTACTCCTTGGGAGGGGGAAAGGGGGGGGGGAGATAATATCTTGTATTGCTGCTGTGGTGTCTGATGGGAATACACATTATTTCAGTTCTGTTAGGTGGATTAGATTCTCTGCAACTTTGTGGATGGCAGCAAAATCTCCACCTGCCGACTGGTAGGGAGCCCTCCATGAAAGTAGTATAGAAGCCCACGCCGCTTTTGCTGCCCATATCTAAGCCCTCATTATAGACATGGATTCACTCTGTTGGTAAATATTTTGTGAGAAGCATGTCCAGTGCTACAGCCTTCAGGAGTTGTGATGGGGTGATTATTTTATAGTTTTCTATGCCAGGAAGATACAAACTAACAGGGTCAGGCCTTTCCCTTGTGATTTCAAGCCTCTTGAAGTAGCGCGGATTTGATATTTCGGATTCAGTTTCATTGCTTCCGTGGTCTGGATCTGCAGTTGGGCATTCACAGTATGGTAGGTTTCTCAGAAGTTGTGATTAATACGGTGAATTATTTTGAAGGATTTAAAAATGGTGTTTGGGCGGCTGACTTTGAGAAGATTGGTGTGTGTGTGTGTGTGTGTGTGTGTGTGTGTGTGGCTGGCTTTCAAAGGCTGCAGTGGAAGATGAGATGGCTGCAGTGCACAAGATGTGTACCGCTTTTTTCTACGCAGTGTTCAGTTTTTTCTTGATTATTCATTGGTCATTGTGAAAGCTCCACATTTGACCAATAGGTAAACGTGGGTCTTTCACATGGTGACAAGTATGTCTTGAGTAGCTCTCCATTTAGTACCTGTCACTCCTATTAAAATATACTTTCTTTTGGTTGACTTGTTGGTGACATTTTTAATGCGCTGTGTGAAGCTCACTTTGGCTTATCCAGGTGCACACTGAGGTACTTAACTGTTTAGAGCAACTTTAGGGAATCTGAATCGTATGAGAGCTAACAGTGTAATGCATTTTAGATAGTGAATAGTTGATCAGTTGTCTTTTATTGTCTACCGGTGTTGGTGGTGGAGAGCTATTGCGACCATGTTGTTGCTGATGGACCATATGGTGAGATAGTGTAGCACAAAACCTTAGTTCCAGTCTGCTACTATGATTCAGTGATGTCATTGACCATGATGCTGAACAATGTTCAGTTAAGTACCATGCCTTGGGGCAGGCTTCTCTTTTGTTGGTGACAACCAGAGAAAGTGTCTCTGTAACATTCTTTGGGACAGGAAACTGGACAGCCATCCCAACATGTTGTCATAAATGTTATGGGTTGATAGCTTATTTAGAAGTATCTTCCAACTTGCTGTATCATATGCACCTCAGAAATTGCTGTAACAGCCTAGCGTTTACATTTTTCAATGAAAGTCATTCTAAATTAATCATGTCAGCTTAATAATTTGAACTGTGATGGATCTAAGCTTTTGAAACCCAGTTTGTTTGCACTGTAACAGCCTAGCGTTTACATTTTTCAATGAAAGCCATTCTAAATTAATCATGTCAGCTTAATAATTTGAACTGTGATGGATCTAAGCTTTTGAAACCCAGTTTGTTTGCACTTAAAGACCTGATGCTTCCGTCACCAGGACTCTGACCAGCTAACCCCGTGTTAGGCACTGGCCACAATCGTAGTTACCAACCATGGTGATGAGCGATCAACGCTGTGACCTTGCATTCGGGAGGATGCCAGTTCAAATCCCCATCCAGGCATCCAGATTTGGGTTTTCCCAAATCACTCCAGGTGAAAGCCAGGATGCTTCCTTCAAAAGCCCAAGGCTGCATTCCTTACCGTTCCTTGTCCCCAGTCCCATACCATCTCTAATGACCTCGACGTCGAGGCGTTAAGCTATAAGTAAAAAAAAATGCACTCGTAGTGCAGCAACCACCTGAGCTAACAGGGTGGCTCTCATTCAATATCTTCTCTTCATCCCTTTGCCTATCAGTTCTATTCACTTAGATTCAAAATAATGTTTGTCGTCTCTTCTCTTGTATACATGGTTGTGTAACTCATCAGTCAACATTTTTTTTTCCATTCATAATCTCATTTCTCATTCTATTGTGGCCTACATCCCTCCTCAACTATTGTTATCAGAAATTTAGAAAATGCCTATGGGCAGAGGCCTAAAACTTAACTGCTTTCACCACTGTTGGTTTCAACTCACATTTCTTTTAAATTTATTGACAGTGGTTGGAAAATTTCTCCTGAGATAACTTGCTCTACCTTCACAAGGTCCTCAAAGCAAACTGTTTTACCATCTTGCAGGATGTAGTGTAATATGTATAATCTGCACGTAAGATTAAGGTTCAATAAAAAAAAAGTTTACCAATTTTATTCATCAGTTAGACTGTAAAAGCACCTAAGTACACATTATTCATTGAAACAAACTTAAAATAATTTTTGACATATTTACTTTCTGCTAGATTCTACCAAACACAGGGTATGGCATTCACATATATTTTTTTAGAATTGGTTTATTTGAATTCAGATCATCAGTGAAAAATGATTTCAGTTACCCATTTTCTCTGAAGAAAAAAAGTCCGGTGGTAGAAGGATTGGCTGCATAAAGCATTGCCCATTGTGCGCCCGATTGCTAGAATTAAGGACACTCTAGAAACAATCTTCAGGGAGGCTCCTTCTTGGATAATATTTTTGCCAGTAGCTTCATTGCACAAAATATAGTAAAAATGTGGACCCTCCCAAACCAAGAACCCAACATAGACCAATTACATGCACCATAGGTGAAATCATCAAACCAGAGACAGTGCCTTTTAAGAGGAGATTTAATTTAAAAAAAGCAAGATGGGAAAACTTCTCTCAAGAACTGGATTACAGTTTTTGTGACTTGGAAGCTACACCAATGAACTACGAGGCTTTTATTTAAATTGTTAGAAACACTTCTATGAAGCACATCCCCAGAGGATGTCATACCCAGTACATTACAGGACTTACCCCCAGTGCTCGAAAACCTTTGCAAAGTTACCAAGAACACTATAACAGAGACCTGTTTTGTACACAAACCATAGAACTGGTAGAAAAACTCGTGCCATTAGAAGCGAAGGAAGAAAGCAAAATAACGGGAGAGCATGGAAACTGGTAAGGAACCTCAGTAATAATCCTGCACAACCAAAACCAGATTACAACAAAGTGAATCCGAATGTAATAGCCCATCATCTGCTATTGAATGGAAAGTCTTGCCACAGAGTTCGCAAACAAAAACTCCAACGCTCCCAGAGCAGTGAAAAAGTAAGTGACCTCAAGAACCCTTTCAGTGCTGAAGAGTAAATGAAGGCCATAAGCCAAATTAAAGAAAATAAAGCAGTAGGCCCAGATAAAATTCGAACTGAACGGATTAAACATTTCGGCCCAAGAACTCTTAGTTGGCTGGTGTGAATGATGAATAAATGCGTGACTTCTCGGACTGTCCCAAAAACATGGAGGAAACACATATGGTTGCCGTCTTAAAACCGGGTAAAGAACCAACTGATGCTAAAAACTTTCGACCAATCTCGCTCCTCTACCACTTATGCTTTCGAGCGAATGATTCTAGAACGGATAGGAGCTACTGTTGATGCAAAACTTTTCCTGGAGCATGCAGGATTTAGAGCTGGAAAAGCGTGCAGTATTTAAGTCTTAAATTAAACCCAACACATAGAAAATGGCTACAAAAGAAAACTCATCACGGGAGCAGTCTTCATAGATCTTACAGCTGCATATATCACTGTAAACCATCAGAAATTAATCTATAAAGTATACTCATTAACAAAAGATTATCTACTTACACAAACCATTAAAACCATGCTGCATAATAAAAGGTTCTACGTGACTCGACAGGGTAAGATAAGTAGATGGAGAGACCAGAAAAATGAACTACTCCAAGGGCTGTCCCCAATACTCTTTAACATCTATACAAATTACCAACCAAGATACAAGGGCATAAGAAGCTTCATTTATGCAGATGGCATGGCTATCACTGCCCAAGGTAAAACTTCCGAAGAGGTAAAATAGAAGCTTACCGAAGCCTTTGACGCTTTATCAGTTTACAATGATGACAACCTGCTACGACCAAACCCAAGGAAAACTCGGGTCTGTGCCTTCCATCTGAGGAACAATGAAGCCACTAAGCGGATGGAAGTGGATCTGTTTGGAACACAGTAGCCTCCCAAAATACTTGAGTTAAACTCGATAGATTTCTCATGTATAAAAATCATTGCAATGAGCCGAAAGGCAAATTAAGTGCCAGAAATAATATACTACACAAACTTACTGGCTCTACCTGGGGAGCACACCACGAAGTTTTAAGATCCACAGCTATGGCTCTCTGCTTTTCGGCTGCAGAATATTGCACACCGGTATGGGAAGCCTTCACTCATTCTAAAAATATAGACGTGGTGCTCAGTGAGACGTCAGGCTAGTAACTGAGTGCATGATACCAACTCCAGCACAAAAAAAATATTTGCACTGGCAGGCATAGCACCACCGGATATAAGGCAGAGAGTGACCACAGACAAGGAGAAGCTCAAACAAGACTGATTCAGAGCACCCAATATACAATCAAATCATGGCTCCACCATGCCTCCGCTCACGAAGAAGTTTCTTAAAAAGAGGCAGGTTACTAGACAAAACTCCAGAAGAAAAGACCATACTTAGGGTAGGAGGTGCTTCCCAAACCTTCAAGCTTTAGGGCCCAAGAAGAACTGGCCCCCAGGTGAATCCTGCTGTACGAGAAATGGAAGACTTAGAACAGGAGTATCAAGGTGCAGAAGCATTGTGAAAAAGTGGGGATTCACAGATGACGACATCTCGAGGGCAGAGACATGGGCTTTACATGTCAAGATGAAGACCTCTTCTTAACCAATGATAAAGCGATCCAAGCAGCTAGTTTATGGGGGAAAAAACAATTTGAAACAGTCCAGACACTGAAAGTAAAGTAAGTATCAGTGAGAAAAAGACATTTTTTTCAGTTTACACTCATTAATTTTAATCTGAAAATGTCTTATAATAGGCCAGAAAAATAAATTAAGAGTTTTGGGTTAAAACATATTTCATTGGGTATTTAATATCAGGTTGGAGGATATGAGACTGTACAAGATAGTGTTCCCAGCAGACTTGGCCAGAGGCTGGAATCTGTCTAGGGTGAGGATGATGAAATCTACGTAATACAGGTCTGTGATATTAGAGATGTCATACAAATTTTGAACCCTGTAGAGAAAATGTGCACTTGTTTCGAGAGTTACACTTATATTCAGAGTTATAAGTGTTGTTCTCTTCCAACAAAAAGTTCCATTTGAAATTAATTTATTTGTAGTTTATTTACTTTTATTGATATTGGTATGCTGTAAAATCAGAATCTTAGTGTTAAGGTTCATTGAAGTTATTCACCAGACGGTTGATATTTCCATGCCTAGCAGCTCAGGAATGCCGTGAAACCCCCATCCCTGTGTGGAATGATGACTGTTGTTCGGCTATTCAGGGTTGTGGGTTGGCCTTGTGCAATTTTAGGTTGCACCAGCCTGGCAACCTCAGTGTTCTGCAAGAGCTAAGGCGTGTCGCATGATTAAGGAGAGCTAAAGAACAACATGGCAGTACTTTGTGAGCACCATTAACCATTCTACATTATCGTCAAAAGTATGGGAGTCTATCAGTCATATATCTGGAAGGTACTTTTGTTCACCAGTATCTGGATTACTGGATCAAGTGCGGGTAGTCGCCAACAAGCAAAGTTTAGCACAGCTGATGGCCAAGTCCTTCACTGCTAACACTTCATCTGCCAAATTGGACCATTGGGTCCAGCAATGAAGAACTGCTGCCATAAGGCACATTTTAATTTTCAACTCGTTGGATTTACAGGTGAACATTAGCCCAATTACATCTTGGGAGCTATAGTTGGCCTTAAACAGTGCCAAAGACACACACCAGGGCTTGATCTGATCCAGTACCAGATGCTGAGGCATCTTAGCACTGATGCTAAACAGTACCTTATATTTGAACCGAATGACACTTCTCCAACTCGTGGAAAGAAGCAACACTAATCCCTATTTTAAAACTCGGGAAGGACAAAATGTTACCAGGTAGTTATCGTATATCCGATCAATGAATTGCATCAGTAAGACGCTAGAGAGCATGGTAAACTACTTCCTCATCTGGTGCTTTGAGTCCTGAAATCTGCTGAACAGCTGCCAGTATGGATTCAGAAAGTTCCAGTTCACCTGGAAGTGGCGATACAGAACACCTTCATCCACAGCCAGCACATTGATGGTGTTTTGTTTGATGCACGCAAGGCCTATGATATTACCGGGCAGCATGGTATTTTAAAAACATTTATCTCAGTGTTGCTTCCAGTACCAAGTCAGTAGTGAAGTGTCAGGTCTTTTTATCCAAGAAAACTGTTCCTCAAGGGTCTATTTTAAATGTGACTCTTTCTATTATTGCTATCAACAGCATTTCATCAGTTATCAGGAGTCCCATAAGATATTTTTATATGATGATGACTTTGCTATCTTTTGTTCTTTACGTAGCCAAAGAGGTGCTGAGAGGCAATCCCAACTCTCACCAAACAGGCTAAATGTATGATCAGTGCACACTGGCTTTCGTTTCTCTGTTGACAAAACCCATTGTGTACTTTTTACTCAATCAAGGAATCTTATGGCAGAATCTGATGTTACCTTGAAGAAACTTTTAAGTTTCAATGAAACTGAGTTTTGTGGGTCTCATTTTTAACAGTAGGCCGAGTTGGTTGCGACATTTAAAAAATGTGAAAGCCAGAGCTTTGAAGGTTCTGAATTTTCCAAAGTGTTTATGTGGTAGGTCATGGGTCACAGACCACTTCTGCCTACTAAAATTTTATAGAGCTTTTGTATGGTCGCATCTGAAGTATGATTGTGTCGTATGTGTTTCAGCATGGGACAGCTATATCAGGATGTTGGACTGTGTCCACCATGCAGGAATTTGGCTCACCACTGGTGTATATTGCACCAGCTCCATTCCCAGCATCTGTGCTGAGTAAGACGCTTGTCATCCAGCGGCATCTGCTCATGGTGTGATACTTTACCCCCATTGGCTCAGGTGCACATAGGCCTATGAGACTACTGATCATGGGATGTTATCACTGGATTATTTGTGAAAAAAATTCAATTTTTCTCATGGTGCAGTTTTTCAGTGTTTCCACTTTTGCACATCTTTCAGCACATCCAGTTCCAGCGGCTGTACTTTTCAGCTTGCTAGACTTGTCATAGTTTTTAACATGGGCCTGTTGTACCTCTCTGATCATGTAGTGGTGCTTTAATGTACGCAGCCACATTGACAGGTTCCTTTACACATGTTTACATAAAAATTGAAACATTGTCTCCGGTATAATTGTTTCTAAACACGGCGATAGCTGAAATATTTTTTTTCCTTGATACTTTTTAAAATTAAGTAACATTTTGATCATTTTAAATACAAATTATCACAATTTAGTGGTGTTTCTTTTTGTAAAGAGCACACAAAGCAAGACTTATAGCAGTGTTTCTCAAACTTTTAGCTCCATGTACCCCTATAAAATTTTCCAGGCAATGGCGAACCTCCTTAACAAAAAATTGCATCTTTTTTCTTTTTTTTAGCTCCACTACTGGCAACATTGAGCGATATTCACCATTGTGCATGGTGTTATACGCTAGAGATAGCCAGTCTGCCATTATGTAAATCTTGTCTCAAACCCCCTATGATCAACTACCGAACCCCTAGAAATTCTAGTAATACTAGATGACCCGTGCGGAAATTTCACGAATAAAATTCAATGAATAGCGAGGTTGAATGCTTGTAATATAATGAAAAGTAGAATCGTACTTTTGTAGCAAATATTTACTTTTTAGTGTAATAGGTATGCATCAAAATACTTATAACATTTTACTAAACAGTTAGGGAAATTTAAAACACTGTATTTACGTCAAACTGTCACTGACCTTAACAGAATACAACCAACCTGAACAAAATGCACACTACATATCATCTCTGTGATATTTGTTGCTGTGCGAATATAAAGTGTACATTGGAATTGTATAGCAAAACGAAAGTGTTTCCATAACATAAAAAAATATCCAAAAAGCTACTTATTGAATAAAAAAAAGTTTATTGACATCTCTGTGATATCTGCTGGGACTTGGCTCTTAACTTTCTCATATACGCTACAACTTTAAGCACCAAATTCTGAAAAATTCTTTCTTAATTTATTTTACCTAACTGGAGACCTTAATCATTAAAACGTAATGATATTTATTGATTGCGGATAGGTATCGAAGAAGATAAATGGCATTTAATAAAAAAAAATTAAAAAAAAAACACGCTGTAGAAATATTGATATTTTTGCCCTTTAAGGGTCGAATTACAAAAAATTTCTTTTATAAAATATAGTGTGACCAAAGCAGTTACCTCAGTCTTTAAAATGATACCTCATTTATTGATTTCGGTTAGTTATCAAGTGAGGTTCAAAAAAAAAAAAAAAGGTTCTAGAATTGAGGACATTTTTGCCCCTTAAGGGTTGAATTTGGAGAAAGTTTTTTCTTAAAATACGATGTGACCAAAGCGGATAATTTAATATTTAAAATGATACCTCATTTATTGATTTCGGTTGGGTACCAAGGGAAATAAATACCTAGTGACAGAAAAATGTGTTGTAGAAATAATAAAACTTTTGCTTTCTAAGGTTAGAATTTTGCATAATTTCTTACTTAAAATATGGTTTAACGGAAACTAAGACCTTACGAAGACCTCAATCTTTAAAATGATACCTCATTTATCAATTTTGTTTAATTATCAAGGGAGATAAATGATTCGAGACACAAAAAAAGGAATTTTAGAAATACTGATGTTTATGCCCTTTAAGAAGTCAATTCAGAAAAATTCATTTCTTAAAATGTGATGTTACTACAGCGGAAACCTTAATTTTGTGATGCCAAATTTATCTGTTTCGATTAGATATTAATGGAGGTAAATGGCTCGTGACACAAAAAAGCGTTGTAGAAAAATTTATACTTTTTCCCTTTAAGGGTTGAATTCCAAAAACATTCTTTCTTGAAATATGATGTCATCAAAGCTGAGACATTACTGCTCACAATCTTACTTGATTTATTGATTTTGGTTAGATATCCAGGGAGATAAATGGCTCGAGGCACAAAAAAAACGCATTTTAGAAAAATTGACATTTTTTCCTTTTAAGGGTCGAATTACAAAAAATTCCTTTCTTAAAATATAATGTTACCACAGTGGAGACCTTAGTATTTAATATGATACATCCTTTATATATGAAGTGAGATAAATGGTTCGTGACACAAAAACGGATTGCAAAAATATTGATACTTTTGCCCTTTAAGGGCCGAATTCCGAAAAATTCTTGTCTTAGTATATGACGTCACAAAAGCGGAGATCTTAATCTTTAAAATGATACTTTATTAAACGATTTCGGATAGGTATCCAGGGAGATAAATGACTAATAACACAGAAAACAGCATTTTAGAAATATTGACATTTTGGCCCTTTAAGGGTCGAATTCGGAAATCTTTCTTTCTTAAAATATGATGTGATCAAAGTGGAGACCATAAGCTTTAAAATGACACCTCATTTATTGATTTGGGTTAAGTCTGAAGGAAGATACAGGCTTGTGACAAAAAAATACCTTATAGAAATAATATATATGATTTGAAATGGTTGGAAGCAGGTATCTTCATGTTTTGGGGCAACTGGAAGCAGTTTAAACTATTTTCTGGCATCATACAAAAATTTTGTTTTGGATATTGTAAACTACTACTGTCACATATTGATCCGTCAGTTCATCTTGATTTATATGTTACATAGTAAATACGTCACACTTATAACTCTACTTGTGATGGTTGCAGCATGATTCCAAACATGGAGGCTAAAAGTCAGAGTTTGACTAAGTTGTGATAATTTGGTATATATCTTTCATTTATTTAAGTGTTAGAGCTGGCCACAAAACTGAAACAGAGGTATTGATTAATAAATTTAAGCAAGCACACAGAAAGGATCTATCACTTGTGACATGTGAAGGCAAAATGACAGATTTGTAAAAAGCAGAGCGGGTCTCAAGCTCGCAACCAGTATATCATTTCCTGCTGATGAATGTGTGAAATGTGTACTAGCTTTCTTGTTTGTCCTTTTCTTTTAATCAGTGTGATGGTATCTTTCTCTATTCTCATTGGAATTAACTACAAAACAATTTATTTCATATTTCATGCTATTTAACTGTCCTTGGCAACTTATTGGTTTACTATTACTCTGCAATTAACTAAAAGTGTGTGGCAGAGGGTGCATTGCACCTATCCGAAAGGGTAATAGTTTGGAATGGATATACGGGATATGGCAGGAGGCACACATGGACTATTGTGAGGAACCATCCCAGCATTCGCATGGAGTGATCTGGGAAAACCATGGAAAACCCAGATCAGGATGGCCGGAGAGCTTTATCGAAAGCTACTCCTATATATTTTTTTTTTTTTATAAATTGGCAATGACGATGATGCTTTGTTCACTGTAACATAATATTTTTAGGTTAGTCAATTTATTTAAAAGTTTTTATAATTTTTAAAGCAATTTAAAAAATTTACCAGAGGTAGCATCGAACCCAGGTTACTTGCGTGGCAAGGGAGTCTGCTACCAACTCTGCCACCCCGCTGCGCTGGAATGGTATGCAAATCAATCATACAGTTTGATCTGCGTGTAAAACTATAGAGCCCTCCTTCTCGGAATCCTTTGGCAAGTGCGCTATACTACTTCACTGGGTGGAAATCCTTAAGGTATACTACTAGTCTCTGAAGTCTCATCTCAAACTGAATTTCAGATACCATAAGGTCCTCTTGTAAGTACAGCACTCAATACAAAACTAATACAGCGAATGTCTGACTGAACTGGTTGCTTTGTATCTGATACTAAGGAAATTTCGCGTACTCTAAACCAGTCATGATTGGGAGCCGACCTAAATATCTAACATTAGGAGTGGATTCGAAGCATTTGGGATCGACGAGACGATTCGATTGACAGATGAAAAATGCAGTCTCTCTGGGCCCAATGGAAAAAACGTGAACACCATTTAACCAGAATTAGACCGACTCTCAGGATATCAATAAAATAACTTAAAATATACAAGTGGAAACCAGACATTGAGACCACTGTAATGTCACATTTACCGTCACTTTGATTAATCATTGGAGGTCCTTTGGATTAAAGGTTTATTCTTTTATTTAGCACTAGCGGACTTGCCCACTAGCTTAGCGGGCTTTGCCCGATTTTGGTCACATGAATGAAATATTATACAAGTTTTTGTTTTTTAGGTGTGTAGGGTTAAATTTGCAAGAAATAAGACTGGTTCGTGAATAGCCATCCCAGCCGCTTGGAAAGCGAGGCTTGCCTACGAAATATCCACAGCGCTGGCGTAGTGACTTAAAAAAATCCGAATGTAATTTGTAGAATATGGCAGAAAACTCCATAATTTGTACAAAATTGTCTAACTGTAAACTTTCTGGAACCTTGTTGAACTGTGTAGAAACTTATACACAATTCTACAAAGTTTGATCCAATCCCAGAAAAGCGAAAATATTCCTTTAAGTTCAAAAGTACTGAGGATGGGAATATTCTTTTCAAGGCGAAGGCAGCCCAGCAGGGAGCGAAGTGGAGTTGGAGAGACGTGTCGTCGACAATATACGTATGCTGAGTGATTTTGGTTCGGAAGGAAAAGCAGGGTCTCTTATTTAAACCAGACAAAATGTTTTTTTATGCGGGAACAAAGAATCAGAAAATTAGCTACGCTTCCATTGGTTGTTTGTTTGGTGGTGATTTTGTCGCCGAGAGCGAGGGTGACCCCCCGCAAAGGGTTTAGTTGGCCCGAGAGTCAAGTTTGGAACAGAGTGGTGCAGGTAGCCTTTCAAAGGGCTGCAAATGCTTTTGCCCTTACATCTCGTATAATCCGCGAAAAAGAGTGCATGTGCCTTGTTGCCACAATATGTCGGTTAGCCTGATCTCGGATGTTACGGTTATTTATATAACACGTGTTAAAAGCTTGCTGATACATGACATTTTTAGTTTTTCCCTGTGGTGCGTAAATCCAAAGTTGACTTGGCGTCCCAACCCTTGAGCAGGCAACGTATAGCTGACCATGTGAAAAGCATGGTGTATCCAAGTTTATGCCGATGACATTGAGCGATTGTCCGTGAGCCTTATTGATAGTCATGGCAAAAGCAAGTCGAACGGGGAATTGCAACCTTTTAAAATCACAGGGCAAGTCATTGGTGCCGGGTATCATAGGAATACGTGGTATAAAAACGACATTCTCCCTTAGCGTTCTGGTGATTATTGTTGCTTCAATGACATTCGGAAGCAATGTTTTAACGGAAAGTCTCGTCCCGTTACACAGCCTGGGAAGGTCAATGTTGCACAAAAGAATTATTGGGGAGCCAATTTTCAAATGTAGTTTGTGTGGAGGCATTCCAGGCAGTTCCAATGAATTCAGAAATTCCGTGGGGTAAAATACAGCTTGTTCAATGTCCACCATGGTGTCGATGGAGGTGTAGGTTACGATTGATCCTGGAACCTTCGCATGAATGATGTCGTTCACTTTGTTGACACTGTCGTTTTTCGGGGCAAGAATTGCTCTCACACAACCACTGATGGTCTTTGAAGGTTTCACCTATGTTTGAGAAAACGTGTCAATCAGGTCGTCCACTGATGGCAGAACCGTGCAGAATTCCGGCGGAAACGAAATGAGTCCCATAGATGGATCCTCTGGAAACTTGCCCTCTCCTAGTAGAAGCAGCTGCTGTGCGAATACCTCGGCACCTATGTTTCCTTGCAAATGGACTCGCATGTTTGTTTTCAGGGTTTTAGTTTGGACGTGTCACCAAAGCGATGACGCCTTGATGCAAGCATTGAGTTCATCTGCTGGTGTTGATCAAGGAATGACTGGTAGTGTCTGGCGGAAGTCTCCAGCAAGCACTACCGTTGCTGATTGTTTGCCCTGATGTCGCGCATCGTCCGATCCAACGCCTCCAGAGCGCGTTTGTGAGCCATTGTACCTTCGTCCCACACGATGAGCTTGCAACGTTTTAATAAATGGCCTTGACCTGAGGACTTACTGATATTGCAAACTGGGGTCTCGATGTGATGAAGATCTAATGGCAGCTTAAGAGCAGAATGTGCCGATCCGTCCACCAACCAACAACGTGGATGCTATCCCGGATGAAGCTAACGCCAAAGCGATTTCACCCCGCCGACGAACTTCTGCAAGTAGCAAGTTGATGAGAAACGTTTTTCCTGTCCCTCCTGGTGCATCTAAGAAAAACATACCTCCTTCTTGGCTGTCAATAAGACGTATGATTGCATCAAAAGCCTGTCGTTGATCATGAACTAAGCGGGGCTTGTTCTGCTCAACGAACGTTTGGAGTTCAACGGTATCGTAGTTATTTTCTCTCCAAACATCTCTATCAAGCACTTCTTGACCATCGCGATCAGGGCGCGTCAAGGCCAAGCTGAATAAGGGTTTTCCCTGCGATCAAAACACATTTGTTTTCCAAACTGATAAGTGCTTGGTTAAATATTGCAGCGCAGTAGTTTATGGACGGCTGAGTTCTGCGTGCGGCTCTTAAAATATCCTCACTGAGATTCTCTTTGTATTTTTCCCATAGATTTCTTGGATTAGATGGAGCGCAGGTCGTTATGATTATGGCGAAAAGATCTCTGCAGCTGCTGCGGAAAGGTATTGATGGATGCCTCGGCTAACGTAGTATCCCAGTGCTGGTCATCTTCCAATAGACCTCTCCTTTGACACGCCTCACGGTACAGTTTCGCAGATTTCGCCGTTGACAGTTTTCAAATCTGCGAACGATTTTGGTCCTCGGACAGTGTGCAAGAGCATTCGCAAGAAGTAACATTCCGCGTTGGTGGGATGGACGGTGTATACACGTCCAATGGCGTCAGTCACAAATACGCCTGGATTTTCGGTCATTCGCGCACCCTGTTTTCGTCTGCAGAATGTTCTTGTGGATGTTTGCCACGTGTAGTATTTCGGCACCTCCGCGTATAATAACGTTTCGGCAAAGGGATCTTCTTCGCAGAGTTTGAAGAATGCTGTTAAGGTTGTGTTTTGCGGCTGCAGTGCTCTTTCGCGTGCTGTAGCTTCGGTGAAATAAACTCGTTGTCCATTTTCTAGATGAACACTTAGGTGGAAGACCGTCGGATAGCGTTCGTGGATTGGGAAATTGAGAAGTCGCCAGATAGCTTCATTGCTGTTAATGTACCTTCCCAGTTGATATTGCATTACCTCGTCCCCCGCATTGGGATCCTCGAGGCCAAAAACAGCCATGTCACTGCCCTTGTTGACGTACTTACAAATGTATTTTATGGATTTCACCGAGCTGCAGTATTCTACATTTATGTGGGCCTGAAACATTGTTGACAGGATTGGGGAGTACGGTACCACCCACCTATTGTCTATTTCAACTTCAGTGAACCGATTATCGACCTTAACCATGACTTTTGTTTTTAATCCTCTGTTGTCGGGGCTGCGTCGTCTGTACAGAGGGTAACCGTCATTCCCGGTTTGTGTTTCATTCACAAACGGCCGCGGGTACCTTTTCGTGCATTTTCCGTCTTTCATGCACGGGGAATGAGAATTGAACGGCCCACATGGTCCATGAATCATATTTTTCGATACAACGTCGAAGAGTAAAGGATCTTTGTCAGGGTCAGGTAGCTCCGCTGATATGACCATGTCGATGTCGATAGGTCGAATTTTCTCCTTAAGCCAAACTAAGATGTGCGCGTGGGGAAGCCCTCTTTTCTGCCACTCGACAGAATACATCCAACATATAACTTCCCCAAAAATATGACAATTTTTAATGACATCAATAAGTTTTGCCAGTTTCTGTTTGAACACTCTTGCTATGATGTCATGTCGGTCAGTTGCACTTTGGCCGGGGAACAGGTTTTCAGTGATGTCCTCCCACGCTGAATTACATGTAAATGTGATAAATAGATCCGGACGGCCGTGTGTTCGTACATATGCCATTGCGTCTTGTGCGTACTCGTGCATATGCCTTGGACTCCCGGTAAACGTCGCTGGCAGTATAACCATTCTGCCAATGTCTGCAACGTTTCTGTCACTGGCGATTGCGTCTCGCAGATGAATATAGTCAGTCAGCTCGAAGCTGTTTCTGATTTAGCCTCATAAAGAGAAGGCGCTTCACTTTCCACTTTGCGTACATGTCGACCACAAATTGATGAAAAAGATCTCGGTACTTGAGTATGTGGTTTGAAGAATTGTCACGTATCATGATGCGATAAGCGTAGAAATCCATCGACGATACTTTCTTCTGAGTGGTTTGTCCAGTGCAGGGATCTGTTTGCATGACTTTGAAATGGTAGCCATCCTCTCCTTCCCAAAATATTAGCGGGTACTGTAAAGCGTCATATGAACGGTGCATTTCAGATATCCGCTGTAAACCTTCGCTCCTCCTCTGTAAGACGATATCTCGCTTATCACAGTCTTGTCCGGAAATGACAATGGCGACTTCGTTGATTGTGGGCGCATTAAACCGACGTTCATGTTCTCCTCGCGGACTGTGTGTTAGCTCTTATCACCACCTTGTATTCATCCGTAGGCATCCTCTCCAAAGCTGTCTTGAACAGCCTAACTAAGTAATTCCGTGAATGCAACAGTCTTTGCAGATTTAAAACAATCTCTCGTCGAGTTTCGGGTATCGTTTCACACCGTCGATCAGCTTGCGATTCTTCATCGCCCATGAAATAAATTTGCAAGAATTTTGGGTCCTCATCGGGAAGTGGAAGAACAGAGCCTACACGATGGTAAATTTGGCCCTGCTCCTTGAATGTGGGCATGAATCCATCTCCGACGATCACGTTTGCCCCAAACGAAGTCATCTGGAAGGCAGAGTTGTACTTCCGGATGTTTTTCAAAAAATGCTTCGATTCGGGGTTATTTCCTAGAAATGTACGAACTCAGTGGAGGAGGTGGCTCTTGAAGAGGTGTCAAATTGACTCTCCCATTCGAGCTAACACATTCCAGCTGGTTCGCCTCGGAATGTTTTTGCTTGACAATAACCGCATACTACGTCCATCTTCCCAATCAGAACATTTGGATGTGTATGGTAACCGCACTGAGGATCATAATTAAACCCCCCCCCCCCATCGCAGGTTACCCTGTCGGAGTCTCTCTCGCCTGATTTATTCTCACTCGAGATTCCTCGACGCAAGCTTCCCTTTGCTCCGGTGTTTCCGCAGCCCTCGCTGTGGAAACTCTAAATCGCTCGTGTTTTTATGCGAGCTTCCCTTTGTTCAGGTGTTTGCGCAGCCCTCGCTGTGGAAACTCTAATTCACTGTCGTTCGACGCGAGTTTCCCTTTGTTCAGGTGTTTCCGCAGCCCTCGCTGTGGAAACTCTAATACGCTCTTGTTCGACTCGAGCTTCTCTTTGTTCTGTCATTTCAACAGCACGAGACGTGGAAGCCCTGATCCAAACTTGTTCAAGGCGAGCATCGCGCTGTTCAGGTGTTTCAGATGCCCGCATCCGTTTTGCTTGTTTAACTTTCGGATTTACTTGTCGTATTGATTTCCTTTTTGTTCGGTGGCATTGTTTGTGCTTTCTCTGATTCCGTTATGATCTGTGCGTTACTGTTAACTGATGCGAGCTCCAATGGACCCGCTAATATATACTCTCTCGCAAGGGAAAGGCGGGTATGAATGGAAACTTCTAGAACACTCTGTTAGAATATTCTAAATTATTCTTGTTTTACCAAAGAATAGATAGATGGTCCAGAACACACTGGAAAGTTGAAGAAAAGTGAGTTAAATAATTGTAGTTGCGGGGACGAAGATTCGAACCCGAGCTGCACACTTGACAGGGAAGCGCGGTACCGCTGAGCTAAAGTGCCAACTGCCTGGCGAAGCGGCTAGAGAGCTACATGGGCTGAGCTCTGCTTGGCCGGAGTAGAGATGTGTCCGCTGGGGCGCTCGGAGTATTGCCGATTATCGTGGCATACTGCAGAGTATTAACGCAATCCAAGTTACGAATATTTCAGCATCATTTCTTTCATTTTAATTACGAATATCTCTGCTCCTAATTGCACTATTTGAACCGGACAACTTCGATTGGATGGGAAATTTTTCAATTATGAGACAACATGTGTTATTTATACAGATAATTTTTCAACCAAATGTAGACAGTATTTATCTCCTTGTTTCAAAGGATAAGTGTACAAAGTTTCATCGAGATAGGATGAAAACTGTTGATTTGTATGAAGAACAAAGAAAGTCCAGTGCCCTCGCTACAGATTTTCTCGTCAAATTCCGTCGATATCGGTATAGGCATTTAATTGTCAAAACGTAACATAAGACAGAGACTTACTTCCTCATTTATAGTATTCCTACTGCAGATTACACACACACAGACTACGAATCACCCCTGATGGATCAATATAACGTAAAAAAAGTGTAAATCTACTGTATTGCAAGACTACTTACGAATTGCCTCAGATTGCACCCCTACCTTTGTGATATCTACAGTTTAAAATTCAATCCGAATAACCGACGGCCCAACCATGACTCTTAAGATCAAAAACCATTTTTAAAAATTCTTAGCCTCCACGGAGATTTGAACCGGAGACCACGACGTCCGTAAGCAAGCGGTTTAGCCACTGAGCTGGCAGTCCACTACACGGAAACACGGTAGGAAGACGTGCATATCCAACGTGTCTGTCTATCGCCATATTTCGAAGTTATGAGACAATATGTGTTATTTATACAGATAATTTTTCAACCAACTGTAGACAGTATTTTTCTCTTTGTTTCAAAGGATAAGTGTGCAAAGTTTCATCGAGATCGGATGAAATCTGGATTTTTATGAAGAACAAACAACCAAACAAACCAGCCAACCAAAGAAACAAACAAACATACATACATACATACATTCATCTGTATATATAAAGATTATTGGCGTAATGGCAAGCACGCTATTCAAATGGAAAGACGTTAAAACATTGAAGGAATTATTATTCGCATATACAATTATTTTAAAATCTTAACTAAACTATAACATTGCTTTTATTAAATAGTCTGAAATTGTGGTTAGACGGTTGAAATTATGGGAGAAGTCTTGAACTGCAATGATATTAGCGAAACATGAGACGATTGTTCTCTCCAGGGCCGTCACAGGGTGGGTGATGTAGATATTGTTCGCCGATTGCACTGCACTTTACCGCACTGGTGCGGTGAGACATCAGGAGATGTGGCTGCTTCGACTTCTTTGGCGTTGGTCGGTCGTTGCGTTGGCTGGACCCGGTCGGCGACCAGCAGGATGGCTGGCCAAAACACAATCTTCTGGCTGTAATAGTGCGATCACCAGATCTGCCTCTTTTCACACTCAGTACCTCTCTTCTTGACCGCTCAGCTTGAAGTGTCTGTAGACCACAGGTCGCTTCCCAGAAACCATAAGCTGTGTTGGATAGTGGGGAGGGTTGGGTAGCATTCCTTGCTAGTCCCCTAAGTAATTCCACGAATTCGATTCGTACACCACAACCTACGTGACGATACGTTACATTTCACCACTAACCAGTAAATAACCCACAGATATCTTCTTTCCAGAAACTTAAACTCCAAGTGGGACCACTTCAGACTATTTGATAGATTCCTAACGGTGAGGTAACTAAACTAACACATTCTCTGATAAACCCTAGTATTTGCCAAAATAAACCTTTACTATCCAAAATACTGAAAGTTACTGCGAAACTGCAAGAACTCTAACCTTCAAACCAGCAGACCTACACCATATATCCTCCAAAAGGTCTGGAAATAGTATTTATTAATAGAACAAACTAGTCTATCTTAGGATATAAAATTAACAAAGTAGAAAATCTGTTTTGCATCAGATTCGCCGCATCACATGATATAAGCCAAGGATTCAACCAGTAACACCCACCAGCCTTATTGACATTAAAATATGTGTATAAAGTGTAATAGCAAAATTGGTTGTGAAGCTCCATACTTAGAATTTCACTGAACTACATGTACAAGATATATCCTTATATATTGCAGATCTTCGAGAAAAGAACCTATATATCCGAACGCGCATATAACTTAAAAAAAAAAAAAAAATCATTCAGATAACATCCTGGAACTGAAGAGGCGGAGAATATTTATAATTTATTCCTAACATTGTGGGGTTAAGGTTTACCCATACCAAGTAAAACTAGATTTGAAACAGGTACCGTTATAATTACAGATATAATGTAGAATGAACATTTTTTGCATAAAATGTCTTCAGAATAGATTCTTGCGACTATTTTCAGTGCCCAATTGTACACGCTGACCACTTTTCCACATGCTGGTACAATACCGCGTACTCCAGAGGAAAATATTCAAGCAGACATTCCATAATGAAAAAACACCAGAGCAACAAAAGACTTCAAATTTGTATTTACACGCCTGGATGAATCTAATGACTTGCGACTATACACAGGAACAGCCAGGCTTTTGAATTGGAACTCTCATAGTTTGGTATTTTAACTTGGTAGAGTTATATAACAAAAGGGAGCATACCGTGCACAGTATTCAGCTGAAGTATCGTAACGTGAAGGTAACCCATAGGGCAGAACAGATTCCGGTTTTTCTTGGATCCCAAAGCAACCATAGACAAACGCCAACGTCTTCCCGCCCCCAGATCCACTTGTAACTCAAATGACAGACGAGTCGTGAAGATCTTACGGCAAGTTAGAACCTACAGGATCGTTAGCAACGGATGTATTAGAAGCAATCATTCATAAGAAATATTGCAAGCTTGATCAAGAGTTGTGACATGCTGCACAGTGTTTGCCAGCCACCAACTTTTTATATGCACATCGAAAGACATTGAAAAGAATACGTTTCAATTAAAAGTTGCAGGCAAAACAAAAAAATATAAAAAAAGTCTTAAGATTTAAAATTTAAAACAGCACAATTATTTACAGTCATTTAAAATCAATTGAAATACTAAACACTACATAATTAAAATCCATTTAAACATTAACGAATCAAGGTATAAAATGTATTAATATAAGGTGGAACGCACATCCCCCAAAAAATGAAATCGCAAATCTGAAACTAATATAAAAATCTTCATTTGTATATAATACACAAGAGCATCAAAAACTGAACAGACAATATTGCAGCATTCTTAAACTCGGGCAACAGAAAAAACAGTAGAATGAAATAAAATGACGTCGCTGCAAGAGACAGGATTTGCTGGTTCTCGAGACACTTCCGTAAACCCAACTGTTTCTGTCGCTGGCGGAAAAGCTGATGCATCTTCAACCGCTGGTGCATCTTCAGTTCCTGCTGCTGCTGGAGTCGCTGCCCGAGGTGCAGCGGTTGTGGTTGCTCCTGCTGGCGGAGTAGCTACCGGACTCGAGGCTGATGGTGGTTGGTTGTACCCCATCGATCAAATCGCTGTCAGTACTCAGTCGTATATGCTCCATTTCGTAAGACTATTACGTACTGCCTGATTCAGCTCACTCCTACTAGCGGAGTTCCCTGAACAATGTAACCAGTCACTCTGCCCCTGTTGCTTGACAGCTCCATTACATCAGCAATGATATTTCTGTTATACATTGTCTTAATTGCAGTTGTTTCTTCTATTGTCTGTTGCTATAGTAATGGGATTTTTGAATTGTTAAATCAGAGTTAGAATACTATGAATTCAGTCAGGAAACTGAAAATTTTGTGAAGGAAGAATTTTTATATTATGCAATAACAATTTTCAACAGAGTTTGTTTATTGATCTCATCCCGTTATTTCTTTCCAGTCTCGTGAAAATAGATTTATATTTAAGTTTTTGGTAGATATCATCATATTATGGAAAGTTGTTTTATGTTTTAGTGTCATTAATTTGAATAATCAGCTTAAATAAATACTTTTTTCGTTGAGGCTGGAATATTTATCATAAAGTTTTTGGCAGTTATTAGTATTATTCACATTAAACCCTTTCAATGTTTCCTCTAAGAATATATTTAAAAATACTATTGAATAATTATGGTTGAGAAATTATTTTTTTTTTTAGCAATTACCTTTTTCCAATTCCCCTGCCATTTCCCCCCCCCCCCCCCCCCCCCCCCCGGCATTTAAAAATATGTTTCTAGAGATAGTACTTCAATTCTATGAAAACACGTGTGAACTATTGCTACTGCTGATGGCAGATAATTATAAATAACAAGTGTAATATAAGTATGCAGTCTGTTAAAAATTATCCATTCATTTGTTTCTAATTTTCTAACAAAAAATCTGAACCTTCCAAACAGGTACCAGTAGAAGTACTAGAATCATTGTGTGAAAATCGGAAGATATTTAGTGTGATAGTGGAGAACTACCCAAGCCTTCTGTCTTGCCGAAGCTTGTCCGATAAGGGACTAAATCGACAGCCTGCTCTTGCCAATAATCCTTCAGCCCATGCTTCGCTTGCCACATCATTTCGCGTAAATGAAAACTTGATACCAGCCACCAAACAGGACAGCAAAAATGATGAGAAAATAAATGGAATACAGCAGGTCACGGCACCTTTGCTTCCAGATAACCCGACACCACAGCAAGGAAATGGGACGTCACAGAGTACTGCTGCTTCCAACTATCTCAGGGGCATCCGTGTGCACAGGTAACTGTTATCGTTTAACGATTAAATTAACTTTTTTTTTCAAAAACAAGTGGAATTTCACATAAACATTTCTGTGTGTGTGTGTGTGTGTTGTTTTTATCTGCCAAAATAACATTGGAGGAAGTGATTGAAAATTCACATCTTTATTTTTGTATGAGATTTTAAGCAAAAAGTTCTTGACAAATTGCTTTTATACTTTGCACATAGATCAGGTACAACTTCAAGTTTTGGCAAACAAATAAAAGTTTGATCTTAAATTAAAATGCCTAAAGGCGAAACCTATTTTTTCAAGGCAATGGAGAAAAATGTAATTTGATTAAAATTTTCCATAGTGATTGAGAATGTTATCAGCTTTTGCATATACCACTCTGACTCTGAATGACCTCCAACATTGACAGGAGCGTAAATGCTGAAAATTTTGAATCCATGTCTATGGATATTTTTTGAAAATTGTGTGGGGAATATCTCCTGGTGGACAGTGTAGTCTTGGTCTTGATGAGTGCCCCTTTCCAACTTTCCTCCACTCCATACTTGTCCTCATTGTTTTCTGGAATACATCTTCCATCACAGGTTATGATATGGTCCTAAACAGCCTATCCTTGCTCTTCAAAGTGATTCAGGAATTGCCAATATATGCCTTCACACATTCGTTTGTGCTGCTCTGAAAAGACATGGAACGTACCTTCTCAATCTTTTTCTGTATCCAAGTATGTCTGACTTAATGGTATGCACACTTCCAAAACTCACACCTGCCTCCGATGTAAAATCTGCAATAATGATAGGGTGACAGTCTTTCACAAACTTGCGCATGGCCTGAATATTGGCTTCATTCACACTGGTCGCTGGCACTGTTTATGGCTTAGATGTGCTACTTCATTATAATCGTTTTTAACACTTGGGTTTTACTCAGAGTAGCATCACCTTACTATGCTTGGAGTCAATTCCAAGTTTCACTTGATTTCAAACCTTTGTTGGCAAGAAAACAAATGAGTTGCACAACAGGTACTGTTAATTCTTATTTGTTCATAGTGACATTGAAATCATGGACATGAGTGTATGGGCATGGTTATCCCATCTCCAACTTCTCCCCCCACACAACCACACAGCAAATTCCTGCATTACCGCATTGCTCAGGTCAATGTAGGAGTCAAATGAACAAAATTCTGGTTAATATTTGAATGGCCGTTGTAGTATGAACATTATTATTTTATCCAGGTAACTGGCACCCACACCATGTTGAGGAAAGCTGAAGAGAACAGATCTTGCTGCCTCAGGAAGCACCATCAGACTCCTGACTTAGCGTCTAAAAGCAATGAGACCATTAAATTCATATAAAGAAAACTGTATGCAAACACATCTTAAAAATAAAATCGTGCTTGACCCTCCAAGTACATGGCATAGTAACCCTTCAGCCAATCAGTTCTTATTCTCAAATACCTGATTCATCATAACAATTTTACCACCTAATCCCTTCCAACAGACAATGCTGCAAGTCCAAATAGTATACTGTTTCCACCATCTCGACCTCGGGCAATAGCTTTACAATTTCAGTGTGTACTATCTGAAAAATTTCCTTGTCATTCACCAGTTAACTTGCAATAGTTCCACTCCTGCTTATGAATCGGTTATCCACCGAGGAGAATTGTCATAGAGGAAATAGTACTCCACAAAAACCATGGCCATCATGTTGCTGCTTGTGCTGTTGAAATAACAGTATCAAACCTAATTCATGGTCCATTGTTCTTGTTAGCAAGTTCTCTCTATAGCAGACACTCTCCAACATTATGAAATAGTTCCAATAAAAAGGATATAACTATACAGAGTGCATGAGAATATTGAGATTTTAGATCTTGAATTTCTGCTCAAACTTTAAGGACTTAAATGTAGCATCAATACAGTACAATACATTCATTTTCCATAGATCTCAATATAAGAGACTGGCACTGTGGGATGTGGAAGGTTTGTCAATTTACAGGTAAACAATTGCATAACACAATAATACATACACCAGAAGATGTACAGTCACAGCGTACATGGTACATTAATTACATCAATTACATTTACACATACTACTGGAACTTATTTTTTAGATACCTTTGAAATTAATTCTTTGACACAGTATGAGTCCAAATGATACATTGTCAGATGGATAAATTTATTGGTCAGGCTTATTCCCAATGCAGATTACATATAATAATAAAATAAATGAATAAAAAATTGATAAAATTCCTTTGTTTTCTTTGATATACAAAGAAAGTGTTTCAAGTTACTCTGAATTTAGAAAACACTGAAGCTGTGAAAATTTTGTAAAACTGATTAAAATTTTTTTGACTTCATAATTTTGAGGTCCACGATATTTTGCAGGTTGTCAGTAAACTAGCAACAATTGTCAAGTAAATTTCATTTCTCTGAAGGAAATTTCCTCGAAATTTTTTTGCAGAATCGCTCACTGTTTTGATTTATGTCACACAAATAAGTTTAGTTGGGAAATTTTCTTACACAAGTTACACTCAGCTTCAAAGTCTCATAAATTGATTGCATTGGATTATCAACAGTTTTGGCAAGAGATGCAGTGGCAGATTCATCAGTCATCCTCAGTAAAATATGACAAATTAGTTCTCACTGAAGAAAGGCTATAAGAATTGACAAATTTTTACCCTTATTTTACTGAACAATTACATTAAAGAGAACTCTTCTCAAAATAATAATTACTACAAAATTCAAATTTATTGGTACAGGGCATTTTCTTGACCAGTATGCTAGATTGGTATTTACACTATTACACAAAGATAAATTAAGGATACCTGTTTTATTTGTATCACCCAACATGAACTGAAAGATAAATAGAAATTTAACTCCTTCACCTAATTTTCTTCAGCACTGTGAAGCCAAAATCAAAATACTTCTCTAAAGTCTCCATCCAAAATGGATTTTGAATTCTTTAAATTCGCTCAGGAAGGCTTAAGTAGAAGGTAACAATCTCAAGCATGCTAGCATAAAAACATACATTTTTCAGAATTGTGTACAGTTTGTAACTCGCACTACATTTAAGTCTTTAAGATTCATGATCTAAAACCTCTATTTCTAAAAACAAAATGTACTTATGCAAGTCCTAACAAGGATTAATTTAGTGTAATTAAATTAGTCTTGGAGAGTTACCCCCATAAAAGGATTAAAAACCTGCCAACTATGTACCTAACACAACACTGGTTCATAATGGGTACTAGGTTTAAGTAGAGTCCAATCTCAAGAAGTCTCCTCTTGCCTATTTAGTCTTCTCCCCCCTCCTAAATGAGCTTTCATCCCCCCATCTTAACCCTCCTAGTGATCTGCTCCAACAGGAACAATCACATTTTTAGTATTCTCATTATTTCTGATTTAAATCATCATTCTCCCTCCCTTTTTTAACCCATACAATTGCCTCCGTGTAATGGATTGCTAGTTTCTCTCCAACTTTATCCTGGTATAGGAATATTGTTTTGTTTTAAAAGATTTTAAAGCTGAGAATTTCATTTTTCTTTGTGTTTTTATTTCTTCTATTATTGTACACTTTCGCCAGTTTTTGTAAGTGATGGCTCCTTTTCATTTCTGGTTTGTATTTTTTAACAAGCTTGTTTTGATGCATTACAGTTCTGTTACTTAAGCATTAATCATCAATCTGCAGAACTGATATAAAAAGTTGGAACAAAAAAACATAATTTCTTAAAATAGTGTGATTTAGTGTGTAATAATTTGTGCCAGATTGCTTATTTTTCTAACTAAAATATATTTTCATTTACAGGAATTCAGTAATGTACAGAGGTGCTATTTTGAATATTCGCAAGTACAAGTTGAGAGCCTCCTCTTGCCCCGACATCTACCGCAACTCTATGGCTACCATTTCAAAAGATACAGAAGAGGCAAGTAATTTGCGGATATTGAAAATGATTCACAAGACAAAATCTGCTAGCTATGCAGCAAAATAAAAAAAATAAAAAGGAAAATATAAATCATATCTGATTTAGGCAGCAGCTGGTACAGTTTTTGGTTGAAAAAATCTTTGACAGTGAATATCGCACATTACTTTTAGAGCTCATGTTAAATACCAAGAACTGGTTCTTGCAATGTGTGTGCCATTTTCTTAATCAGCCTGGTGCTTTATTAAATCATTCACTAATAAAAACATTCATGCATAACATTCAAAAAAATTCTCTAATTCTTCATTCTGTATATTTCTTTTCTAATATTATTTTGCAGCAGTGCTATAATTTGACTAACCACACCTTTGTGTTAAATGGTTTTCAAACTGTTTTGCTTTCAAATCATGTTGACTTTAAGGTTGTTTTACTTCTAAAATGGACTATTGTTATGATATTTTTTTTTTTACTCGAGTATTAAAATATATTTGTTTTTACTAACTTTGTAGAATGTTTTCTGAGTTTGACCACATTTATTTTCGTCTTCCTACTGATGCATACAATTCTGTTGCTGAGTCCTTATTGTTTTCTTGACTCATCGAAAGTATCTGGCAGATATTTATCATGTGTTTATAATTTTGTTTGTAAATATTGCCACTCTCTTTCCAATAGGAACAGATTTTTATACCTGCAGTACTTTTTTCTAGTATTTTATAATGTCGCTTCCCACAGCTTTCATTTTCTTTTTCATCCATTTGTTATACCTGTATATGCCTCTGTCTGATTTTTCAATGTTCAGTAGTTAATGTCCAGTTTATTTCAGTTGTCAGTTATCAGGTGTTTTCTAAAAAGGCTTCTTTTTTACATCTTCATTTATATTCTATTTATGTGGTATTAGTAGTAAGATTTATTTTTCTCCTCTTAGATGTAGATGAATCCTGTAGTTAAATCTTACTGTTGGAGGCTTAGACCTCTCCTTTACAATTATTTCATTCCTAATCAGAATATATTTGCCAGGCTGTAATGTTCCACTGCTAATTTTTCATGGCATGTTGGGATTATGATTTACTGCTGGTGCTGTATTCCTCACATCATCCATTCCTTTACTAACTTTACCAGGTTCTTTGAAAAGTATATGAAAATGCAGTTGGAGCAGTTTTTCTCATGTTACAGCCTCCTACAGAGTTATAAACGTAATTAACGGGAATTATTTATTGATACCCAAGTTAAACCATGTATTGTTTGACACTACTAATCAGCTCCCACTGGTTCAAGATATGCATACTTTGATACTGAATGGTTTTAATGTGTTTCAAAGCATATTTCTCTACCAAATGGTTACTGTTGAACATTGTGACTTGATTTTTCAGTTCAAACTTTGTTTACAGGTAATTCTTCTGTTGTTTTGTCATCAAATCCTCAGTAAAATCTTAACTAATGTAAAGGTATGAAATACTAGTGTGCACTGTGTCTTGCTTCAGTTTACCATGATAAAATGATTCCTTGTTTGATCTCTCCTTTGTATAGTTTTTATGGTGAAATTGGTTTCTGATGCGGTCTCAATAGTGGACAGTGTTGTGGTTAAAACTGGAACAATATTTGTGTGTGCTGAAGTTTCAAACTACAGCACACAGCTGTTTTAAACTGTATTATTAAATGGACATATTTATACTGATTTATTATTTTAATAATAATTCTGATCTTGAAGAATGAAATTTTGATGTGTTTTTCAGAAATTTTGTGTGTTAGAAGAGTTTACGATGACAAAAATGGATCCAATAATGTTAGTCATTCTGTATTTGATCTAGGATTAAACTTGTGTGACAGTTTTTTGATCGAAGTGGTTTTCGTGTTGGGTGTAAAGGCTTGGGAGATAATGTATTGGCCTCTTCCATCTAACAGGTAACAGGGAAAGACCCCCAAGGGTATCGAGAGGTCTTCTGATCTTCACAAAATACATATAGAATCATGACTTCTTCCTTGGTACAATAGTCCTCCATTCAGATTTCAGGGTATGGACTGATCAGGGAGGAGTCATCAAAATGGATAGGAACATGGGTGTATAGTTTATAAAGCTTAAGAAAGAGAGATGGAATGATTTTAAGTGAGATGTCGTTGAAATTATCGAGATTAAGTGGAAGAATGCACAGGATTTCTAGTCCTGGGAATGCAGAATACTTAGCGCACAAGCTGTCGGCGGAGTTAGTGGTGTGGGAATTGTAATGAACAAGAGATGAAGAAGATATAGGTGCATTATTAGAAACAGCATAGTGATAGGATTATTTTGATGAGCAGCGAAACAAAACCTGCTTCAGCCATATTTGTACAAGTGTATTTCCGAATGTAACAGGAAGTTGATGTAGAAATAGAGAAATTATATGATGAAATTGAAGAATTAATCCCAAAAGTGAAGGGGGAGGAAAATCTGATTGTCATGGGTGATTGAAATGTGGCAGTTGTTGAAATTTTGTGAAAAATTGTGGCAACATTGTTCAAAAATAGTGCACAAAGGATATAAACTTGGGAAATGTCTAAGGGATTTGGGTAGCTGTTAGCTAGATTATATCATGGTCAGAGATTCAAGAATCAAGTTCTAGACTATGTAGCATACCCAGGACCTGACAGACTCTGACCACAATCTAATAGTTATGAAGTGTAGGCTGGAATTCAAGAAAATAAACAAGCAAGACAGGCAGAACGGAATGGAGGTGAGAAAGTTGAAACAATGTAACATGAGAGAAAAATTTGGAGAGATGATAGATGAGAGTCTGAGAAATTACTCTAAAAGGTGTTCAACTGAGGATGAATGGAATGTGTTATAGAGAGAAATAATCAAATATGATAAAGAAACATTAGGCTTTATGAAGAAAGGCACTTGAATGCCTTATAAAACAGAAGAAAATTTGTATTGATGGATCAGAGAAGGCAAAAAATACTCATAATAAAGCAGGACTAGAGCATTACTGACCTTTTAGAAATCGGATAAAAAAGGAAATGCAAGAAAATAAAAGTGGCTGTAGCAAAAGTTCAAAGAAGTTTGAAAGGAAATGGTTGGAGATAAAGTACATGTGGCCTGTAGGAAGATCAAACTGAATTTGTGAGAAATGAAGAAAAGGTGTATAAATATTAATGCTGCTGATGGAAAAAAATGTTTTAAGAAGATAGAGCAACCCAATAGAAGGAATACATAGAGAACTTGTATAATGGAGATGATTTGAAGAACAGTGTACTGGAAAAAAAAGGCTATATGTATGTACATTGATAACTTAATAGATCCTGTTTTAAGGACAGAATTTTATAGCGCTTTGAAAGTTCTATAATCGTATAATATGGTTGGAATTGATGAGATTCCTGAAGAACTTCTGAATCCCTAGGAGAAGAAATCCAAAGAGTGTTCAAACTGATATCAAACAGTTATGAAACAGAGATTTCAACCGATATAACCAGGTGTGTAAATATAAAACCAGAATGTTTTCATAAAAAAATACTTTTATTGTGCAAATATCATGCAAAGTATCTTATTCAAAATATTGTCCATTGCTAGATATACTTTTTTTTCCATCTCTCTGGTAATTTATGAATTCCACCAAAAAAAATGTAAAGAGATAGTAATCGGACGGAACTAAGTCAAGTGAGTAAGCCGTATGCATCAGTATCTCCCCAACTAAGTGCCTCAATCATTTCCTTGGCCAGTTTTGCTGTATGTGATGGTAAGTAGTCATGAAGCAAAATCAATTTGCGTTGCCTTTTCTGGTATTCTGGTCATTTTTCCCACAATGCTTGATTCAGATTGATCATTTGCTGTCGATAATATTCAGCATTAATAGTTTCACCAGGCTTTAATAGTTCATACCATTTTGATCCCACCAAACACACAGAATTTTCTTCTTTCCATAGCGATTTGGCCTTGAAGTTGATGTAGATGGTTCACATGGAGTTACCCATTATCTTTTATGCTTAGGGTTCTCGAAATTTATCCACTTTTCATCACCTGTCACAATTTGATGGAGAAATGACTTTCTTTTATACCTGGCGAGCAGCATTTCACAAGTGGTTTTTTCTTGCTGTCTTTCTTTTAGTTCATGTGGAACCTGTTTTCCCATCTTCCCCGTTGCTTTTAAACGTATAGAGACAGCTTTCCGTGTTACATTTAGTTGATCTGCAATTGTTGTTGCATTTGAGCATCATCCTCGTTTAACAGTGCTTGCAACTCCCCGTCTTTAAGCTTCTTCTGAGGTCTTCATTTCTCCATCAAAATCACCACTTCTGAATTTTTAAACCACTTAGAGCATTGCGATTTATTGAGGGCATGCTCACCATAAGCTTTGACAAGCATTCAGCGTGATTCTGCAGCAGTTTTCTTTAAATGGTAACAGTAAATCAACAATGTTGACAAATCGTAGTTCGCAGGCTCAAAACTCGACATGTTCAACATTATTGAAAACTAAATTGTCGTATGAAACTTGTATCGTTGTTAGTTGAACATCTCAATCAGCTGTCAAAAACAGAAAATGGCAACAATGATGTGATCTGATGGTAACTGCATTGATAGCTAGAGCCATCTATCGGCAAATTCTGGTTTCATATTTACACACCTGGTAATAAAAGTGGCATCTTAACTCTTCTAAATAAAGCACAAGCCAACACAAATGAGAATTATTGCACTATAAGTATAACATCACATGCTTCAAAATTACTCAACAAGTTTAGATACTGACGATTAGAAAGGATAGTAAGTGAAGATCAGTTTGGGTCTAGGAAAAACTGTGTTAAAAGAGAAGCAATTCCGGCTTGAAGGGCAAATCAAGAAAAATAAATATACATCAGTGATGATGAGACAATGTCATAATCTATCCCTGTGAATATTTAACTTTTATGTAGGGGAAGCGATAGAGGAAGTAAAATAAAATTTTGTAAGTTTCACAAGTGTTCAAAAAGGAAAAGGAAGCATGCTGCAGTTTGCTGATGACAGTGTCCTATTAGCAGACAGACTGAGGATCTTGAAGTTGATGGATTACATTAATAAAATACTGAAGGAATATTTTGGACTAAACATAAACAAAAGGGATGAAATGCAGCAGAAATTATATCGATAATAAAATATTTAATAGAAAAATAGGATAGGATAGCAATAGGAGAAGTGAATTCTGTTTCTTAGGTTGTAAAATTAAAACTAATGGCCAAAGCAGGAATTATTGTAAAAGCAGAATAGCACTGTCAGAAAAACCTTTCTTGAAAAAGAGGAATCTTTAGTTCCAAATATTGATCTATGACTTGAAAGAAACTTTTTTAAAACTATGCGTGGAGCACAGCACTTGATGTTAGCAAACCAGGAGTACTGGAAATAAGGAAAATTGAAGAATTTGAAATGTGGTGCTATAGAAGAATGCTGAAAATTAAGTGGACAGATAATGACAAAATAAATGTTTTTTTTGAAATGATGAACAAGGAAAGAAGTTTGTAGAAGAGTCTTACAGAAAGAAGAGGCAGGATGGTGGGTCATATTTTAAGACATGTAGGTTCGATTGATTCGTTTGTGCAGGAAACAGTCGAAGGTAAGATCTGTAGAGGAGTATGAAACAGATAATTGAGTGTGTGGGTTGTAAGTGGTATGTTGAGATGAAGAGATTAATGCAAGATGGTGGATTGCATCAAACCAGTCAAAAGACTGACGACAGGAAAAGAAAAAAGTTTGTAAATGTCATTGTTGTAGCAAAAACATTGGCTTAAATACTTATCTTGAAACTTATGTTCCTATTGTAATGAATGATGGGCTAGATAAGGTTTTTATCTGTATAGATTTTATGTATTGCAAGTACTACAATTTTACTGATTATGGTGGAACTTATAATGTGGCTATCCAACATACACGTCTCCTTTTACATTACGTGAATTTCAACCTAAAATTCTTTCATTGTTCAGCACCTTCATCTGTAATATATTCTAATCCAGGACTTCATTGGCTACAAATGAAACCTTTCTTCAAGTAGTTTATAATTGTGGCCAAGTCTTCCCTTCTGCAATCTATTCCTAATGCTTTGCACAATATCATTACCAATGTCTGTCTTCTATACATCCTGCAATATCTCCTTTCTTCCATTTCCCAATCCATCCTACTAATCACATCAGTTAATAATTGTATTCTATGATAACTTCTGCATACAGATCTAACTGCTATTCTTTTTGTAGTCTTTGAATCCTGTACTTTATTCCTATAAAGTGGGTCTCATACCATCTGGCCCTACTGACCAAGGATTTGTATCTCAATTCACTTCTCTAGTCACCTCACCCCATTGCTTCCAATTATTGATCACATTGCCTTTCCTTGCTTCACGATTTGAAGCATTTCCCCATCCAGTTAACCAGCTGCCATATTACAATTTGTCACTTAGTTCATACAGTTATTCTGCTGCTGAGTTAAGGTAAAAAAAAAGTTCTTTTTTGTTAATTTTTGGCTATTTCTATTTTTCTGTGCTATTGGTCCATTTTTTATCAATCCCCATTAATTTTTTAAATCATATATTTAGTGACTTATGTTTTTGCTAAATCTTATGACTGTATTTCTGCTATTTCTCTCTTCTCTCTTTACTCTTAACCATTTTATGAAGTGGAATTGATGACTTAAATTTTCCTATATTTCAGAGGTGGTACTCTGCCACCATGGACCTGGTGAGAGATATTGCTGATTTTTCCATGTTTCTTGAGCTGCATTTCCTCTTCACATCCCTGTCTACAATCTTGCTGTTTACTTGGTTTATTGTTCCATATTTCTACCTCGCAGAATTCATGACAAGGTACCATTACACAGAGGCAGAAGCATCAAGCATACTTAGTGTGATTGGTCTCACGAACTGCATTGGTATGGTAAGTATTTTCTGCTTTATTTTAATTTACTTATTATGAATAACAAAATTAGTGTCTGCCCTCGAATAGAATTTGAGGTGTTGGCTTCAAACAGTTTTAAATACCGCCATTGGTATGACGGAAACACTGATTAGTTTGTAAGAGATTTCTGAGAATAGCGTGATAAACAAAATTACAGGACCAAGTATGTTCCATAATTCTCAGAGGAACTATATTTGCTTTTCTACATCAAAACTTTCACTGTCATAATGTTTTGCTGGCAGAAGGTGGTGATTATTAACAGAATATAGTATTGGGTGAAAACCTGCCATTATGGGAACTTCAGGTCTGCCTACTTGCTTTAAAGATTTATATTGGTTCTTTGAACAGTGTATACACAAGATAATAGTTTCTTCTAATTTCATAGTCTATTTATTACAGCTGCAGTAATTAATCTGATTGATTAACTGTAGGAAAACATACCAGTTATGAGGTATTAAATTTATCAGGCATACATGCTTTTTCTAAAAAACGGTATGAGATTGAAGTATGGTGATTTGAAAGGCATGGTATCTACATGCAAACAGGTATTTAGCAACAGGTGGCCTGTAGAGGAAAGTAAGTGGAGGCATATTAAAAGGGGGTAATAAAAGGTAGGCTGAGAAATGTTCAGATAGATTGCAAATGTGGTTGTGTTGTTAACAATGAGGTCTGGAATGCATGTCAATGAAAGAAGAGTGGTAAATAGATGGGACAGTAAGAAAATTCAAAGACTGCTGAGAATACAGGTTAAAAAAGAACTATATGTGTCACAAGAAATTAATCACCAAAACTGGGAATATAAGTGGGTGAAACCAAAACAATAAATGGGTGCGACTGTTAAAAGAGGGAAGGGGGGGAGGGGGGGTTGTGTTCGATACAGTTAAAGATTAAATTACATGAAAAACAAGTTGAAAATGGTCATATAAGGCTACTGGGAGCACACATTCCTAGTGTGAGCAGTGGCAATGGTTTAACAAATGATGGGAGATTAAGTAATGGCATCTCGTAATTCACAGTACAATGGAGAAAAATACAAACTAGAAAAACAAACTAGGAGAACAGAAAAACAGGAAACAAAGATAAAGGAACACAAATTGCCACACAGTGAAACAAAACTGAAAAAATTGGGGGCGGCAATATGGTAACAAAAAAATGTATTAGTGAAAGGTAATTACAATAATTACAAATGAGGGAAGGCTAATGAACCATCACACACCTTATATATATATATATAACAATATTTTAAGCTTAGCACTTACTGATGATTGTAGATGATGGGCTTGATTAGGTTTGCACTAGTATCTGCTCTCAATACAGTCACTGAATGGTCGTTTTCCATCTTTCACATGGTGGCCATCAATGTGGTCACGTCCGACCTGTTTTACCTGTGTCTCATATACTTGCAAGACTAAGAATCACAACCAAAACATTGTTGTGTATGTGTTAGTCTTTTTTCTTTTTTCTTTAGCCTGCTGCCTCCATACATACTGCGTGTTGGGTGTACGTTCCATATCCTTGATGTTCGCTGCCTTAAAAAATTTTTCCTCGCATTTTTGTATGCCAGCTTTTGACTGCAGTTTTACCCTTGTCATTAATCCCTCAGTGGCAAAAGATCTTAGACAGGACACATTGACAGATGTCTAACAGAATTATAGTACTGAAATAATGTCATATGTAGAAGTTTCCTCCCACCTAGCTAAAATGATTGCAGAACAAACAGACACAGTATTATTGATAGTTGACTGACAACAAAATGCTCACAAATCAACTTTTAGTAAGAATAAATGGCCATACCATATACAAACGTAACTCACCTAAAATCCAGACAATCCCATAGCCGATCATGAAATGAACTGTTTCACTGTTCGTGTTGTCAGTCCTACCCAACAGCAGTGGTTCTCTATGGTTTTCCAAGGTTTCCCAAAATCGCTACAGGCTAATGCCAGATATCTTTTCAATTTAATATTTGCTTATTTTATTATATATTCATGTTTACCATTTTGAATTTTATTTCCATACCTATTCTTCATTTTCACCATTCCCTACTGTCATTTTTTTCTCCAATATTAATTTTCTTCAATTTATCTTGTAACCTTGTACATTTTTCAACTGGCTACATGTTTCAACAGTCTCTGAATATAAATAAATGTTCTCCCAAGACATTTTTCATGTTATCTGTGTCATCGCTTCTCTCCTATCCTGCATTTCGGCAAGTGAGTAATATATGTATATATAAAGTGAGAGGAACTGTTGCTTGAGACTAGTGAGGCTGGATGATACAAAAACAGAAAAACAAAAAATAACACGCAGACAAATGAGGAAATTTTTGGGATTCAACTCTTTATCATGTGGGAATAAGACAGCAACTGATATGTCATTGCTAAATTTGTGATACATAGCAAAGTATGGTGGGAAAGTTCAAATTGGTAACATTATTATAGGTGAAAGGAAAGAAGGTGGTGTCAAAAATAGAAAGGAATAGACCCAGTGGATTTAGAAGTAGCATCTCTTGCCACAAGATCAGCATAATATATACCTTTACATATTTGTACTCTATTTCCAGGTACCTAGTATTCAGTGTACTATCCCCCCCCCCCCAAATATACTAGTTGTTGAAAGTGTTTTCAGAATAAATCCACAGCCACTTTTGTTTCAGATCGTGTTGGGATGGGCAGGTGACCAGCCATGGATGAATGTAACTAAGTCATACGCCTTGTGCCTAGTGATGTGTGGCATATCCACTGCTCTGATGCCTCTTGTTATAACATCATATTGGATGCTGGCAGTACTGTCAGCACTCTTTGGACTCTTCTTTGCATCTTCTTTCTCATTCACACCAGCCATATTGGTTCAGCTGATACCACTGGACCGTTTCACGACCGCTTATGGACTTATGTTGTTGTGCGAAGGCATTGGGAACCTCCTGGGACCTCCTCTTGGCGGTAGGTCAAGTAATTCATTTCTGGTTAAACATTTTTAAATAATTGAACATATTTAGTTCTGCAGCATACACTTCATTTTAAAGTTAAGTGAAATACGAGCTTAATAATTATCTGTATTCCAAGAAAAAAATATTTTTATTATTATCTTTGGGATTTTATTTGATGGAAATTACACTTTTCCATTTACTATTTCCTAATCGTCTATGGCAGTTGCAAACATGACTTTATTAGTACTTAAACCATTGAAATATGTAGGACAGCAAAATTTATTCTCATCCATTTGTTTCTCAGCATTTGTAACGACTTGGTGTTAATATCCTGTATCTTGTATACTGACCAGTCTGGCTACAGTTTGAGGTGATTGCTGGTAAATTCTCTTTGTGAAAAGTTAAAATGGCCCACAATTCTACCTCTAAATTAATCATTTCCTTTTAGTTCAAGCATATACCAATTCCTTCCCAACTCAGTCCTTCACAGTTTTCATGTAATGTTGCATATCTTCCTATCACAAGATAATCTCTCCATAATACTGTTTTCCATCTGTATAATGTGTCTGACCATTTCGTTCGTACATACCAGTATCGTTCTCACCTCATTTTCCAGATGAAATATACGTAACCATTCTTACAAATCATTAGAGACTGGAGGTTTTCTCGGCATTGGATACGTATAAAACCTTCTCGGGTATACTTAGCCAAGTGAGTCCATCAATAAAACACATTTCAGTGGTCATAATCTCTGCTGCCATTGTCAAGTGACTGCTGCTGGTTGGTTACAGATCATTTTACATACTGCACAAAGTCTGCGTTATGTCATCGATTTTTTTGATCGGCCAATGGCTACTGGCGGGAAACGTTGGCTACTAGCCAGGAGCTTTTCCATTGGCGGAAGCTGTTAGCTGCTGGCAGATACTGTTATTGTTGGCGTGCGAGAGAAGTTCATACTTACAGAAATCCTGCTGCAACATCATTTTTTGAATCAATGGGCTCCATGCTTTACTTAATTGAAATTCAGTTTCTAAGTTGACAAGATCATCTGAATTACAGATTTTGACAGCTTCAGATTATATGCAATCCCAATAACACCTCATGTGTGTGAGAATTCTAGTAGCCTTGAAATCGAAGCCATTTCTCGTGTTGATACTGTGTTCAACAATCACTGATTCGTCAATCTGGCCCAGGCGGACATTGCATACATGTTCGGTGCACCTATGGTTGATACATTGTGTTGATTGGCGCCTGTCGTAGGTACGTTGCGAAGGGGATGGGTTGTAGTTGGTGTAAGAAGTGGTTTCACTGGGCATGTGGGGAAGAGGAAACGGAGGAAATAAATGAGGCTCTCCCATGGTTTTGTTCACTGTGTCTTAGGGATGATAGGATGTGGGAGATGGGCGAAACGATTAGGGAGTTGCGTGAAAGGATCAGGGTTCTTGAGGCTCGTCCTGTGGAGGCTCAGCCTCTGCAGGCGTGGTCTGTGGTGGCCTCGCCTGTGGAGGCTCAGACTGCACAGGCACAGCCTGTGGGGGCTGAGCTTGTCGAGGCTCAAGCTGTAGAGGCAGAAAGTAGAGATAGTGGGTTGGAGGAAGTTGATAAGGATGGGTGGGAGCTGTAACAGGTCGTAGGAGAATCATGGTTAACAGGATGAACAAGCCAGACACTTAAGTAATTGTGGGAAAAAATAGGTTTGACCTGTTGCCAGAGTCAGGAGGAGAAGAGCCTCATGTAGATGTAGGAGTAGGTAAGATGCAGCAGACATTTAGGAATAAGGGCTTGCAGGGCAAGAATAGGAAAAAAAGGGTTCTGCTGCTAGGTAGTAGCCATGGGAGAGGTGTAGGCCCTCTTCTGCAGGATCAGTTAGGTACAGGATATCAGGTCACAAGCTTTTTCAAACCTAGTGCAACATTAGGCCAGGTAATAGAGGATATAGGTTCCCTTTGTAGGAGTTTCACTAAGGATGATAGAGTAGTGATAGTGGGAGGTGCGGGAAATAGTATTGATAGAAACGCGAGTTATAGTATAGAGAGTGACCTGAGGAAGGTGGTGAAGGAGGCACAGCATACCAGGGTGGAGCTCATGCAGGTCCTAAGTCGCCATGACCGGCCACAATTGAACTATGCTGTGAGGCGGGTTAATGTGGAAACGGAAGTGCTACTTAGGAAAGGCATTAGTTCTGTGTTGGGGGTTGTGCCTGTGAACACCATTGGTAGGTGGGGTTTCACTAGGCATGGCCTACACCTAAATAGAAGGGGGAAGGGAGTACTTTCTGAGTTGTTAGCTAAAGCAGTGAGGGAGCCCGTTTCCAGTGATGATGGGGTCAGGACTGTGCCTTTTTTAGGTTAGGGGCTGCTGGTGAAGGGACAGAAATAGATTATCAAAGTGATACTGATTGCAGATTCGCGATGGGGAAAGTCACAGATATTAAAGAAATAGATGAAATGGCTGAAACAATAACTGACTGCGGTAAAAGTGGGAAAGAGGAGATAAATTCTGAAAATGTAAAGCCAGTAGTAAGGGTGTTAATGGTAAACTGTAGAAGTATAATGAACAAAGTAATCGAATTTGCAAACTTAATAGAGATGCACGAACCACAAGTAATAATTGGGGTAGAGAGTTGGTTAAAAGAAGAAGTACTAGACAGTGAGGTTTTTCCTGATGGTTACAGAGTGTACCGCAGAGATAGAGGAGCAATTGGTGGAGGAGTCTTCATACTAGTTAGCAAAAACTACCACAGTTCACTGGCGTTCATAGATCAAGACCATGAGTTACTTGGGGTAGATTTCTGGGGTAATAAAAAAGAAAAAATCAGAGTGTTGGCTGTTTACCGCAGTGGAAGAATGACAGAAGAGGATGAGGCTCTTGGGGAGAAATTAAATTCATACTCAGATTTCAGAGGTGAGAATAGAATGATCATCATCGGCGGGGATTTAAATTTACCAGGTGTAAACTGGGAAGGGAATAAGATAAATAACACAAGGGAACAAAGATTTGCAAATATCTTAATAAGGGAAGGAGGATTTACACAAGTGGTTGAGCAAAACACTAGGGGACAAAATATTTTGGATATATTTCTAATTAAGCCCGATGAAAACCTTTTGAGGTATCAAGTAACTGAAGGAATAAGTGATCATGAAGCAGTTCTGATGGATATTAGAGGATTCAGTAAACCAGCAGCCAAAATTGAAGGGGGAAATAGGTACAATTATAAAAAGGCACAGGTTTCAAATTTGAGGAGATATTTCAGAGAACAATTCAGCAAATGGAAGGAAGGCTCAGGTACAGTAGAGTCAAGGTGGGAAGAGTTCAAGGAGATAATAAGAAAGGGGGAAGAAAAATTTATTCCAAAGCAAAAAATAAAGAGAAGTAGAGAACCTATGTACTATAATAGGGAAGTGAGGAGGTTAAAGAGGTTGGTAAGAAAAGAACATAACAGAGTTAAGAGACAGCAGGGTAGTAGGGAATATTTAAAACAACTAAACAAGGACTTAATAACAGCAAAGAAAATGGCTAAAGATGGGTTTATGAAGAGTATTGTCAGTGCAGGGGGACCATTGACTGATGCATCTAGAAATTTCTATGGCTATATCAGGAAACTGAGGGGAAGGGAGGATGTAGAGACACTTATAGATAAGGATGGAGAAGAAGTTACTGACGATTTGAAAAAGGCAGAGATTTTAAGTAACTGGTTCAGTGAAAGCATTAGGGACAATGAATCAGAAACAGGAGGGTCTAATTCGGAGAACGAGCTTAACAACACAATTAGAAATGACGATAGTAAAAAATTTGATATCCATCCTGAGGAAATCATGAAGGAAATAAGAAAGCTGAAAAAACATAAAGGGGCTGGTGAAGATAATATTACTACAGATATCTTAAAGATAGCCGGATGTGACATTGTACCTTATCTTGAAATATTATTTAAATTGAGTCTAGACACTTGCTGCTTACCACAGGACTGGAAAAGTGCAATAGTAGTACCGGTACATAAGGGAGGGGTGAGAAATAGAGTTGAGAATTACAGGCCAATCAGTTTGACATCAGTGGTAGGTAAATTAATGGAAAGATTGATATGCAACCACATCAGAAATATATGTGAGGAACGTAATTGGTTTTCAAGCAGGCAACATGGTTTCAGGCAAGGATATTCATGCGAATCTCAGTTGGTGGGATATATGCAAGATATTTCAGATGAAATGGACAAGGGAGGCCAAATTGATAGTGTAGCACTAGATCTGTCTAAGGCGTTTGACAGAGTAAGCCATAAAATGGTAGTAAATAAGGTAAAAACCATTGGAGTGGATAAGAAAGTCATTTGCTGGGTAGAAGAATTTTTAAAAGGTAGAAAACAGAAAGTTAGGGTAGGAAATGTAGTATCAAAAGAAGTGGAAGTAAAAATGGGTGTGCCACAGGGTAGCGTATTGGGACCATTGCTATTCATTATTCTAATGAATAATTGTGTTGATTGTTTACTATCTGAAATTAGATTGTTTGCAGATGACATAATGCTGTATAAAAGAATCAAAACGATAGAGGATTGTAAACAGTTGCAGGGTGATCTGGACAGGATATCTAATTGGGTTGGTAAACATGGAATGAAGATAAATGCAAAGAAGAGTCAGCTTATTAGATACACAAATAAAAAACAAAAGGTTAATTATGAATATAAGGTGGGGAAAGAATTGCTTGCTGAAGACTTGAAATGCAAATATCTTGGAATTACTTTTGATAACAAACTTAACTGGGCAGGACACATAGGACAGGTGGTAGGAAAAGGTTTCAAAGTTCTGCACTTGTTGGAGAGAGTGATGAGGGGATGTACGAGAGAAGTCAAGGAATTGGGTTACAAAACTTTGGTCAGACCATTGCTCGAATATGGTAGTGTAGTATGGGACCCTCATTTTACGTATCAAATACAGGAGTTGGAGAGGGTGCAAAGAAGGGCTGCTAGATTTGTTTCTGGAAATTATCGCAGAATGCAATCAGTGACGGATATGATAAAGGAGCTGGAATGGGATTCATTGCAAGACAGGAGGAGGATGAGGAGGGTCATGGGAGTGTACAGGGCATATACTGGCGATGAGGCATGGAAAGATATTGCAATAGGTATGAAAAGTAGTGCATGGAAGGGAAAAGATGACCATGACCACAAGCTGGCACTCGATTTCAGGCACAAGGGTGTGGGAAGATTCTCTTTTTTAGGTAAGGGTGTCAGGGATTGGAATGAGTTACCAAGAGAAATGATGAATAATTTACCGAAAACTTTGAAGGAATTTAAAGATAAAATTTGTAGAGGGCAAATGTAGGTGGGTGCAGGATAGGGGGAAGATGGGTGTGTAGGGAAATTGCCACCGGAGCCTGTGCTCCATTGCAATTAAATTAAATTAAATAAATTAAATAAATAAATTGTCCTATGTACGCTTTTCCACATTCACAAGGAATATGATATATACCAGGTGTTAGCAATGCTATATCATCCTTGGATGACCACAGTATGTTCTTAATTTTTTCCAGTGGTCGGATGATGGTTTTAAAATTTTGCCAATGTTGGCAGTATTGTACCCACATACAGAAGGAAAGCAAAGCAGCACAAGTCTTCCATGTGGCGTATTTTCTTCCTTCCAACTTGTCTGCAAACTGAGTTTATTAACGCCTTGTTGTAACCGTTCTTCCAGAAAGTTTCCCGTAGCTGACATATTTCTGCTGGCAAACTATCCCCATCACATACAGCTTGTGCTCTATACACCAAGGTTTGCAGTACTGATATTCGTTGAGCCGGGTGATGGTAGCTGCGTGTGTTGTGGTAGAGGTCTGTATGCATCGATTTTCTTTATACAGAGTAACCAAGGGTGCTATCCACCTTCTTTCCAGTCAAAATATCTAGAAATGGAAAGCAGCCATCCTTCTCCACCTCCATTTTAAATGTAATGTTTTCGTTAATCCCATTGAGATGATGTAAAAATTCTTGTAGACTGTCAGTAACATGTGGCCATACAAAGAATGTATTGTCCATATAACAGTAGAAACAGGCTGCCTGTTTTTGAGCATTTGCTAGTGCATGCTCTTTGAAGTGTTCCATATAAAAATTGGCTCTTTGCTGGAGACGTGTGAGCCCTTATCTACCCCATCAACCTGTTCATAATACTCCTCGTCAAACTGGAAACAGACTGGAGCACATGACGGATAAGTTCCACTTGGAAGCAAAGTGTTTCGCTAGGAATGCCAATGTGTCTGCTTATGGCACCCTCATAAAAAGTGACACATCAAAGCTGACCATGACTTCATTTGTCCTCATCACTTTGATGAACTCTGTAGAGTTCCTCACATGGTGAGAGTATTTTCCCATGAGTGGTGGCAGCCTACTTGTCAGATATTTTGCTGATTGGTATGTTGCCAAGCCTATAGCAATCACAATCGGGTGTAAAGGAGTACCATCCTTAAAAATTGTTTCTTGTTGTATTTAAACTGTGTTCAAGATTTAATCCTTACTGGTGCATATTTTGCATATCATGTTTCCTCTTTTACTGTCTTTTTTTCTATCCATGACATCTTCACTTTTAGACAAATTAATTATGGCTTCCAATTGTGCATTATTCCTCATTTTTGTTTAATTTTGTCTTCCTCTGTCTTTCTCTATTTTCCTTGAGGGCTGTACTAAAAGATTTCTTTTTTAAAAAACTGTATTTGGCTTGTATATTAACTGTATTCCCTTGGTTGTCTAAGTGGAGCCATTTCAGTTTATTAAAACCTAACATTTCAGCCATTCTGCTGCAGCTTTCATCCAAAGATTGTCCTCACAAAATTCACTGCAAGGTCAGAGGTTTTAATAAATTGATGTTGCTCCACTTGGAGAACCAAGAGAATGGAGAAAACCAAGAAAGTCTGATCAGTTACTTGTGCAATAACTATTTGCTTGAAACGCATTGCAAGTGTTATCTTAGAGACTATTTTGTAAGTTAGATTAAGACATCCTATCAAATTCATCTTTTGTGATTTGCAGGTCTTATATTTGACTTAACAAATCAGTGGGATCTTTCATTCTATCTGGCTGGGATCTGGATAGTTGTTTCTGGGATTCTCATTGCACTGATCCCTATGACCAAGAACCAAATTATTTGTGGAAAAGGAACTCTGGAACTTGAAAAATATAATGACTCTGACAGTATGGCCTAGATGTCTTACATTTGACAGAAATAAAATTGATTGAATTAAGCAGTGTGGGAGCATGAACTCGTTTGTCTTGTTTTTTTATATAATTTTTTTTACCTGATAAAGGAAGGTTATGATAAAACGCTTTTTCTTGAAATTATAATAATAAAAAATATATTTAGTTTCATCAATTTTTTTTCAATAAAAGATTTGTTGTTGTATAGTAGTACCATATTTATTTAAAGCAAATTTACATGTTTGTGTGTAACCATCTGAATTTAATTTCTTTTTTTAAATTACATACAACTATCTTAAAGCGATGAAATATAATGTTCACATGCATGAAAAACTCTCAGATAGAAGAAAGTGTATTAGGATGAGTAATGTTCTTTATTTTCTTTTTTTTTTAGAGAAATTCTTTGTTTTGCATCGCTATTGTTGCCTCAGATTTATTCATATTAGATGGAAATTTTTTTGCGGTTTGATAGTGAAGAGTAATTTTTGACCAAGGATTGGAAACTGGTCATAATGCTTACTGTAGGAAGTTAATAGGAGTACAAAATTAGTTTAAGTTGGGCATATCCTCAGAGGCAATTGTACATTATGCTGCCTAATCACCATTTATGTATTCTTTCTGCCTTGGATTTTAAATACCAATCATTATTTGATATTGATTGTTTTGTAACAGCCCAAAACTTGGATCTGCAACCGATAGCTAACTGTCGGTCGAAATGACTTGTGCTTAGAATTTGAATATCTGTTTTGCATCTCAAGTACTTAAATTTCAGGTATTCTGAAAGTTTGAACAAGCTGAATCTCTATGAACGTGATGTTAACAGTGTGATTGTTCAGAAGTTTTTAGCAGAATTTTATTTTTGTATTTTACGGAAACTAGGAAGAAATTTTATTTTGTTGTTTTTATGAATACAACTGACTAAAGTGACACTAGAACATTAATTTACGACTTTGGTATTGTTGATGGCTTATTATGTTCTCTAGTAGTGTTTATCACTTTAGTGTTAGTAGTGTTCATAACTCCATTGCGACTTAAAAATTTTGGTGTTAATTCTGTTAGTTTAAACACGTCTGAGCAATGCATTTTGTTGCTGTGTGATAATTCTGAAGTAAATAAAGAATTGGTGCTTATTTGGTAATGTGCACTTAAATTTTGTGTTACTGTTGGTGACATGATCAGTAAAAGTTAAGAATTTATATTTGCAGCCATTTACAATATCAAAGAATAAGGGTAGAGGGGAACTTCTGGAATGTGTAGAAACTAAGCAATATCTTAACTATGGCTGTGGTATGGTTACATCTGATTTTGTTAGATTTGATGATGGTGACATTGAAACTGTTATTGGGTAATGCAAATAAGGAAGGGTGGGAGAAACAACCTGTCACTTATCACAGATCATGGCAGGGGGGCCAGGACACCCACAAAAATTGCCATTTTACTGGTTACAGAGATTATATATTATGCAGTTATCATTGGTCAACTTCTCCTGCCCCCCTCCCCCCTTTTTCCACTCCCCAACCATTGCAATCACCACCCTTTCCACCTGGTTCATCTTTGGCTCATTCATGTTGATATTCTTGATTTGTACACATATTTCTTACCTCTTACATTGATAAGTTTTTTTTTTTAAATATTATAAAAGCACTTTTGTGGTTTTTGTTGGCCCTTATGCCTTCATATGTGGTGACTGGTTGTTTTTCCTGTCCTTCCTTGTTTCTGTTAAAATTTAAGTTCACTGGGACGTTATAAGCAACGAAGCTTATTGCATCTGTGCCAATTACATTTCTTTCATTCACAAAATGTGAGAGATCGTGTAAAGCTGTTAAAAGGTTGAAAAATGTAATAAAATCTTTTTTTAATTATGATACATGTTATTTTTCTTAAACTATATATGACTGCACAGCTGGAAGCTTTTATCACAGATTTTTGATGCACGATAGAATGGCATGAATATTTTGCCTTCTGATGGTGTAGAATCTTAGTTTAGACTAGTTCCATTAACAGAATAGATACTTGCCTTTTGAAAGTTCTAAAAGGTGCTATGAATGTTCTATCATTTTTTATGCACTTGTAACATATTGAGGGAAAAAATCATCTTGTGCCTTTTGTCTTCGCTATCTGTATTTGATAGTAATCGATTAGTGTTTACTGCATTGTAATTACAGTTTCCATTCAGCAGTACCTTATCTTATATAGAGTAATTATAAAATAAAATGTCATAACTTTTAAATTCATTCTTAATGGAATTCTTAAAATCAATATAGTTCTTAAACTATACTTAATTCTTAGGGACATATATATTTGTATTTTTTACCAGTAAACATTTTAGAGGATTTATTGTTCATTCTCTAAAGTGTCTGTCACATGCACCACATAATGTGCTTTGTTGAGTTTTAAGAAATTTAAAAGAAAGCAATAATGTAACACTCAGCTAATATATACTGTACCTATTTTTTGTGTGAAGTTACTTTTGTACATTGGTGTAATAAACATCATTAGCTGAGAGAAACTTTAACAATGTTGTCTTTTTAGGAATGTTTGATAAAATGTATACCTTCTATAACGTATGATCTGTATTATCAAAGGATAGTAGGCACCAGTTGATTAGTGATACATTATTTCATAGATAAAATTTCAGAAGTTAATATGCAATTTTTGTAGCTAATTAGCAATTTTCGTTTACAATATAGCTCATTTTTGACAAATTTGTATTAGCCATAGTAAAAGCAAAGAGGTGTAAGTTTGTTTAATTACTGTTTGTAGGGCATTTGCTAATATTCTTATACTCATAAACATTGTGTTTGTTTCCTGTGAATGTTCTTATTCCTGTTGTATAGTTGTACTTCTGGCTGTGATTGTAAAGTATTTCTGTTATAATAGCATTACTGTGCTTCACTGTGTGTTTAAGTACAATTTAAGTCACCAAAGGCCTTTTCAGTATTTTTAGTATCTTGTTAATTTCAGTGGTACTGCCCAAGTCAAAGTTATAAGACTGTATTTATTATAGTATAATTGTTGTAATTTAAGTACACCTTTAGTAAAAATTAAATAAATATTGTTCATCAATCTTTTCAATTCGTTGAAAGTTGCCTTGTTCATATTTGTGTGCTTGCTCTAGTGCCTTTAATCCTGCTAATTTCTCCAACAAAATATTTTCTCATACAGTCAGGTTATACTAATTTTTATTTACTGTAATTATTACAGGAGAATTGAACTGTTTCAAATCCTGAATATCAAAAATTATAATTTATGTCTAAAATTCTTTCCTATATATTCAGTAACCATATAGTGTAATGGTCTGTAAGCATTGTTTTTTGGTTCCAGCTAGTTTTTATTTCACTCTTTTTATAATGAAAAGAGGAATAAAAAAATTAATGTGGGAATTGCTTCTTTATAAGTAGTATTAATTTCTTAAATTAATTTCATACAAAAATTTTGTAGCACAGGGTCTCTGATTGTCCATTAAGAATAAATATAAAATTATTGTACATTGCAGGCTTCACTAAACTTTCTTTTACATGGTAAATAAGTATAGGAAAAGTAAACCCATTATTTAGCAAAGTTGGAGGCAAGAGTGAGGGGCTATCCTTTAAAATATGTCGCATCCAATCTGGGCAGTTCTAAATCGTCCTTTCCCTCGTCATTTTTCGTCTCCTTTTCATGAACTCCCAGATTGAAGTAAATCTCCTCCCTGGCTTTTAAAGAGGCCCAGAATGATTTTGGACCTGTCATGGTACAACAAGCTGTGTACCGTTGACAATGTTTTAACCAGAATTTTTATCGATATTTTAAATCAGTTTCACGACTTCACCCCGGTATACATGGATGGGTCTAAGCAGGCTAACGGAGTAGGCTGCTCCATTGTGTTCTCTCGAGCGACCTACACATTCAAGCTAAACAGAATTTGCAGCGTATACACTGCAGAGTGTTACGCTTTGTTAAAGACGCTCCAGCATATGAAAGTAAGTCGGGGCCAAAAGTACATCATATGCTGCGATTCTCTCAGCTGCATCCAGGCCATGGGAAGCATGTACCCAGCAGATCGTCTAGTCCAGGACATACAGGACACCCTCCGATCCCTCCAGTCTTTGGGAAAGGAGGTCGCATTGTGCTGGGTACCTGGTCATGTGGAAATCTGGGGAAAGAGGCAGCTGATGAAGCTGCCAAGTTAGCCTGCAACAAGGTCAGAACAGACTTTGTTCCGGTCCCAAAGTCAGACCTTGCCTCGGCAGGGAAAAGAATTGTTTTTGAAATTTGGCAGAGGCAGTGGCTGGAGGTAGAGCATAAGCAGCTCCGGCTGGTCGAACTGACCGTTCAGCCATGGAGCAGCTCCTTCCAGCTGGCGAGGAGGAATTAGGTTCTTCTTACTCGCCTCCGTATAGGGCACTGTCCCCTCACGCACAGCTTTCTTCTCCGCTGGGAGGACCCACCGGAATGTGATGCTTGTGGCGTACCTCTGACGGTGCGCCACTTTTTAATTGATTGTGTATTATTTTTAGACTTGAGGGCAAACGTTGGCCTGGCCAACGATCTGTCCGTCATTTTAAACAATGAGACCAGCAACGTGGCGTGTGTTTTAAAATTTTGTGTTTTGGCCAGTCTAGTGCCTTAAATTTTAGGCAGATCGGCCTAGTTTTAGGATGGATGGGTGGCCTCTTTACAACCACCCACCCATATGCATTGTTTTTATTTTTTATGTTGTTATAATTCATGTCCTGCTGGCCATTGTACAGCCAGCGAGACATGTAGTGTTTTTAATTCTCTTGTGAACCTGCTTGGCCCCTTTACACCCATCCAGGTGTTGTACTGTCTTAAATCCTGGTGGCCGCTTTAAAGCCACATCTGATTTTATGATTTATCTTATTTGCTGTCGGTATGGCCGACCCCTTTACAGTCGACAATGCAGACAGTATTTTAGTACATCCTTAAGCTACAGTTATAGCTGGTAATTGTTAGGGTGCTAATGACCCTGCGGTCGACGTGCCCTAAAGCAACAACAACATTCATGAACTCCCATTTCCAATATTATATTACAACCCCTTAACCCGCTCACACCATCTTTCAGATTTTTATGAATTTCTGTAAGTAACTTGTGTCTATGAAAAGCATATTTATTTAAAAGAAAATACCTACACACATACATTAAATCAGTATAGCATTAAAATTGTTCATAGATTATTGCACAAATAATTAAATGACTGATGATGAAGAGGTAAATAACAGAATCCCACCACTTCTGCAGTTCAGACACTTAGATGATATGTTTATAATCAGAGTTCACTATGTAAACTGGTTCATAGACTTACTCAATTCCCTTAACAGTTATCATTCCATTAACTTCACCTGGATTTACACCTACATACATTCTCCATGTCAAAATTCTTCCATGGCAAGGTATCATCCATAACTTTGTGCGTATCGTGCTTGCAAATTGTGCAGCTTCATTTTGATAGCTGTCAAATATTCTCTTCTTTATAATCTTGCAATCTGCGACACACATCTGTTCCAATCAAGAATCACTTTCCAGGTACTCTCAAAACATAACACATTTATTTCCCACTGTTGTCCCCTTTATCTTGGACAAAGATAAACCCCTCTTCTGTCACCAACAATTTTCAGAGCTATTCCCATTTTGCATCCTAGAAAGCTGATGCAGCGCTCCATATTTTTTACCCAGTTCTCTCTTGGTCTTGATTCCATTAACCAGATCCTTTGCCAAAGACACGACATCTTATGTTCGTTTCCCGAATGAGCATTCTTGTCCAGTCACAAACATCTTGGTCCACAAATGCTCACCTTCGATCCTTCGAAACTACCACACAACTACTATTCCAGACCTACCACAGGGAATCTCTTTCCTCTTATTGGACATGCCACTTGCACAACCATATACCTCATTTACTAATTTACTAGCCTTTACTGCACACTAATCAAATGACCTTCAAGATGAACGGGCACAGTAAATGATTTACACTGGAAATCCTAACCATCCAGTGGGAGTCTGTGCCATGTCCCAACCTCATCAAATGTTTTGCAGTCTGAACTGCCAGTTTTTCTTGACACCCCTACCCCTTCTGAACTCTGTATGTAAGAACAAGCCTCCTTGACATCGGGCATTGCCCTGGCATTACTATTACTCTGCGATTCACTAAAAGTGTTTGGCGGAGGGTGCATTGCACCTATCAGGAAAGGTAATGGTTTGGAAGGGATATACGGGATATGGCAGGTGGCACCCATGGGCTATTGTGAGGAATCATCCCAGCATTCGCCTGGAGCGATCTAGGAAAACCATGGAAAAACCAGATCAGGATGGCCGGAGTGCTTTATCGGAAGCTACTCCTGTCCGATTTTGTGTTTACTCGCGCGGTAATCCTTTCTATTCCACTCCCTAATCGCTTGTGGAAAAAATGAATAGAGAAATGTATCGGTTCTGGCCTTGATTTCTCTTATCTTATTTTCGCGGTCATTCCGAGATATGAATGTTGCTGGTAGCAATATTTGATTGCTGTCAGTCCGAAATACGTCAGTCGAGAATTTTTCAATTAGCTTCCGTCGAGAGCAACGCCTTCGGTGCTCCAGGTCTTCCCAACCTAACTCCTTCAACATGGCACTTACGCTTTCCCTCCAACTATATATACCTGTCACGAATCGGGTGGCTCTTCTTTGGACCATCTCTAATGCCTCCATTAATCCCTTTTGATGGGGACCCCATACAGAACAACAATATTCCAAGTGAGGCCTCACTAGTGACTTGTACGCAATCGATTTAACTTTCGGAGTGCATTGTTTTAAATTACGACCTAGAAATCGAAGCATACGATTTGCTTTCCCAATTACATTCTCGATATGCTCATTCCACGACAAATTATTACGAATTGTTACCCCTAGGTATCTAGCGGAATCTACAGTTCTAATTACAGTACCATTAATTTTATATTCAGGAGCTAAATGGTGTCACCTTTTTACTTATATGCATGACTTGGCACTTTTTAGCATTTAATTTCAACTGCCAGACTTTACACCATGCAATTATTTTCATAATATCGTCCTGTAACAAAGCGCTGTCTTCCTGGGTTTTGATTTCACGATAAATAATAGCATCATCGGCAAATAATCTTTTCCCCCCCTTTATTACGTCACACAAATCATTAATGTATATGAGAAACAACAGAGGCCCTATCACGCTTCCCTGGGGAACCCCGGACCTCCCCTCGGTAAATCTACATCTACATATATACTCTGCAATTCACAAAATTGTGGGTGGCAGAGGGTGCTCAGCACTAAAGCTAATCTCTTTGTTGTGCATTCCAATCCCTAATGGTACGAGGGAAAAAAGAATTCATATAAGAATCATTGCGGCACCTTATTTCTCTAATCTCATCTATCCTGTCATTCCGGCTCAAATAGGTTGGTGGACGAAGTATTTCACTACACTCGTGAGTGAAAGTGGGAGTACGCATGTTTACCAATAAGTTTAAACGAATCGTGCGTCGTCTATCTACCAGAGACTCCCAACCTAATCTACTAATCAGTTCTGTGACGCTTTCATAAGGACTGTAGCAAGCGGTCACGAATCGAGCGGCTCTTCTCTGTACTTTCGATCAACCCCTTACGAAACGGATCCCAAATGGCACAACAATAGTCCAAATGTGGACGCACAAGAGATTTGTACGCTATCTCCTTTGTTTGTTCATTACAATTTTTCAATATTCGACCTATGAATCGCAGCCTAGAATTTGCTCTACCTACCAACGAATTAATGTGTAAGTCCCATTTCATGCTCCTTTGTACTGTTACTCCAAAATATTTCATAGAATCGACCATATCAATAACTGAATTGTTTAACTCTGATTTCTGAACAATTGGATTCTTTTTGTTAGTTATGCTCATTGTCTTGCACTTTTTACAATTTAGCGTATGTTGCCACTCAGCGCACCATGCCAAAATAATATCCAGATCACGCTGAATTTCTAAGCAATCGGCCAAATTCCTTACTTCCCTATAAATAACCGCATCATCAGCAAACAATCTAAAAAGGCTTTTTACTTAGTCTCCGAGATCGTTTATAAAAATTAAAAAAAAAAAATGATGAACTCTCAACGTCGAGAACTACACACTGTGTTCTGCCCTTCAGAAAGTCTGCAACCCAGTCGCATATTTGTCTAGATATGCCGTAGCCACGAAGTTTCCTAAGTAACCTAGTGTGAGGCACAGTGTCGAAAGCTTTTTTAAAATCTAATAGAACTATATCAACCTGGGATTGTCCATCTATAATATGGAACAAGTCTTGAATTAAAAGTGCAAGTTGCGTTTCGCAGCATCAGCCTTTTCTGAATCCAGTTCCCCGCGGGCCTGGTACTCAAGTGTGCCAGGTACGGGTTTGGCGAACCCGCGGTGCCCGAGCTGGAAACTTGTGAGCGCCGCAAGTTTCCCACACCGTAAACTCCTACCATGCTTCAACGACCACCGTAGGGCGTGGCGGTGGAACGTTGTGTGCCTAGGAGAACGGGGATCTTGGCTTCATCGCCCGGATCGCGAGGATGGTAAAAACCTCTATAAAAAACCCCTTAACCTCAAGGTCGGACACGTGCCGAGGAGGTGCATGGGTGAGAGGCAGATCACTCGATAACGTGCAACCTCAGGGGCACCTGCGCACCCCTGTTGTATTAGCGCTTCTTTTTAAACTGGTTTTACTCGTGGGACCAAAACGAAGTCTTCCACCAAAACCAAAAACCCCTGCGGTACGGGTGTGCCGCAGGCTAATATAAATACACCCAGTTCTAAGAAGCGGGTGAGGGTTGATAGCCCCCCCGCTTCAGAAGCAGAGTGTAACAGACAAGAATGTTCCTTAGCGAACGCTTTTGTGATAGTTGAAAGGATAGAAGGAACATTTGAAAAGGTGTCACCCTTCTATATTTCAAAGGGGCTAGAGGGTTTGGTTGGTACCCTAAATTCTGTCAAAAAACTGAGGAATGGGACGCTGCTGCTGGAAACATGTACCAGCAAGCAAGCAACTAAATTGCTTAATTGTAAGAAGCTCGGGGAGTTCGCCGTAAAATGCGAACTCCATAAGTCCTTAAATAGTAGCAAAGGTGTTATTACTTGCCGGGATATTATGGACCTGGCTACAGACGAGCTTCTTAGCGAGTGGAAATCTGAGAAAGTGATCGAGGTACGTCAGATCACACGAAGGGTAAATGGCAATCTTGAAAAGACTGCCACCTTCGTCCTGACGTTTGACACTCCAGTATTGCCCAAGAATATCAAGGCCGGATATTTAAACCTGAACGTCCGTCCGTATGTTCCGGACCCGATGCGCTGTTTCCAGTGCCAGCGGTTCGGGCATACGACGGCGTCATGTAAGGGCAATCCCACTTGTGGCAAGTGCGGCAAGGGCGCACATGACCCAGGTGTGAGTTGCGCGCTGCCACCCGCATGCGTCAACTGCTCCGGGTCGCACCCTTCATGGAGTAGGGAGTGTCAAGTGTATCTTGAAGAGCGCAAGATACAGGAGCTGAAGACCAAAGAGCGGATTCCTTATGGGGAAGCAAAGAAGAAGGCCAAACTGCTAGCCGCTCCCATCTTCACAACTAGCTTTGCTAAGATGGCTTCAGCTCCCGTCAGGAAAGAAAGTGTTGCTACGCAGACGTCCGTTGCAGACATGGGCACAAGCACAACGTGCTCATGTCAGTGCAAATGCGGCGCAAAAGCCGACAAGGTCATAACATCCAAGACCGCGGACGTCGGTAGCAACACGTCTGCGACCTCGATCACTCCAGCAGCAGTAACAAAGACCCCACCAGCAGTCAAGTTAATAGCACCTCCTATTCCACCGCGTGCTATCGAAATGGTAGCGATACCATTAGCTACCGGTGGAAATAGAGGTGACCAGAAGATAAGAGGTCCCAAGTTTAGGCAGACTGATCCGACCCAGTTCGTCAAGTCCCCTTCTTCCTCCCCTCCCAGACTGTCCAGCAGTAAGGAGGGTAAGGGAAAGAGGAAGAAGAAAAAAGAACGAAGAGGAATTAGAGGAGTCCTCCGGGTCGGAGATGTCTGTCTCCGCTTCCGGGCAGGAAGAAACAGATATGCTGGTGGACGAGTCTGGTCCCGTTCCTCAGCAGGAAGTGACTGAAGACCCACCCGAACCGGGGCGGGTGAGGTTGAATAGATAAGGATGGCTCCCATACTGCAGTGGAACATCAATGGTTTTACAGCTCACAAAGAGGAGTTAGACCTCTTAGCACGGTCTGATCCTTTGTGTCTCTGTCTACAGGAGACACATTTCAGACCATCACACCAACCTGTGCTAAGAGGATATGACGTGTACCGTAAGGACGATACCGAGGGTGATCGAGCGAAGGGTGGAGTGGCGGTGTTTGTCCGAAACACTGTCCACTCCGAACCTGTAGCTCTCACCTCTGATTTACAAGCAGTGGCAGTGAGGATTTATGGTCCCACTCAACTCACAGTATGCTCTATTTATCTACCACCTAACACGCCCATCAGTTGTGACGACATGGTTAACATCTTGCGGCAGCTTACTCGGCCATTCCTCCTCTTAGGAGATTTCAACGCACATAGTGCGCTGTGGGGCTCTAACGCCGATTGCCCCCGAGGCCGAATGGTTGGTAGATTAATAGAGCAAGAGGAAATATGTGTCCTCAATACTGGTGCAATGACGCATTTTACCACTGCTTCCGGATCGTCCTCTGCCATTGACCTTTCCTTGTGCTCCCCCTCAATCGCGGACTCCGTGCATTGGGAGGTGGATCGTGACCTTCATGGAAGCGACCACTTCCCAATATGGATGCACGTAGAGTTTGAGCGTGGAGGAGGCAATAACCGACGCAAATGGAACGTCAGCAAAGCCGACTGGAACCTCTACCGCCGCTCCATCACTCTTAAAGAGTATAATAACCTTGAGGAGAGGGTGAATCACTTTACCGAAGTGATTCACCAGGCAGCTGACGTTTCAATGCCTAAAAGCTCCGGAACGCTGCGTAGGACGCACGTCCCCTGGTGGAACGACGAATGTCGATCCGCCATTCAGGGTCGTAGACGGGCGTTGCGTCGATTTAGGTTGCAGCCAGACAACCTGGCAGCGTTCCGTATTGCCAGAGCTAAGGCGCGTCGAGTTATTAAGGAGAGCAAGAAAAGGTCATGGCAGAACTTTGTGAGCTCTGTAAACCGTTCCACACCTTCGTCGAAAGTATGGGAGTCTATCCGCCGTATATCTGGAAGGTACTCCCGCCCTCCAGTATCTGGTTTACTGGATCGTGGACGTATAGTCACCGATGAACGAAGCATAGCGCAGCTGATGGCGGAGAACTTCGCCGCTATCACTTCATCCACCAACTTTGACCCTCGGTTCCAGCAACGCAAGATTGCTGCCGAGAGGCGCACGCTGTGCTTCGATTCGTCGAATACAGAGGCCTACAATTGCCCATTTACATTTTGGGAGATGGAGTCGGCGTTAAACAGCGCTAACGACACTGCTCCAGGGCCTGATTTGATCCAGTACCAGATGCTGAGGCATCTAAGTAAAGATGCTAAGGAGTACCTTCTGGATATTTTTAACGATATATGGACCGGAGGACACTTCCCCGACTCGTGGAAAGAAGCAACATTAATTCCGATTTTAAAACCTGGCAAAGACAAATTGTTGCCAGGTAGTTATCGTAGTATTGCCTTGACTAGCTGCGTGGGGAAGACACTAGAGAGGATGGTCAATCGCCGCCTCGTCTGGTGTCTTGAATCCCGTAATTTACTGAGCCGCTTTCAGTGTGGATTCAGGAAGTTCCGTTCCACCTTGGACAACCTGATCCTCCTGGAGGCGGCAATACAGGATGCGTTCATCCGCAGCCAACACCTTGTGGGTGTTTTTTTCGATCTTGAAAAGGCGTACGATACTACCTGGCGGCATGTTATTTTAAAACAGTTGCATGAATGGGGTTTTAGGGGTAACCTGCCCCGTTTTTTAAAATCATTTTTATCTAGTCGTTGCTTCCGGTACCGAGTCGGTAATGAAGTGTCCGATCTTTTTATTCAGGAAAACGGTGTCCCTCAGGGTTCAGTTTTAAGCGTTACGCTTTTTGCCATTGCCATTAATAGCATTGCAGCCATTATATGGAGTCCCCTGCGGTGCTCCTTATTGTGGACGACTTCTTAATTTTTATTGCTCGTCCAGCCTGAGAAGCGCTGAGCGGCAGCTGCAACTCGCGCTGAACAGGTTGGATGAAATGGTCAGTGCACACCGGTTTTCGTTTCTCTACTGAGAAAACCCGGTGTGTACTTTTTACTCGTAGCAGAAGTCTTTTAGCAGAACCCCACCTTACCCTGAGGAACACCGTTTTACGTTTACTGATACTGTTCGTTTTCTGGGCCTCATTTTAGACTCAAGGCTCAGTTGGCTTCCACATCTTAAAGATGTAAAAGCCAGAGCCTTGAAAGCTTTAAACGTTTTAAAATGTCTTTGTGGTAGGTCTTGGGGCGCTGACCGCTCCTGCCTACTACAATTTTATCGAGCCTTTGTGCGGTCGCGTTTGGAATACGGGTGCATTGTATACGGTTCGGCACGGGACAGCTATCTTCGGATATTGGATAGTGTCCATCATGCAGGAATTCGGCTCGCCACGGGTGCATATCGCACTAGCCCAATCCCCAGCATTTGTGCTGAGTCTGGCGAGCCGCCGCTTTCCATCCGGCGGCATCTCCTCATGGTGCGACACTATTACATATTGCCACAACTCCTCATAGTCCCGTGCACGACATTGTGATGACACCTAACTTCGAACGAATATATGCTAATCGCGTAGAGCCACCAAACCGTTCAGCCACCGTACAAAGGCCATTTTAGAAGAGTATGGGTTTGAATTGCCCTCCTTTTATCACCAGGGTTGGAGTAAATCTCCCCCCTGGCTTTTAAAGAGGCCCAGAACGATTTTTGAAATGTCCAAGTTCAACAAGCAGTCAACTGCTGCTAGCGTTTTTACCATAATTTTTAGCGACATTTTAAAACAAGTATCAGGATTTTACCCGGTGTATACGGATGGGTCTAAGCAGGCTAACGGAGTAGGCTGCTCCGTAGTGTTCCTCGAGCGACATATAACTACAAACTGAATAGCTGTTGCAGCGTATACACTGCAGAGTGTTACGCTATGTTAAAGTCGCTCCAGCATGTGAAAGTAAGTCGCAGCTTGAAGTACATCATATGCTGTGATTCCCTCAGCTGTATCCAGGCCATTGGAAGCATGTAACCAGCAGATCGTCTTGTCCAGCACATACAGGACACCCTCCAATCCCTCCAATCTTCTGGAAAGGAGGTCATATTCTGCTGGGTACCTGGACATGTGGGAATCAGGGGGAACGAGGCAGCTGATGGAGCTGCCAAGTTAGCCTGCAACAAGGTCAGAATGACTTTGATCCGGTCCCAAAGTCTGACCTTGCCTCGGTGGTGAAAAGATTTGTTTCCGACATCTGGCAGAGGCAGTGGCTGGAGGTAGAGCATAATAAGCTCCGGCTGGTCAAACCGACCGTTCAGCCGTGGAGCAGCTCCTTCCAGCGGGCGAGGAGGGATGAGGTTCTCCTTACTCGCCTCCGTATAGGGCACTGTCCTCTGACACATGGTTTCCTTCTCCGCCGAGAGGACCCTCCGGAGTGTGATGCCTGTGGCGTACCTTTGACGGTACGCCACATTTTAACTGAATGTGTTTTATTTTTAGACTTGAGGGCAGATGTTGGCTTGGCCAACGATCTGTCCCCTCATTTTAAACAATGAGACCAGCAACGTGGCGAGGGTTTTTAAGATTTTGTGTTTTGGCCGGTCTAGCGCCTAAAATTTTAGGCAGATTCGGCCTAGTTTTAAGATGGATGGGTGGCCTCTTTACAGCCACCCATGCATGCGAATTGTTATTATTTTTTATATTGTTATATTCATGTCTCGCTGGCCACTATACAGCCAGCGAGACGTGTAGTGTTTTTAATCCTCTTTTTAACAATCTTGGCCCCTTTACAGCCATCCATGTGCCGTACGGTTTGAAGTATTGGTGGCTCTTTTAAGGCCACGTGTAATTTCATGTTTTATTTTATTTGCTGTCTGTATGGCCGACCCCTTTACAGTCGACCATGCAGACCGCATTTTTAGTACATTTTAAAGCCACAGTAATTGCTGGTTATTGTAAGGGCGCTAATGACCCCGACGTCGACGCGCCCTTAAACACCAATAACAACAACAACAACATGAATCCATGTTGATTTGGGTTTAAAAGCTCATATTCATCCAAAAACTGCATGACATTTGAATAGATGATGTGTTCTAAAATCGTACAAAATATTGATGTTAACGAGATCGGTCTATAATTTTGAGGATCATTAACATTCCCATTTTTAAACACTGGACTTGCGAAGGCGGTCTTCCATTCGGCTGGTATTTTTCTTTGATCCAAGGAGGCGGTATATAATTTCATCAAATACGGTGCAATTTCCTTTGCGTACCTGGAGTAGAATCTTGTAGGAATACCGTCTGGTCCAGGAGCCTTATTGGTTTTTACATTCATAAGCAGTTTAGTTATTCCCTCGACATCAAGAACGAGATCATTCATAATTTTGTTGGTACGATTGGGAAATGTCTGAATCTGTCGTGAAAGCTTTTTTAAATATATTATTCAAGATTTCTGCTTTCTCTACGCTAGTTTTGGATAATTCCCCATTTTCCTTAATCAGTGAAGGCATAACCTTACGAGAGCCTTTTAGTAATTTGACATACAACCAGAACTTTTTTGGATCAGTAATCAGATCTTTGGACAAATTCCTGGCTTGGAATTCTTTAAATGCATTGCCTTATGCACTTCCGCTCGTAACTAGACTAATTTAGCATGATGAGAAGAGTCCCCCGATTTCTTTACCATGGCATGTAAACACCTTTGCTTCCTGAGCAAACGATTCACTTCCCTATTGAACCATGGAAGGTTCTTACTAACCTTAATAAGCTTCTTAGGAACAAATTGATTTAAACCGTTCCATATTATTTCTTTTAAATTAAACCAAAGTTCCTCAACATGTGTATTTAAAATTTTTTCGTCAAGTGATCAACCATACCCACATTGTTTGCCTTATCGAAGCAATATTCGAGTTTCTTTGTCACGCTTCAAATTCATACTAGATTTTAAAGTTACCACAACCGCCTTGTGATCACTTATACCATCTTCAACACAAACTGTATCTACAATATCAGGAATGCTTAAAAGAAAAAGATCCAAACTGGACGAGGAACCTTTATCGCACCGTGTAGGCTCTTGAACCATCTGTTCAAGAGATCTTTCTGCAAACACTTCTAGGAATGTTTCGGTTATTAACCTATCTCTTCCGCCCAACCTGAAAGTGCATGTGTCCCAATTAACTGACGGTAGGTTAAAATCACCAACCACGATCAATATATGTCCCTGAAATTTCTTATAAATTTTATTAAGTGACTCTCTGAAGTATTCCGTGTTAGCCTTAATGGACAATAAGGCTCCACCAGTAAACTGATCTCGTATTATCCAGAGATTATATATCAGCTGTCCATCCCAAATTATAAATTAAGCTCTCATTTCTGCAGATGTAAAATGGAGAAAGGGGGAGTTGCCATTTTTGTTAAAAATAATATTGAATGCAGTAATGTAGTTGTAAGTAAGTATTGTGTAGAACAACACTTTGAATGTTGTGTTACTAAACTAGAATATGATAAGGAAGAGCTGATAGTGATAGCAATTTACAGGGCCCCCCCCCTCAGGTAATTTCAGACTGTTTTTATCTCATTTAGAGTCTTTGCTACTAAGTTTTACAAATAGCAAACAAATAGTATTATGTGGAGATTTCAATGTTGACTTTCTAAATCACAGCAATGATAGATTAGATATGGAAGCCTTGATGTTGTCTTTTAACTTAACAGCACTTGTAAATTTTCCTACGAGAATACAAAATAATAGCAGGACTGCAATTGATAATTTTTTTATGGATATTTCTCAGTGCAGTAATTACAGCATACATCCAGTAATAAATGGTATCTCAGATCATGATGCCCAGCTATTATGTATCGAGTCCAGGAACACTGTTAAACAGATAAAGAAAAGCTGGGTTTATAGAAGAAATATTAGTGAAAATAATATAAAACACTTCATAGATACCTTAAACAATGAAAACTGGTTAGAAGTATATAATGCGCAGGGTGTTAATGCGAAATTTGATTCCTTTCTGAATATATTTCTAACACTTTTTGAAGGTAGTTTCAAAAAAGGAAAATTCTCAACACTCCAAACAATGAACTGGGCATGGGAGGATAACAAAGGGTATTAGAATCTCTAGTAAAACAAAGAGGGACCTTTATTTAAAAATGAGAGAATCAGATAACTATGCGCTGAAAGTTCACTATAAACTTTATTCTAAAATACTAAGAAATGTAATAAGGAAGGCCAAGAACAAGTACATATCGGCGAAAATAGAAAATTCAGACAATAAAATGAGAACAATATGGAATATAATAAAGACTGAAACAGGAAAAACTGTAAATCACTCTAAAGACATAAAAATAGAACAAAATGGACATGTGTATAGCGAAGTAGGGGAGGTTTGTGAAATATTTAACAACATTTTACGTCAGTAGTAGATAAATTAGGCATAGAAAAGCAATCCCCACATAGTGCTCTAAGGCTTCTTGAGACTGCTTTTCCCAAATAGCTTTGTGGAGATGAAATTGCCACCAGTAACAGTCTCAGAAATAAATAAACTCATTAAACAATTAAAACCTAAAAATTCTTCCAGCTATGACAATATTTCAAGTAAATTACTGAAAAGATGTTCAGACTGTATCAGTCATGTACTTGCTCACATTTGTAATGAATCCTTAATACAAGGTGTTTTTTCCCGATAGACTAAAATATGCTGTTGTAAAACCATTATTTAAAAAGGGAGACGTAACATGTGTAGACAACTATCGTCCCATTTCATTACTTTCAACATTCTCAAAGGTTTTTGAAAAAGTCATGTATAGTAGAGTAATAAAACATGTTACACACTATAATATCCTAACTAATTCACAATTTGGGTTCAAAAAGGATCATCCATAGAAATGGCTATATATTCATTTTTAAATAACACATTTGAGGAACTGAATAATAAAATGAATCCTGTAGGAATATTTTGTGATCTTGCAAAAGCATTTGACTGTGTAAATCATGAATTACTTTTGAAAAAAATGGAATACTATGGTATTTTTGGGACCGCAGGTAAATGGTTTAAATCATACATTGAAAGCCGAATGCAAAAAGTTTCAATTTTTGATTCTAAAATAAGTAAAGATGCTTCATCAGACTGGGAGAAAATAAAACATGGAATTCCACAAGGCTCTGTCTTAGGTCCCCTCCTCTTTCTGTTATACATCAATGACCTTCCTGGAAATTTATCCGACGAAGTTAAGAGTGTTTTATTTGCAGATGACACTAACCTGACTGTGCGTAAAACACCAAACAGTACTATAGAATTTAATGTAAATGAAGTACTTAGAGTAGTAGCAAATTGGGTTTAAGGCAAATTCATTAAAATTAAATTTTGAAAAAAACACATTATATTAGGTTTAAAACAAAAAACTATGCACAGCCAGATATATGTATAAACTATAAAAACAACACAATCTTAGAAACAGAGAGTATAAAATTTCTTGGTATTAAAATAGATCAGAAACTCTGTTGGCATGATCATATCACTACACTACTGGCAAAGTTAAGTAGTGCCACCTTCGCAATACGAACACTTTCTCTAACAGCAGATCTAGAATTAATGAAACAGGTGTACTCCTCATATTTTCATTCAGTAATGTCATATGGCATAATTTTTTGGGGAAACTCTTCACAAAGTAAAAAAGTTTTCATAGCACAGAAAAGAGCTATTAGGTTTCTGTGTAGGGTAAAACCAAGAACTTCTTGCAGACAACTCTTAAGAAACTCAATATTCTTACAATGTATTCTCAGTATATATATTCTCTCATGAGCTTTGTCATAGAAAATTTTAACCTGTTTACACCTAATTCACAGGTACACAGTTTCAATACAAGAAACAGAAATAACTTGCATAAAACACAAACATCTCTGTCATTAGTACAAAGAGGAGTTAATTATTCTGGGATACATCTGTTTAATAAACTACCTAATCGTATAAAACAGCTTTCAGATAATAAAGATGTATTCAAACAAAAACTTAGAGATTATCTTATTGGCAACTCCTTCTACTCCATTCAAGAATTTGAAGAAAATAAATAATTGTACTCATTATGACGTTTGCAAAACTCAGTTGCAAAAATGTATGTTTATTATTATTTCTTGTATTTGTAAAATATGTATATATATATATATTTACTATGATATGACTCATATTATGTGTATATGTATCAACAATGACATGTTTCACATCCCAGAGGTACTTCCTCAGCAGGGATCCATGGAACAAGATTGATAAATAAAAAAAAAAAAAAAAAAAAAAAAAAAAAAAAAAAAATAATAAATAAATAAATAAATACTTTCCCACTTCTCCTGTTATTATAGCCATCCCCACCCTTCCCACCTTGTTTATCTCTAGCTTTAGTCACGTGGTGGGTCTCTGCTTATATCTGGTCCACTTGCCATATGTCCAATTTCTTTACATTATTAAGGTTTATACTCAAATACTGTAATTTTTTTTCCGGCTCTCCTGTCATTATCTGTTGTAAACAATAGGTTTACTTTCCGTATCCTTTATTTTTAAACCAGACAACAAATGGGGCAGGAAGAAATGCTTTGAGGAAAGATTAATATGAATAGGAAAGTTAAATTAAATCCATCAATAAAGTTTACAGGAGGAGGACTATGGTGAAAAACACTACGACTTCATTCTTTAATAAGAAGTTGAAGCACAACGCTGGGTTTGCCCTTAATCCTGCAGTCAATCAAGACTAAAAGTAAAGAATTTAAATTTACTTCCAGAATAAAAATTTACATTTTGTTATTGATCTGCTTTGGTCCTTTTTCGATGTTATCTTTTACTTTGTAATTCTTTGTACTTTATATCTGTTGAGTATTTGTGGCTATAGAGATTTAATGAACTGGTTGGGTGTAAAAATGCACTAAAACTATTTCCGAAACTGTATATAAGTGATTGGTGATGTCATTTTTTGCTGTGACACACTCCTGTTCCCCGTCATATATTGTTAATGCTAGATAATATGCACCCTCTCCTTTACTGGGTACTTATTTTATGGCCAGTATTTTTCTTGATTATTTTGTCATTTGAGCATTCATACCTCCAGTATTTGTAAGTATCCTTGTTTTGCCTTAAATTGTTGTTTTTAGTTTTTACTACTAATAACTTATTTAACAATTTATTTTCAACACACTGCTCAGAAAATGACCATCACTAACCAAATGGTAGCGTATGTAATGAGCCAAACATAAATCTGTTCTTATGAAAATCTTTTGTGAGAGTTGAGAAATCTGAAGGTTGTTTATGATTACAGTGATCTACGAAAATGAACTTTTTTTTTTTCTTTCATAATAACAAAAACATCTGATTCTAGAATTTTTCATACTGAATTCAAATATTTTATTTTTTCCCCATCAGGCAGTTTTTTTTTATATTGATTTTATTTCTTTATAATTTGTAATATAATCAGTAACTATCTAAATCAGCGGTGGCCTTGAACATTTTTCTGGCCCGCGAGATTCATCACACTTTTACAAATATTTTTTAATTTCATTTTTAGTGTTCTATATTTCTTTACAATGTGTGTTTACTATCATTATTACTATACTATCTATGTTTACATGTAAGAATAATAGTAAACACAATAATAACTCATGTTTCAATGTTTTACTCCAAAAAAGTGACATTAGTGGGGACATATAATTTTATATGCGGCCCGCGGAGTTATGATGCACTTCCAAAGTGGACCACAAGATCATTTTGGTTGGCCACCCCTGATCTAAATGACTTTCCTAGAAACGGGTAGATAGTAATTTTCTGGCATATGTTTGCATCTGGAACTTCTCTCTTCTTGGTCCAACAGAAGTCAGTAGCATATTAGAACTCCACTTGCCTTGGTATCTCGTTTCCATTGTAGAAATTTGCTTGACTCGCACAGGGTTGGTTTACACGAGGGAAAAATTACGATATCGGGGGGGGGGGTGCCCTGGCTGCTTTTGGGGAGGGGAGGATGCTTCAGCCTCTTAGCCCTCCCACCCTCTGGATCCGCCACTATCGATTGGTGTCCAGCTGACAGCAGGTCATCTTGAATCTCTGACAGAGAAAACGAGCCGATCAGGGCCGGCGCTAGGATTCTCGGTCCTGGGTAGGTGTTCTTAGCATTCACGTAACAAGTTGGGTCCCATGGCAAATTAGTCCCTCAGGACAGATGGGCGACCCCCTATTTTATTTTATTTTTTTATTTAAAAAAAAAAAAAAACTTTACCACTGCCTGGGCAAAATTGGGCGGATTCTTAGGCCGGAGAAGCCCCCCTCCCTCCATCGGCCAGTGGGCCCGGGGTACATTTGCCCCCTGCTTACCGCCTGTCTGAAATAGGACCTGTAATTGAGGTGGAAGAAGAAGACAATCTGGGGGGATTTTGTCGGGACGTTTATCTAAAAACTTGCCTCGGAGAGTACTTCGCCTCTTAAACAACAAAGTGATGCGGCTGTTTTGTGTCCGCGATTGTTCAGCATTTTCGGCTATCTAGGTAAGTAACACAGCTTTCACATTTAGGACGTATCACTTCCTATAAATGGTGACAATGTTTTGTGAATTTGGGACCTTCAGTTTAATTTTGGCACCACCTTAACCTGCGAAGGTACATGTGTTCAGTCACAGTTGTCGAAGTAGTTTCACTGCACTCATCGAAATATGTTTCACAAATGTGCAGCGCTTATACAGTATTTCCCTTAAAATTTATTGCTTCCTGTTGACACCAGCAGGTTTCGTCACACCACACACCTTGTCACACACACCATGTCACGTAAAGAATAGGAGTAGCCCAACATATACCTAGAAGCAGAGTATGCCTGTCCCGTATGGCACAGTTCAACCCATGCCAAACAAGTAGACATTGCACTTAATGACACGTGCAGAATCATAACAGGCTGCTTAAAATCAACTCCAGTCGAATGGCTCCACCGTCTCGCAGAAATAGCACCACCTTCTGTTCGAAGGGAAATAGCTGTGAACAAGGAAAGGAGGAAAGTGAACCATGAAAAATCTCATCCACTATATGGGCATATAACTCACAGGCAAAGAAGACTGAAGTCCAGGAAAAGTTTCCTAAGAATATCTCTGGAACTTACAACGACAACTGAAGAAGCCAGGTTACAACTATGGGAAGCTAAGGCTCCCCTTCCGCATGGCTGGGGAAGAGTGTCTGAATCTTTGCCACCTGGTTATGACAAGGGATGGTTGACGTGGAAATCTTTGAATAGGCTGAGATCAGGAGTGGGCAGATGCAAAGTGAATCTTTCATGCTGAGATCAATGATATCAAGTTCGACTGCGGTGAAGACCAGACTGTCCAGCACATGCTCCAGTGTCAACTGTGTCCAGCATCCTGCTCGGCAGCTGAACTGTATGAGGCCTCAGAAAATGCACTGGAAGTGGCCAAGTTCCGGTCGATTATAATTTGATGATTGTGATTGTGTAACTGTATGTTTCTGATACGAAATAAATAAAATCTAATTACCCATTTTTATTTGTTTCAATCATCTTCTATAATTCGAGGGCTAAATTCCTCTTCCATCTACTTTTGCGATTTACGAATTTTAAATTGTTTCAGCGTTTTTGGTAAATTATTCATCATTCATTGGTAGTTTTTTTTTCCAATCCCTGACACCCTTATCCACATGAGGAAAGCGGAATCTTCTTTAGCTTCCTCTAACAATACTGCACCAGATCCAATTCTGAGGCGTCTAACGATACTGCACCAGATCCAATTCTGAGGCAACTTATTAAAAGCGCTAAGGAAAACTTTCTGGATATTTAACTGATGCGTGAAAAGTAATACCAGTTCTTTTTATTGTATCTTTGTGGGGCTAGTTATTAGCTATACTAGCGTTATCTAACGATTTGTATGGGGAAAGATTGCGAACTGCCGCCTCGTGTTTTGTCTGTAATCACTAGACATGTTCAGTTTCGATTCAGGAAATGTTACGCTCTAAATTACATAACTTGAACTACGGGGGTTGGGGGGGGGGGGATTTAGGCCGCCTTTACAAGCAGTTAACATTTCTGGCGTTAAACATGGCCCCATGGAATTTTGTAACACCTTCGTGGCAGGAGCTTCAGGGGAAATTTACCGGGAGAATGGCATTGCTTAGATGTCTGTTTTAAGTGTTCTCATTTTTGCACCTGCTATCAAAAAGCTTCTCCTTTGTAATACGAAGTCGAATAAGGAATGAAAAAATCAGGGAGATGATAAAGAAAGAACCGCTACAACAGAGAATTGAAAAATCTAGGTTACAGTGGTACGGGCATGTAAAGAGAATGGGAGAGGATAAGTTACCAAGTAAGCTGCTGGACATGGAGCTGAAAGGGAAGAGGCCTAGAGGAAGACTGAGGGACAGATGGATTAAAGGCGTTAAGAAATGTGTGGAGGAAAGAGGAGGAAATTGGGTGACAGTGGAAGGAGAGAGATGGTGGTTAGATAGGAGGTGCTGGCGAGGCTTTTGTTCCCGGCCTGTGGCTGGAAGCTGTCCTAGATGATGATCATGAACTCTTTAGGCTTGTCATTGGTTATAAATTGTAGTGAAAACAACCGATTAATGGTCATCATCTTGGCTGAGTGTCGTGCCCGACGGATCCTATAATCACGGTTCCTGAAAGTCACCTGCTTCTCCAGTTTTATGGAGCCTTTGTACTGACGAGGCTTGTTTGTGGCAGCTAATGTGTTTGGTTATGTCCTGGATAGTCACAGTATGATGCACACCAGGCACATGGTGCAAGTTTTAGGTTCACTTCAGGAGATACCATATTAGCCCTGTAGCCAACCTTGCCTCTGGAACTGGTGAATAAGCTCTCATCGTCACCATGACTGGTGCGCTAAATCAATGTTGGTCTGTCTTTCGATGCAGTCAGTTCACCCTGTCAGTGGTTCTATTCTACTCGACTTAATAGCAATTAGACCGTTTTGTCATCGCTTTGGACGAATATGATTACATTGTGCCGATAGTTGTGTACCGAGAACTAACATTTGCCGGCCGCTTCGCACGCATAGACCTAGGTGAGTGGACAAATGCGAGTACGCTAGAGGTTTGGGATTTTCGAGCAGCAATATTAGCGGAGACTTATTGTATTTAAATGCAGCCTGGGCCAGAACACTTTGCTAAAAATCCCCTCAATTCTCACATTTTGTGGTCGTAACGAAGAAAACCACAATTTCCTGAAGTGGTGCCCGTCATCTGTCGTGAAAATTTTTCTCTAACGTGCTTTGTGTTGTTCTCTTCGTCAAATGTGTAATTGTGAGGCGAAAAGTTTCTACTATCACAGTCGATTTTTTTCCTTGTACACTGTTGCCTGAATTTTAAATTATGTAAGCCTTTGTATATAAAGTACAGTAGACTACAGATTTGCATATACCGAGACGAGATAGAGTATTTCTGTATGACCCAGATGTGTTTTCGGCCTGTAACACTAGAACGACCTAAATACACTCCTGGAAATTAAAATAAAACACCGTGAATTCATTGTCCCAGGAATGGGAAACTTTATATACACATTCCTGGGGTCAGATACAAGACATGATCACACAGACAGAACCATAGGCACATAGACACAGGCAACAGAGCATGCACAATGTCGGCACTAGTACCGTGTATATCCTCCTTTCGCAGCAATGCAGGCTGCAATTCTCCCATGGAGACGATCGTAGAGGTGCTGGATGTAGTCCTGTGGAACGACATGCCAAGCCATTTCCACCTGGCGCCTCAGCTGGACCAGCGTTCGTACTGGACGTGCAGACCGCGTGAGACGACGTTTCATCCAGTCCCAAACATGCTCAATGGGGGACAGATCCGGAGATCTCGCTGGCCAGGGTAGTTGACTTACACCTTCTAGAGCACGTTGGGTGGCACGGGATACATGTGGACGTGCATTGTCCTGTTGGAACAGCCTGTTCCCTTGCCGGTCTAGGAATGGTAGAAAGATGGGTTCGATGACGGTTTGAATGTACCGTGCACTGTTCAGTGTCCCCTCAACGATCACCAGAGGTGTACGGCCACTGTAGGAGATCGCTCCCCACACCATGATGCCGGGTGTTGGCCCTGTGTGCCTCGGTCGTATGCAGTCCTGATTGTGGCGCTCACCTGCACGGCGCCAAGGCAGAAGCGACTCTCATCACTGAAGACGACACGTCTCCATTCGTCCCTCCATACACGCCTGTCGCGACACCACTGGAGGCGGGCTGCACGATGTTGGGGCGTGAGCGGAAGACGACCTAACGGTGCGCGGGACCGTAGCCCAGCTTCATGGAGACGGTTGCGAATTGTCCTCTCTGATACCCCAGGAGCAACAGTGTCCCTAACTTGCCGGGAAGTGGCGGTGCGGTCCCCTACGGCACTGCGTAGGATGCGACGGTCTTGGCGTGCGTCCGTGCGTCGCTGCTGTCCGGACCCAGGTCGACGGGCACGTGCACCTTCCGCCGACCACTGGCGACAACATCGATGTACTGTGGAGACCTCGCGCCCCTCATGTTGAGCAATTCGGCGGTACGTACACCCGGCCTCCCGCATGTCCACTATACGCCCTCGCTCAAAGTCCGTCAACTGCACATACGGTTCACATACACGCTGTCGCGGCATGCTACCAGTGTTAAAGACTGAGATGGAGCTCCGTATGCCACGGCAAACTGGCTGACACTGACTGCGGCGGTGCCCAACCGCTGCGCAGCTAGCGCCCTTCGACGGCCAACACTGCTGTTCCTGGTGTGTCCGCTGTGCCGTGCGTTTGATCATTGCTTGTACAGCCCTCTCGTAGTGTCCGGAGCAAGTATGGTGGGTCTTACACACCGGCGTCAATGTGTTCTTATTTCAATTTCCAGGAGTGTAATTGTGATATTGTTTTTATTAAATCGCTTTATAATGTTTTAAATCAATATTCCATCTATAGCTCGACGTGTACCGAAGGATCGGTAAAGGCTAATAAAGAGGCTCCGTAGTGTTACCTCAAGCGACGTACAGCTACAAAACTAAACTGGAGAGCGTCTAATAGGCAGAATATAACGCTCCATTAAAATCGCTGTAACAGATAAAACTAGAAGTACGTAGTTCCTAGATTGTCGTGAAATCCTTGCAGTAATTCACACGTGATATCATCACTTACACTCGTAGCACACTACAAATCGATGAATTATCCCGAAGTGACACATTGGGCACATGGCAGGAAGAGATTTCAAAATCCTTCATTTACTGAAGAGTGTAAAGAGGGGAAAAAACTAGAACAGTATCAGTTTACAAGAGTTTGGAACATACTTCGTGGGTGAAAGGTGATGGCTCACATTTTAGCCAAATGAGTTTCACAATGTCAATCGGTTATTTAGTATTTATGCAGTTAACATCAAAATTTAGTACACAAAACGACATATGCAATTTAGTATGAGCATTTGAGCAGATCGTTCCAATTGACTTTAGCTCAGAAAAATATAAGTAAAACATGAAATATACGTGCGATTCGCATCGGCAAGTCGTAATCGGGCGGGCGTGAATGTTTGTTGTTCTGAATAGGATTTAGTTTGTGGACCTTTCCATTTGAATTTTGATCGGCTGTAGAAGTTGCACCTTGTAAGTGGCACTAGCATTTCTGGATGGAAGTGCAACGTTTCATATACTATTTACACAGCGAGCAATTCGCTGTACATTCTGTAGCACACCATAACATCAATAGACATCAGGTTCAACAAATAGCTTTACTGTACAATAAACAATTGATGTCTGCCACTTGACGATCATTACAGAATACTGGAAGATTGATTCTCCAACCGTCCAATTGATGCTAACTGACTGAATGTATCAGATTGACTATCCGACGAGTTTGTCGGACTCAACGATCTAGCCGACTCTGTAGGAATGAATACGCTGCAGGCAAAGTCGCCGACCGAATATATCTTCCCTTCTTTTTTTTATGAATAAAAATCCGTGTTCTAACAACTGTTTTTATTCATAAACATTTATGCAACAACTGCGGAACATGGCCAACAACAAAGTTACTGATATCTTCCCTTCTGCTACCTGCCTTCAGAGCGGCTTACCATTCCGTCAGCCAGAAAATCTTTTGGATAATTTTTTTTTTAAAAAAGTCACCGCCGCTTCAAACACGATTTTGCCGCCCCGGTATCATCCCCCTACAACCGGTACTGTCGATAGGCATAGCTTCCATGCATCAATTTCAATAATTAGTCTGTCTGTCGCTGGCTCGCGCACGTGACTCAGGCATTTCTTCGAAGAAGCTCCACTGTCTTTCTTCCACACTACGAAATATTCACCTCATCGTCCATCTTATTACATTCTTTTCTCCCACTCCCCTTCCTGAGTCAACGATACATTATTCCGACCCCTTAAAACCTTTTCGTGTGATCGTCTTCTCTTGTTGTGTTTGACAAAACTCCAAGAATCCTATTTCAGGCTTAGAACTGCCAATCACCTGCTAACCCTCTTTCAGCATAGTGCCACATCTCCACGCTACCTACCACTTTGTGTGGTCGCCTGAGGTCGATATTGTCTGTACGGACGCACACTCGTCTCCACATACAAATTCACTGTATTTCATAAACTTTAAATTAATAATTTATATGTAATCGTCGTCGAACACTACAAGTTTTTTGTTGTTGTTGTTTTTTGTTGTTGTTGTTTTTTGTTGTTGTTGTTTTTTGTTGTTGTTTTTTCTTTTGGGGGGGGGGGGGTGCATTCATTCATTTTATTTGGCCCCATATGTAATTTACATACAACAAATTGTATGAATTAGGACATGTCAAAGGTACATTAGGTTCTATATTACTAAGTAGACTCCATCTTGAAGGAAAGGACATATGTTTCAGGAATTTACAATAATAGGGAGCTGGATTGGGAGTCATGGGAAGACGAGGTGGGTGAAAAGATTGCTGCAAGTGTATAAGGCGAGTATTAGGGATCAGTAGTTCTTTGAAGGGTAGAAATGACCACAGCTCTTGGTTTCACACGTAAGGGAGCGTGAAAACTTTCTTTTGTAGGTGAGGAACTGAGAGATCGGAATAAATTTTCGACAGTAAATGATATGTATCATTCGGAGAATGCCATGAATGGAATAATAAGTAGGCCTATGTCATAAAAATACATTTTTTTATTTATTGAAAATTTTCAAAGAATTTCCAAGACATACATTAATTTTTAACTGTTTTTGTTTGTTGTTTTTTTTGTTTTTGTTTGATGTATAAATTTATTCAATTTGAAATAAAATTTCGCAGAACGTGTAATTAACTGTATTTGAAAATGAAATGTTGTTATTATTATTTAAGTTTTACTTATTTTGGTGAATAAATTTAACATACAATTTGTGTCCGAAACCCTCACTGCGCGACTTGACAATATTAGTTTTAAAAGCCAGTGCTACTAAAACAGCCGTTGAGGAGTCATAACATTTCAGTATGCATTAGCAAGCGACACAGGAAACGCAGCTTGATAAGTCCTTTGTGTGATTAACGGTTGTTTACCTGGCGTTTTTTCTGTTAAGTACAGAAACACTTTATGGTGGAACCTGTCACCGTTTATCAGACGAAAACGACGGAATTTTTATCTGCTTTTGCTCGGAAGGCCCTCATTCCCGTTAGAAGTCACAGCAGTTCAGTATAGCTACGAACCGCTTTCACCCGTTGGTAAGTCAAGTAATACGCAAGACGAAACGGTTTAAGGAGCCCCTTTTGTTTTTCTTCACTCCGTTCTTATGCGATAGTGTGACGTATTTAAACCATCCATAACTTCAATTCCGAAATTTCAGCAGGTTTTTTCGAGGCCGTGAATCGGGTTACACATGATGCTAGATATCCTACCGTTCTGTCATAGTTAGATGGGTTATTATGGTATCTTGTTTATATTCCTAATTTGATCTTGGGATATAAGAGCCTTTTGATATCTGTGAATTTTCATGCCGGTTACTTAGTAATTTTTCATGAATATTAATCAGTTACATGACATGAAGTATTAAAGGAAGACTAATGGGCTTAAATAGCTCTGGTCAAACGAAAGTTTAGGTCTCTTATAGTATTTAAAAGTTGTTGTTTTTTTAATATGAGAACGACAATTTGGGTACCAGCAATATCGAGTTATCTTAATTTAATTTTTAATTTATTTAATTTAATTTAATTGCAGTGGAACACAGGCTCCGGTGGCAATTTCCCTACACACCTATCTTCCCCCTATCCTGCACCTACCTACATTGGCCCTCTACAAATTTTATCTTTAAATTCTTTCAAAGTTTTCGGTAAATTATTGATCATTTCTGTTGGTAACTCATTCCAATCCTTGACACCCTTACCTAAAAAAGAGAATCTTCCTACACCCTTGTGCCTGAAATCGAGTGCCAGCTTGTGGTCATGGTCATCTTTTCCCTTCCATGCACTACTTTTCATACCTATTGCAATATCTTTCCATGCCTCATCGCCAGTATATGCCCTGTACACTCCCATGACCCTCCTCAACCTCCTCCTGTCTTGCAATGAATCCCATTTCAGCTCCTTTATCATATCCGTCACTGATTGCATTCTGCGAAAATTTCCAGAAACAAATCTAGCAGCCCTTCTTTGCACCCTCTCCAACTCCTGTATTTGATACGTAAATTGAGGGTCCCATACTACACTACCATATTCGAGCAATGGTCTCACCAATGTTTTGTAACCCAGTTCCTTTACTTCTCCCGTACATCCCCTCATCACTCTCTCCAACAAGTGCAGAACTTTGAAACGTTTTTCCTACCACCTGTCCAATGTGTCCAGCCCAGTTAAGCTTGTTATCAAAAGTAATGCCAAGATATTTACATTTCAAGTCCTCAGCAAGCAATTCTTTCCCCACCTTATATTGATAATTAACCTTTTGTTTTTTATTTGTGTATCTAATAAGCTGACTCTTCTTTGCATTTACGAGAAAATGAGACAGCTGCGAATGATGTAGGTGTAGGTATGGCTCATAGCCATATTTGTATACACATTTATAACTTATAAGACTTTCGTGAACGCAAAAGTCAACTGATCGTACTTTACAAGTATTAGTTTATTACTGCATATCGGATTTAATTAGATATTTTATCACGTATTAATGCCAACTTTTGGCCTGATATATTCGCATTTTGCAGCTATAACTTTACTGAGATTCGAGCAAATTGAATAGTTACCCAGCGCAGATGCACTCATCACTTATATGACATTATACATCCATAAACCTTATAAAAGAACTATGTTAGTGATATCATGGCCTTAGATTTTGTTTACAAGAGTTTTTGAGCTCAAATTTATAAATTAAGAATTGAAAAAAATATCGTGCTTTTAAAACGTGGTGTGATTTAGAGATAGTAATTTCATTTTTATGTTATGGCTCATTTTTGTACTTTTAGTTTTACGTACGTGGGATTTTTAATTTTAATTTGGTTACGGTAGAGCGCACGCTCCGGTGGCAATTTTCCTAAACACCCGTCTTTCCCCTTCCACCCCCATCCCCCCCCCCCCAGCCTATTTTTGCCCTCAACAAATTTCAACTTTGAATTTTTTCAGCATTTTTGATAAATTATTCATCATTTGGTGGAAAGGGGGGGGGGGGTAAGGGAAAAGCTGATTTCAGAAGACCCTACAATTTTCCGAAAATTGTTCAATAGTACCATGAGAGTATCTCAAATCGAAAAGGGTGAAATAAAATATAGACCTCCAGCACGAGATACTCAATTTAACTTGCTGCACAGAAAACGATTATATTTAAGTCAACATCAACGCCCACTATTGTAAGATGGGGCAGTTACAATTCTCAGCAATAGTGAGAAATCTCGTCGGTTAGGTTCGACATTGACATTCTTGAGGCTAAATATTCCAGAAATGGTCCAGTCTTCCAAACTGTGGTTTTACAGGTTTTACCCGAAAAAAATATAATAGTATTTTTCCTAATTTATCCGTGGCTGATTTCCTTCTCTTTTCTTGTTAGTTTAAGTCGTGGTTCTAACGACACATCACTAATACGGTCACGAGTCGAAGATCCATGAGGTTAAAATATTGCAGAAACGTAATTCAGAATTGGTTTTAGTCTAATTTATGATTTCTTAACTGCTGAAAAAGCACTTTTCTGAAAAAGCACTTTTCTGAAAACAATGTGAACATAATCATGTTAAAGTGAGGCACCAGTTCAAACGTTTAGTTAAGTTTGCTGGGAAATGAAGTCCAACAATAACCTTAAGAACTAATAATCTGTTCTCTACATTCATTCTCAATATAGCTTTCTTTTTGTTTTTGTGTTATATGTATGTTTTTGGCTGGTAATGTAAAAGAACTTGCATAGTAAGAAGTAGCTCTGATCTACAGTTCACAGCAATATACTTAATTTGTTTCTTCTTTACTTCCTCCTTCTTTGGACACCTTTTAATGGTGGAAGTCGGGAGTACACGTAGTCCATGTTGTTCCTGAGACACTGGCGTAACAATAGGGTGGCAGGACGGGCAAAATGCCACAGGTTCACAGCCCCCATTCCAAAGCCGTCCATAAATTTGCCACTCCCCCTACATACAGCACTGACGGAATGATGGAAGCCCCATATCCAATATAAATTTGCCACGGGCCTGAACGGTATAGTTACGGCATGTCCTGAGGCAGCAATAGAAATATCTATTGTTGTGAATCTGGAAATGTTACGCATGCCAGTCAGTAATGGGTTTTTAGTCTCCCTTTACCTTGCAAATTTCTTTTGATGATGAGTTCTATTAGTTGATGTCTTCCACCTGTCATGAAACGTCATAGAAATTGAATCTTCTTTCTTTTTTATTGTGAGGTTCTTTTGTTACTTTAAAAATGGCAGTTTGTCATGTTAGTCACATAGTCAGCGCACATGTTTTTCTATTTATTCTAATATATATATAATACCATCTCTAATATTTCATAGTATGGACAACACAAGACGAACACAACATTTAATTGAAACCCACACCTTAAACCCTCATGACGCAAAGCTAGAACTCTATCCTCAATGCTATCAGGGCAATTAGTGTAAGGTTGTAATGAGAACCTCTTGTCTCCGATACTTTGTACCCAGGATATACAGAAGATACGGCGCTACTAATAGGTCTCGAAGGCATCACTTCTCTGTTAAAAGTTAGCTCATGCTGTCAGTCTTTCATGTCCGTACATATCATTTTATGATATAACTGTCTGTCGGTATCGATGTCATAGTGGTGTTTGCCAAATCAAGAGATAATTAATAGCAGCATCTTAATTGTTACTATATAGTGGCGTACCTAGGGTTACAAAGGCCTTGCTGCAAAAATTTATTTTGGCCCCTCAGGCCAGATGGACGACTTTTTTTTATTGTTGTGTGTTGCTGGTAGGGGCCCCCTGAGCTGAGGCGGAGCCCCTGAGTTGTGCTTGGGGGCCCTTACTTAGTGAGGGGCTCCCTGTGTCTCCTCTCTTAGACGACTAGACGACGGTAGAGCTAAAAAAAAAAAAAAAAAAAAAAAAAAAAAAAAAAAAAAAAACTTTCTGTGGTTTTTCAAGACCAGTGTTAACGCCACTACTACCTATTTCTTTCGCGTTGAACAATATTTGAAACTTTCTTGTCGTATTGCTTAATTCTGGTCCTGTTCTGTGCTGTTGCCAAGTCTAATCTCTTCTGTTAGTCTGATTTTAACGAAAGTTCTTCTGAAATTGTACGATTTCTCAAGAGTATACATCAATCCCGTTATTCAGTAAAATAATTTTATTACTTGATTTTCCCGAAAACCACCGATCGCGTGGGCGAACGATAACGTTCTGGAGTGGTAAAGTTCGGCAGGGCGCAGGTTCGAATCCCCGTCCTACCATTTCCTGTTCCTTTCCGCTAGTCTTTCCCGTGTAAACTCTGCTCATCAAATTATATGAATAGTCTGGTGCTTCCACTAATTCTCTTGTTGGTTGGAATTGTGGTTTTTATAGTTCGGTAGCCAAGACAGGAAAAAAAACCAGTACCCTTATAATTATGTCATGTACGTCAACAGCCTCAAAGTTCCGCCACCGTTGCAGGAATTCCGATGGAATTTCGTACGACTCACTACGGAAAAATTCGTAGAGAAATATTCATTAAAAAAAAAAATAGGATAGATCCCACACCAAAAAAAGATAAAAATTTTCGCTTACTGGATCGAGTGTCGAATCGTTGAACAACTATTCAAACATATTGTTTCAGAAACTTTTTATTTATTTTAAAATTTATGTAGGAATTCTTTTTTATGCGCAATATCTTTGAAAAGCCAGATAAATATAAAACATGATTAATAATTACTCTCTACAGTTGTATTCTTTTAAAAAATGTTATTTAGCATTTTATACCGTTAAATTTCGGCTCCTACCCCATCTGGACGATGGGACTTAATAATGACTTTCAGAAAAAATTGTCTTGGATGAGATAAACTTATAAGTTTTTTAAATTTACATACTACTTTGTTTTCAACAAACAGTTTCGTAATTTCGCCACCTTTCCAACGTTTGTAATGAAATTTAATAGGCGGATATGTTTTATTCGCTACCAAGTAGATCCGCAGAAAAATACGAGGGTCATTCTAAAAGTAAAGAATATTTCTTTCTGTATACTTTTTTGTTTAAGATAATGAAACAAAACTCATTTTACAACACTTTTATACATTAGCTATAGCTGCATTTCAAATTTAAACATGTATTGTAAGGGATCATCATCTTCTTTGTGCTTTCAGCGACTCACTTGCCACTAAGTTGCTGAACCAGTCACTAACGCCCTCTTTCAGTTCGTTGTCACTTCCATAGTGGTTTCCGCCAGAAAAACCCTTTATTTGGGGCAAAGATCATAATCACTTGGAGTCAGGATCTAGCTATATGGTGGCTGTTCAAAAACTTCTCACTTGGAGCAAGTCAACGCATAAACAGACCTGCGAAATCGTGTAGAAGCACAATGCGGTTGAACAACATTCTACTTCGTTCGTTTTGAATGATGTGGCGTAGTCGGTGAAAAGCAGAGACAATATAGGTGAAAAGTCTGACAATAAGTCATTATATCTAAGGGGTCTCCCTTCTAGACATGCAGTCGATGAGTAGAACGCCTTTCCGATCCCAGAGCACTGTTGCCAAAACCTCTTTGAATTTGTTTCCCTTTTCTGGTTTTGTTGGGAATAAGGGATACTGACTTTAAATTTACTGACGCTCTGTTTCTGCGAAATCCTTGTCCCATCACCAGTAACAATGTAGTTCAAATTCTCATTTAATCCGTGTTTGCTTAAGACCTAAAGCTCCTCATCTAACCTTGTTGCATCGACTGATAAAAGCCAGTACGTCCCCCCACTTGATTTTGTGTGTATTCAGCTGTTGAAACTCGACAAATCCACCTAGCACACATTCTTATATAGCCCAAATCACCATTAACAATTTCATACAGAACTGTTCTTGACATTTCTCGAGAGAACGACATTCAATTTATAATGAATCGTCTATACTGTTGAATTTTTTCTTTAGTCCTTGAATTGAAATCGTCAGTCACAACTAAACGTCGGACTCAGCGTTCCTCATCATGCATATTCATCCGTCCGGCATTAAACATGATGCACCATTTTCGAACTAAAGCTTCATTCATCACATTACCATAAACCTCAGTTATCCGTAAATTTTGATAGGACGAACTTTTTCGCATTCAAAAATCGTATTACAACTCTCACTTGGTGGGATCGTTAATTTTGCACACATTTTAAATACGCAAAAATAAACACTTAGGCCCTCTTCACACTGCGCAATTATGAGACGACGCGACTGAGATTTGAGTATCGTCAATTTGAGTTGCCTGCGAGTATGATACCCACAGGTGACCTAGTACTACACACTGAGGATACTGTGAACCGACCGTGAAGCGATACAGTCTGCCACTAGCTGTGGTGAGCATTGTGGCTTCTGAGCGAGTTTTTGATAATGTCAAGTGAAGATTCGTCAAGTGATGATGTGTGTGTCACCTATTATTATTACAATTATTATAGAAAAATCAGAAGAATGTGGGGCCATCCATATATAGAAAGGAATGTTCACTGCCGTTTAATAATTATAAAACAATGTATGGAGTAATATGTGAAAATAACAAAACAATTAGTTACGTAAACGCAGTTTTAAAATGAAGTACTTAATTAAATAAATTGTATCATGGAGGTTTCGTGTTGGGAGTCTAGCTGTTTTTGTCTGGAGAAACTCCATGAATGTGGTATCTATATCAGTGGTTGATATTCCACGTTTAGGGCCAGGTCTCTTTTTATTTTGGTTGGAGGGCTGAGGTTGTCCAGTTGGTGGATGACACAGTGGTAATTGGTGGATATTGATTGATGGTGGCTTCTGTGAAGATGGGTCCATACTGGAAGCCGATTGTTGTGGTAGTGATGGGGGAAGGGTGATCTTCTGAGATCTACCTGGGTTTTCCAGACATTTTCTGACAATTAGTTAGGATTGCCACCCGTACTCTGTAGTAGAGTATTGTACTCTCTTCAGATGGTGTGCTCAATAATCTATGAAAGTAACAGAGTACGTTAAAATACTCCTTTTAGCCAACACGCATTCTCATCTCGCTGGTTGACTTTATAGATACGAAAATATCATCAGAACGAAACCGTGGGATTTGTCCGCTACTTTGCCGCATTCGACCGATAACGTAACAATACCTTCTCCTGTTTTGGGCAATTTGGCCGCAGTCAGCTGACCACGTACTTTCTGTTCAAATAGTTTACTCTTTTGTGGTCAATGCCCCTGGCCCATTGATTTTATTCGTACATTGTGTAATTGTGTTGTGTACATATCCAAATTATCACCTATTAGATATGAACATTTTGTGTGTGCTTTTGAAGCTTTAAAACTGCAAATTGTTATGGATCATTTTATATTCAGAAAAATACTGCTAAATGAGTTTCTTGGAAAACTCGATGATAAAAATTTTACTGATTTGTCAACTTCTAAAAAAATGCCAGTACATATTCAATAAAAGTGAAGATTTTTCATTAAAATAATTTCTTTTACCCGTACTGGCCAGTTCTACCAGTACATCCATTGAGAGAGAGTTTTCTCTGTCATGAATGCAAAGCGGAGAAATGAAACAAACAAATCTTCGCTCAACTTATTGAAGTATTAGTTCATCATATATTTTTATTTAAATATAGACTTTACATATGCTGTCGAAATGTTTAGAAAAAATAAGTATTTGTTGAATGTCTCAAATAGCAATGAAAAATACGCGTTCAAGCACTAACCAAAATCGTACTCTTTTTTTTCCCATACAGCGTACTGTATTTTTAGCATTCCAAAACATAAACGTAATCACATTGTTCCAAAGAAAGGTGGCAACCCTACAGTTAGTATCTTGATTTAACACAATGCACCAAAAAATATTTAATATTTACCACCGACTACGTAAGATCCCATATTCTCATAGTTCATAATTATAACTTCTTAAATTTCTTGACAAATGACAACTAACAAAAAAAATATATATATACATAACTTCATTTTTTACTAAACTGTTTGTTGATTGTTACAAAAATGCTTGATGTTGAATAATTTGCTTGTTGACTATATGATGGAGACTGATTGCTCTCTCCTTCCCTTAAACTTAATAATATTACGATTATTATCCCTACAGTGAGTACTCAGAGAACGTAACAATGTAGCATTGTCAGAATCTTGCACAACAATCTATAGACGCCAAATATTAAATTAAACGAGATTGAAATAGTTTTAAATTATAAAGAACATTACTGATTACAAGTTCTGACAGTTAAATAAATGACGAAAACAATATAAAATACCATTGATACTCCGCAAACTTTCCGCAATGCTTTAAAATGAATCTAAGTAACTTAATTGAATTTAAATTGTTTAAAAAGAACGAAAATAGAAACAAGAAGGTGTCAAACGGAATTATAAAGTAATTACTTGTGCCATACACATACCTGACTTTTTCATCTGCTTCCCCACTTCAGCCCAACTCTTTTCCACGACGTCCTTCCTCGAATACTGAGGCAAACTGTAACTATTCGGTTCAGGATATTTCTCAATTTCACTCACAAACTTAATATTGAATGCGTGATCATCCGCCATGTTTCACAAGACTCGCCAGAGACGCGACTGTCCGACTTCCTTGCAGGTCGCCTGGGACTGGTAGGATACCCGTAGGATACGCGTAGGATACGCGTCTCTTGGGAGTGGCGCCGTTTGTGCCTCCCCATTACACAACATTGGAAGTGATTTACTGGATACTCTCAAGATACTAGAGTCTCCATCGCGTCGCTTGGTAATTGCGCAGTGTGAAGAGGGCCTTAACGTCAGATTGGCGTGAATGAAATAGCATCAAATACACGTTGTCGTCTTCGGTGGCGTTGGTTGAACTGCGTGACTCGTCAAAACAAAACATTCATTACTTTTCGAATGACCCCTCCATATACATGTAACAGAGGGATGACTTTCTTTTCACTTATCCCATCGAGTGTCGTATCGTTGATAGGTATTCAAAGATGCAATCAATGTTGTTTTGGCGTACTTTTATTCAGTCGTTCATTTAGCGAAATATGAGTTTAAAGTTATGGCAGTTAATAAAGATTTACAGGAAAATTAGTTTTTAAAGAGGTTTCTTTAATATCTTCACATCATTTTATTTCCTACAAACTTCATTTTTAGTTCTATAAAATAAACTTTCAGTATAAGCAATATGGTTTATTTACGTAAGTCATCGATCTAGTAGCTTAGCGGTTACTGCACCTAGTTTGGAACTTCAGGAATGTTGTTTCGAATCCCGATTAGAAAACTAATTTTTTACATGCATTGAAGTGACCTTCCTCTACAGAAAAGCTTTGCTATGTTATGTGGTTCGCATTCCACCAAGTGGTAGGTTCGGCTAATTACAGAAGCGAAATGGGGGGCAGCTTGAAATTCTGTGAGCAGATCTTTCACGGAGAGAACACATTAAATTTTATAACTAAAAACCAAAACCAAAGCTTATGATATGCGTACTAGACATTTAGTTGACAATTTTAAATCTTTCCGCATTTTCAAGATGCTGCTCAACCATTACAAGCGTTCATTAACAAAAATTGTTTCCCAAACATGATGATCTGATAAAATCTATAGTCCTATTTCTGAAGTTCATTAATCTATTCATGAAAAATTATACTTAAGAGACTAAGTTCCAACATATTTATGTATGTTGCAGTTGTCGTCTGATTCGCCGGCAGCTCCGAAGCCATGTGGAGCCTACATGTAGCCCTCTGCTCATTCACTGCTGTAGTCTCCCAACAGGTAGAGTTCAATACCACAGGCGCCAAGTAGGATAGGAATATGTAGAACTAGCTTAAATAAGTCTTAACACTGACAGATTCACTACCTATTGAAAGGATCATCCAGAAAGATACCAAACAGTTACTTGAGCTCTACGGGTGAATGCATGAACACACAAGAATTACCACATACAATTTGATAAAATAACCAGCAGAACAACTAATCTTATTTGTGGTAATAATGGTGAAGTGACTTCGATAAATCGTACAGTCTTCCGTGGAAGGAAGTGATCGATGTGAAGAGGAGAGCGAGACTGGTGGATATGTTTCTGGTGTTTGCAGTGCCTCAAACATGACAAATATTAACAGAAGAATGGAAAAGAAGCGAGCTAGAGAAATAAGGAGACGAATATTAAATATCACAGATATTAAGATTAGCGCTGCTGCTGCTAGTGCCAGACGAATCTAGTTTTATGCACAGCGAAGGTTTTATTGGTAACGAAAGCTACTACGGGGAAATAGGTGTATGTGTATGGGCAAAAGGTGGCGGGGGGACAGCAAATCTATTCCTATGAGACTGCTCATGAAGAAACTTATCTAAAAAGAAATGAGTGAAAACCCTAGGAGCATACATCAGGTACTGTAAAATGTGTGCCCTAAGGCACAAGACATAAGGGAAGAGAGAATCCGCCCATTGTCGCCCCGCCAGTTTGTAGAGCTAAATAAAATTGTAGTTTAAAAAACTAAAATCACGCTTTCGTAGTAATGTGAACTAAAAGGTTAAAAATAATATTTAAATATAAACATTTTGTTTAACAGTGATAGGACGTCCCACAATTCCCGATTAATTAATTTTTTTGAATAAGCTTGAAGAATAAAGTCACTGATTACAAAATTAACTTTAATGTAAAAAAGCATGGGGTGCTATTTCAGTTGTCATATTTTTTGTCGTTGGCTTTTGTAAAGAAAGAGTCATTGTCAAAAGTTATGTGAGCGCACCCCACGCTTTTTTAACATTAAAGTTAATTTTGTAATCAGTGACTTTATACTTTAAGCTTACTCAAAAAAATTAGTTTATCCTGAATTGTGGGACGTCCTATCACTGTTAAACAAAATGTTTATATTTAAATATTATTTTTAACCTTTTAGTTCACATTACTACGAAAGCGTGATTTTAGTTTTTTAAACTACAATTTTATTTTTTAACTTTTTAGTTCAGATAGTTTAAAAAGTATGTTTCTTACTGTTGGCTTTTCTTCGCCAATCTCTCTTTTTTCTTTGAGTTGTAGTTTCATTTTTAATTATTATTCCCACGAGTAAAATACAATTAAATGGTCAACTCAACAAGAGATCCAATAGCAGGGTAAACGAGGAAGGCTACTTTTCTATAATAGTACGAAGTAATATTTCGAATACTTACTATTCAACATCACGTTAAGCGACTGCAGACAGAGAAACCTTTCTGGATAGAAGACAGCGGAAGACGATCGTCTACAGCAACCAAGGCTCGTAAATCACACCCGGGAAACTGGAGACGATGATGATGATGATGGCTATATTGGGCGGGAAATCTCCGAAGGGTGTGGCCGCCAAATGACGAAGATTTCTCGAATCGCACCTGTGCACTAATGTCGCGGCTGCATTTGGCTAACTCAGTAATCCCATCAAGTATAGGATATGTGTAGTTTAACTTGAAGTCCTAACCATGGGTAATCCTAATCTTTTCCATTTATAATATCCGCAAAAATGCGAACCGAAATCGGGATTCGAGCAGGGAATGTGTGCTCGCCAGTCACGCACCTTAACCAACTACAGGCCACAAAGACGATTCGGAAAGTGGGTGAAAATGAGCCACATCTTTCATAAGACGGTTAAATCACTTTAGTGTTTTTACTATCAAAGTATTGAGATTACCAAGACATAGATATGAAATTATTGGATTGTCATCGGTTCTTAATGCATGTACAAAATTTCAGACAATTCGGACTTTCTGAAGTGGGTGAAAATTGAAATGAAATTTTCCATTACATTCAAGCACTTTTAAGTTGTTTCTGACAACGTGGGGAGAGTGAAATTATTGAATTTTTATCGGTTCTTAATAAGTGTGCAAAATTTCAAACGATTCGGACGTCAGGAAGCGGGTAAACACTGAAATGAAAGATTCCATTACATGCAACCATTTTTCTATCGTTACCGTCAGAGTAACGAGAATAGCAGGACGTTGCTAAGAGACTACTGTATTGTCAACGGTTCTTAAAACGTGTGCAAAATTTTTATGTTTTTACTGTCAACGTAATCAGAATATCAAGACATAGCTATGAAATTATTGTATTGTAATCAGTTATCAATACATGAGCAAAATTTCAAACAATTCGGACATCTGGAATTGGGTTAAAATTAAATTGCAAAATTCCACGACATTCAACCATTTTTCTGTTGTTACTGTCAAAGTAATGAGAATAGCAGGATATAGCTATGAAATTATTGTATTGCACCGGTTCTTAATATGTGTGCCAAATTTCAAACAGCTCGGACATCTGGAAGTGGGTCAAAATGGAGTTGTAAAATTCCGTTACATTCATTCATACATACATACAAGTCAAGCTAATATAAAGCGTGTAAAAAAAGGTCGCCAATTTTACCCCTGCCCCGAAATTCCTAGCACCGGTCGTCAAAACATTAGATGATGCTACAAGTTATAATAATGCTTTAATATGTTACCGATCACTTGCCTTACGGAAGAAACAAGACAGCTACAAATGAATTGGTGAGATACAGAAGGAAAACATTCCACTTTTTGGCCCTTTTAAACTGAGATAGCCATTTTATTCGTTAACCTAACCTCCATGTATTGACACATACAGAGAAAAAGTTCCACGACTTCTAATGGGTTAAAATAACCTTTTAAAATTTGAGTGACATGCAAAAAGATAAGATTCCAAGAATGTTTTCCTTCTTGCTTTCACTACTCTTTTAGTTCCGACTTTCTATGGCAGAGCGTACTATGTAAAGACAAAATTGACGAAGGAGGAATAGTATTTGATTAAAGGCAAAATGTTTTATTTGAGGAATTTGAAGAAATTATCACACATTGTGTTTTGTATCCACAACCTTGCAAATGGTAAATCTGTGTTTTATGCTTGTAAAAAGGGACCTGACGAAGTTTGTAACTTTCTGTGAGATTAAGTAAACACATGCGTACCACCTGAAGTGGAAACTCTGCATGTGTTCAGTGATGCCTTGGTGGACAAAATCGAAACCACACCTTCATCAGGTTTCTACTACGTCTTACCATGATTGGCCGGTGTGGAAAATTTCTTCAGTACTTCCCAATATGTGGACATTGCTTTCTACCGTGTGATGGAGATTCTGCCATTGTGAAGAGAACTGTGCAACGCCAAGTTCGAATAAACAGAGATTTACTATATGACACTCACTTTCAAAATGCATAGAAAAAATCACGATCTGAAATGAGATCTGTCAAAAACTGATCAGATACAAGGAATGGTGACCCTCAATATTTAAGAAGTATACAAAGAGTCTCCAGCATCAAACTGATTTCCAGATTAGTCAATACAACACCTCATATACTGGAGAGATCAGAAAGGGTTTGAACAGTGATATTTTTCAACTTAACAAACATCGTGGTGACCTGATGCTACCAGCTGACCGGGCCTATGACCATTAAATTCCAACTAACCAGAAAAGATCATGGATGTGCCCAAGATAATGCAGTATATTCCACATGAACATAAAGAATTCTACAACACAATTTGTAATGGTCTGCGGAAAGTGATGCAGAAGAACTTGACTAAATGCTTGAGGCAGTCTAAGAGGGAGGCATTATTCAAACCTGATCACTCTCTTTTCTTTGTTTATTATTTATACGTGTATTGTCATTTCTACTCTTTATCGACCTTTATGTGCACAAGTATTTCTGAATTTAATTCTGCTATAATTTTTTTAAAGTTTACGTTGGAATAAACTTCGAATTAACTGAAATATTTGAAATATATTTCATTCAGCAATCAGTGAGATTCAAAAGGAAAATATTTCGTGCTCTTTGGATGTTAATTACGAGGTCATGGTGAACATTACATGATACTGAAAAAGTGGAAAATATTATTCTCAATTGGTACTACAAACCACCAATAGTAACTTTTTCTCTCCCGCATCTCTTCAGTTCAAATATGGACGGAGCAGTAACTCAATTACTATTATTATCATTGTTATTACTAATATTATTAACTAAGATGAGGATTATGGCGCTTTAGCAAATCGCCTACTATACTGCTGTTGCACTAAAAGAATTTTAACTTCATATTTTTTCACAGTTTGACTTAAACACCTCTTATTTTAGTTCCTGACTTGCTTACCGACGAATATAAAAATTAAATTCCACATCCTACTGCCTAAAATGAACAGACAATTTATGATCCTTTCTCTTTCATATATTATTCCTAATTGGTGTTGCGGTATCCATACTGGTCTCGTTGCCAGTTTATGCCTAAAGCTGGGTTCCCTCGGCGCGTTGTTTTGGACGCCGCACCTCATTAGCCGAAGTGTACGGATCAACGCGCGCCACCTGTTAGCCCTCGCCGCCTCCCCACCACCTTGCCTAGTGTCGTTTCAGATCCACGCGCCTTTCATCTATTACGCCTGGCGTGCCCACGGCTGGCTCCTCTGAGGCCCGGCCCGGCCCGGTCCGGTCCGCGAATGTGCGGATCGTGGGAACCCACCTTTAAACAGACCAACCTCACACTTCATCAGCTTTCTATTTCTCAGTGACTGCCAAAGGTAACTGCCCTTCCATACTATTCTGGTGATCTCAACGAGGACTGACCAACGTTCTACATCCCCATTTCTTTATTTCCGTGGTCCGTTCCCTCTTTACCCTTTCCAATACTTACAGGACTTTGAATTCTCTGCCTACCATCTGCCTAATCTGTTGTGCTAGAATTTATTATCAATGACATTTCTGCCTTCAAACTATCAGTTCCGATTACAATCTATAATTATAAAAAAGCTTTTTCTCCTTCTGTTGCACCTAATAAATGGCCTCTTTCTACCATTTTATCTTCATGACATGTTGGCCCTGCCTACACAATGTTCTGTCCTGGTCCCTTCTCTGTAAGGGACATGCGAATCCCTTACTGGAAAGCGGTCAACTCACCCAAAACAGTAACATTGTTCTCGTCGTGACATCTCCCAGGCGTCGTCAGGTGGCTGGTGGGAGGACCTGAGGGATCAGGTATCGACTATCCTAGCGGCTCGTGACCAGGGCTGGCAGGCAGCGAACGGCAGTGCCAGGGCGCAGGCGGCGGCAGACGAGCTGGCTCAGGAGGGAGACAGCGCCATCCAGCTCCTCACCGAGCGCTTCTCCAAGGTCAGTAACATTCCCACCCAGTCGCCTTCCACGCTGACTCATAAAGTTTATGTTCCAACCTGGTTTTCTATTAGAAATCACCCTCTGTACAAAGATGACACACAATACCTGTCGGAATTATCATTTACTGCTCCGTTGTCCATCCACTTAACTCAAAAGATATATCTCAGATTTTAAGCAGGACCATAAGCTTTCAAATGGAGGTAACCTCATCGAAATTGGTTCTCCAGCTTTTGCATGATGTTCGGACAAAGGAGCAGATAGACGCAGCACTCTTACATGTATGAACACACTTTACAATATTTTCTGTAAAAATCCTTAATCGTGTAAGAACTGAGAATTATGTCACGGGAAAGACGTGGCCACATCCAGACTTAAATGCGATAGTTGCACCAGGACACAAAAGAGGAGTGTAAAAATTTGAGACCGATGAGTGGTTGGCAAATCACTGGAGATATTGATATGCAATCACATCACAAATGTCTGCCAGGGAAGAAAGATAACTGATTTAATTTATGTGATTGATGGTTTGATATTCAGCACCGCAGTCAAGAAATGGCCAATCTTTCATTCGCACCAGATAGGGACGGAGTCCTAACGTTACCGGAGACAAACATGAAAACTGTCATCCTTTGTAAGTATAAAGTTTTCGTCAGTGATTCTCTAGAAACAAAGCGATATACGCTGAGGAATATACTGACGCACCTATTACCTTCCTTTTAGCTATATTTTACAGCACAGCATGAGTACTTCGTAAGTTCCAGGAATAAAATACCGTCTGTTAACAAGTAATAATTTTACTAATTTCACCCGTGTGGGATGGGTCCACCGCAATGTACGTCCTGTGTGACCACTCCAAGACAGTGCACTCCAAAGAACATGCTGACTCGTCACAGGATGCCTGAGACCATCGTCTGTTGTCAAGGTGGAGATATAGAAAATTTTCACACTCCCTTATATATGAAATCAAGTGCCAGCTCGTGCTGATGATCATAATTTCTCTTCCACGAACTACTTCTAATTCTTGACCAAGATCCATCATTAGCATCATCGCCAACATACGTCGTGTACTCTCCCAGCACTTTCCCCAAACCCCCTTGTTTTCTAATGAGTCCCAATCCAACTCTTTTTTACATCAGTTACTGTCAGGGTTCACAAACAAATCTAGTTGCCCAACTCCTGATTTGATACCCAAAACGGGTGTCCCAAACGATTCCATCATATGCAACCAATAGTCTACACAAATTCTGTAGCCCAATTCCCTTCTGTCATTCAGTAACATGATTCGCAGGTACCATCACATCAGCCTCGACTCTTCTTTGCAATTCAGTAACATGTAGTCTTACATATCCAACTCTTAACATCAGCCTCTTTAATCTCCTCCCTCTCTCCTAATCAGTAACAGGTGTCCCAGGAAGCAAACAGTTCATTTCAGCGCCGTCTCGCCTGTCATATACTTCAGTCCTCTCTGTCAGTTAGTAACATGTGTCCCAGGTACCAAACTGTTCACATTAGCCTTATCTCATCTCTCCCACATCACAACCCTCTTTGCCATTCAGTAACATATGCACCAATTACCACAAAGGAAAGAGTAGATTCAAGAGCCATTCTTAATACAGGTTGAAATCCCATATTTTGCATGGTGTTGGGCTATTGCCACTTTATATCCAGGTAATTTACCTCTAGACAACAAATGCTTATCGTTCTCTGTGTTTCTTGCAGTATTATGTCGATTCTGTTTCACTTTTTCAGCCAATATGGACCTTGGCGAGTTTTTAATTGGGTTGCAATGCCTCCATCTGACGCCAACCCTCGGATTCCGGACCAAGTATGACATTTGTTTGTAACTGCATGCGTAGTTCAACTAACCAGCGCACACGATAAAGTTACCATATCACTCTTAGATAACATAAAGCTTCATCGTCATCAAACAGACATCATTACCCACATTTTCATAGAAGATCCCCATACATCGACAAGTATCCGAAACTCAGACACTAGTTCGATTACATCGGAGATAGCACAAGTAAATTGTTAGGTTAGATAGCCTTAGTAAGCTGTTAGATCACTCGTATATAAAGTGGGTTTTTGCTTACTTAATCCACCCAGGCCTCATCGAAAATGTATGTCTAAAATCAATTGCCATCTTGTGGACTTAGTCAACTTAAGCTCCATACACATACAGTCTTCATATTCTTACTTTCTGGTACACCGAGCAGGGTGGATGAGCAGTTAATGCTAGGCATTTGTGGGGCCTAGGTTCGATCTCCGGTGCGATCATCTAGTTTTCACTTATTCATGAGTTCACGAGATTACTCCTTCCGATATTCCGTCCCGTTTATTGTTTCTAATCCTCTCCTTGCTCTAATGACCTCGTTGCTGACTATTTCACAGCACTGCAATGCCGACTCGCAAGGAAAGGTAGAAATCCTTGTCACTTCTGTCCCTCAACACAACACTCTCTGTAATTCAGTAACATGTGCCCAAGATATCTAACTACTTACATCAGCCGCGTCTCATCTCCCCTAAAACACAGTCCTCTCTCCTAATCAGTAACACGTATTTCAGGTACCAAACTGTTCACATCAACATAGTCACGTTTCTCCCACACTACAGACCTCTCAGCCATTCACTAACTTGTGTCCTAGGTACCAAACTGTTCACATCATCACCGCCACGTCTCTCCCACACCACAACCATTTCTGCCATTCAGTAACATGTGCCCCAGGTACCATGAGCTGCAATAGACACTTGGCCTGTCAGACAGATATCATAACTCCCATATTCATACTAGGTCTCACTTAAAAATTCATACTTCACCGCACACCCGCACACACAAACATAAGTGGAGGAAAGGAACTGCACATCCTACATCCAGATAGACGAGTTAAAGGAAGGTCTAATAGGCTCCAATCACCATATTTACGCATAAATACACGGAGAGGGCCGCACACGCACACACATTTCCATGCCTACAGCGAGTTCGACACAATAATCAGCACCAATTATGGCAACGAAAAAGTGGGACAGAACTCTCCTGGCTCATGACTGGCCAAAAAATCTTCAGACAGACGAGTTAGAGTGTGTGCAAAGGATGGCATATTTTCGCCGTACACATCAATACTTAAACCATGCGGATTGTTCATCACATCCAATTGATTACACCAATAAATAGATGGTCAATGATAGTGAAATATCGTGGTCGAGTAGGCTCCTATCACGATACACACACAACCACATAGGAAGACCCACATACACAAGCACACAAGTCGATGCGTATATCACAATATCATACATCGTCGCACACATACAAATAACTGGAGGTCAGAGAGTGTACACTCTAAATCCAGACTGACGAGTTTCGGGTTGTGCAAAGGATGGCATGGCTTCACCATACACCTCATTCATCAAATCCAACTGATTACAAGGGCCGCCAATACAGAGGGCCACTGGAACTGAACTCTAGTGCACTGTTTTGTCAAAGTCATCTGTTAATATGAGATTCTGAAAGACAAATTTATGTCAACCTGCCATGCGGGGCGGCGAGAGGGACCCCTTCCCCACCACGGACAGAAATATCGTAATACGCCGAGTGCCGGACCTAAAATCGTGGGCGGCGACCGATTACCGGATTTTCATTGCGGCCGTACACCGTTTATATGAAACATTATGTGCGCCCTTATACCGACCTAGAAACACGATATATGCGTAATTCTGAATATATCATAGATGAGTGATGACATTCCCGGTGATCTTGGGATTCAGTAATTGATTGCAGCGCAATATGGAGTATTCCTTGTAAATAACCACAAGATACTTTCAATAGACAGAAAAAAATTAAGTGTGATGTTATAACCTCCTGTAACAGAGAAGTCAGTTGTTGTCTCGTAGTCTATGTTGGTTAGACCATTTACTGTGTTTTGCACAATACTGTGTGGTGGACAAATCCTCAGGCGGGCGCAGACATGTCGCTGTGTGCCAAGACGGGCCGAGAGGAGCTGACGGAGATAGGCGGCCGGATGACGGCCTCCTCGATGGACTGCGTCGGCGACCGCGTGCAGGTGGTGCGAGAGGCCAAGGAGGCGGCCGCCACGCTGCAGGAGGCCATGGACAAGCAGAGTGGCTGCGGGGACATGCCCAGCACTCTCGAGAAGGTCGACTGCTCGGCGGGCGCATGGGTCGCCGCTGCTCCCGGACTCACCTCCAACATGCAGGTGAGAAACAAAACATAGAGCCAGGGAGCAATACACTTTCACGCGGAGACAACTGATTCTGGTGTGAAATTTTCTGTAGCGCTATGATGGAATGTTGACGGCTTAATTTAATTTCGATGATGGTAGTAATCATCAAAGTTTAGCGATGATAGCTCTACAAAGAAGTTCTGTAGGAGTAGGGAGATGTCAGTGAACGACTACTGAAAACATTCACAAAAAACTATATTAAAAGAAAAATCTTTGGTCAAGAGAAATGTATGGATCCAATTGATGTTAAGAAAGTTAGATGGGGCGCAACTCGATTACGTTTCTAATGTATCACACATGAAGGGATCAATGGTGACCATTCATTGGTAGGTAAAGGAAATCAGCAACTAAAATGTTTGGTGGTTGATAGGCTTGTCAAAAAACAAGTAACGAAAAGATCTGCAAATAATCTTTCTTGGTAAAATATAGAAATATAAATATTTTGAGTATTGAGGACATGTGTGGAACGTGAAACTTGCAATTACCTTACATATGTATAAGTTATGCATTTCTGTTGTATAGCCTTTAGTTGTAAGCCTTGCCAATTGATATGTATTTTCCCTGCGATCTAATGGTCGGTATGAAGAGCATTCACCATTTATGGACGAAAGTATAATGGGTTATAGATACAGTGGCATGCTTGGATTTTAAGCCTGAGTTTAGCACGCTGTTACATTGCCTTAGCATCAATAAACGACAATACCTTCAACCTTCTGATTTCTGACGCTATTCTAGTTTTTCATCTCTTATTGTAGTTTGTGTATATTTCAATGTTTTCGTTTTTTCGTTCCTGGGGGGTTTCAAACACTTATAGCTTTACAGAGACATCAGGCGGTATCACAAAGAATAAAAACTTCTTTCCTTACTTAATTTGTCCTTGATGCCTCCGAACTATTTTTTTTTATTTTTTTTTTCCCAGAGGTAACATGTTTGCGCATGATAGGTTCTCGCGTATCATTTCAGTTTCGTGCAGAGTCGTGATCAGTTGGTTAGATAACATGAAAGGGAAAGAATTCAGGAGGTTCAGATCTTGATGTTGATTAAAAGTCTGCTGCATGAGAAATTTTATAAAAAAGACGAAACACAAAAGAATACTTTGTTTGCTTAAATACAAAAAATTGCGTGGGTTATAACTTATTTGTAATATCTCACTGTCATGAATCGCAAAGAAGAAGTGATGATATGCGACGAACTCATTGGGATGGACAACACAGAGTTACAGAAAAAATAGAAACCAATAAAGTGCTTCATCCAAATCAGATTGTATAAAGCACAAATAGAGATTTTTCAGTCACAGCGACATTCGTGTAGACACGCCAAAATTCCTTAAAGGTATAAATACTTTGCGAATCAAATTTTCTGTTCACTACTTCCAGTATTACTTTTTTTTTCTAGCGAAACTATCGTATTTGTCAACAGATGTCCGTTTTTTCTTGGATTTAACGCCATAGTTATGTTCTGATTAACAATAGGAATGGTATGTTTGTGTGGTTTTACGGCATCTATCTTTGAATGAGCAGTGTAAATTATATATTGAAAAATGCAAAATAAAAAGAGATTAATATGTAATATCGGTAAAATATTCCACACGAGTAACTGTGCCTGCCGGATCTAGGGATGAGGGTGGGGGAGGAGGGGTGAGGGTAGGGGAGGAGGGGAAGAAACCGGGGCACTTGAACTGGGTGGCAACTTCAGTGCGGCGACAAAATAGTTTTTGAAGTGGCGGCAAATAGCAAATTTATGTGGTGGCGAGCTTTTTTTATAGCACCATTACTGCCCCGCGCGGATACAGTGAGAGTGGCAAAACGATGTTTGAAGGAGCGGCAATCTCAATGTTTTTGCTCCGGCTCAGAAAATCCATAGATCTGTCACTGACGAATGAACCCGCGACAAAGTGTAGGTTATATCTTGGCGAAGATGTTGAAGACATGGAGGAAGGCTCAAAACAAGTTTCGAAACGCAAATACCTAAATAAAATGTATTATGTTCCTCTGTTTTGATTTTAATAAAGGTAAACAGTTTCACTGAGCGATTCTAACACTCATAAACTTTTTTGTTGTTGTAATTATTTACAAAAATTCAATGAAGCAGTTTCATGTTTGTTTTACAACTGTAGCAGATGTTTTTCAGTGGCTCCGGATATTCTTTCTACGAAACGTCTTTTTCATGGGTAAATATATAATATTATGAACAACAATTCATGGTTGTTAAAGGCCCCAGATATTCTGAAAATGAAAATAATTTAATATCGTAAACAATAATTTAGCCAGTTTTTATCTTTTAGTGATAAAATACTAATTTTAATACAGAACTAGCTATTTTTATTTGTGCTAGAGTTTTCCCTCTTGCATATGAAGAAAATAAAACCGCAACTCACTAATAGTGAGGATGACACTACTGAATTGAATTGAATTTTATTTGATCCATGAAGTCATAATTTATGACTACGATGCATATACTCCTGAAACGAACACAAAACAGAGGTTTATATTATGCAGGACACATTTCGTACCTAGATCCGAAAATCAAATAAAATTAAAAGAATTCTTTCATACATCAAAATAGGATGAGGTGTCAAGTTAGTGACTGCGCCAATTTGATTTTGTAAAAGACAGTCCGTCATTATTCTTATATTCGTATGAAAGATGGTTGGCGATATGGACACTGTAGTATAAGTAATTCGATTACCACAAAAAAAAGCTAAGTAATATGCAACGTATAAAATGAGGCCTATTAAGATCCGGGAAAAGCCATCTTGTGGGAGTAGAGGGTGAATTTCTACCTATAACCACAGTTTGTATTGCTAACCAGCTATTGTAATTAATCTATTTATTGTAATTAATTTTCTGTATTTGTATGCATAGGGCATGGCGACAGGGCTAGCAGGAGGACCAGAAGCGATCATGGCAGAGGTGATGGCAGCTGTGGGACCGTGTATCTCCGAGAGCTATAGTGAAGAGAAGGCCACTCTGGGCAAGCAACTGGACGACATGGCGGCCTGCTTCGCGCAGGCAGCGATGGGCACAGGGGGCGAGTCCACTGACAATGGCGATGAAGCTGAGACCTAGTTCAAGAAACCTCTTATGACTATTGACGAGCGTGGTTACTTTTAGTAATGATTAATTGTTGCTTTCCAAAAGTTTTTACCCCACTAGGCAGTGAATGTTATTCATTCATCCATCAGTATCAGTATAAAATAGTTACATATTTCAAACAAAACTTTTACACCAATATTTGTAATAGAAAAATTTACAAGTTAATGTACTATCAAGTCAATATGGATATTATAATTAAGGTCCTGCTATTATGAAGTGCAAATAAACTTATCTAATATGAACAAATCTGATGTAACTAGTCTGTGACAACTCAAACTTAGAATTAACAAAGATGAATTTTCTGTTTCTATGAGGCTGAATCCTATCGAGGACATTACAACGTTAGATTTCATAGTGGAACTCTGATAACTTGCGTTGCGTTACTTTATTGAACTGGCGTAGAGAACATCAGGCGTCGGTCCACGTAGGGTTCCCTTGATCTGCAGTCATCTGTACTGCTCCACCTCCTGGTTTAAAGTGTTGATGCCCCAATCCGTAGCCAGTATAAGAGTTCATTGATCTAGAGTTCTTTAATTCGCCAACCAGCAAATACCAATTGTTCCTGAATCAGTGTTTTGATTCTAAGACGTAAGTAATGTTTAGTTATTCCATTTCCTTGGATTTTCAAAGAGATCAATGGAAAACTACACTCCAAAATGTCGCTACGTGTCAGCACCTTCCCGCTAACAGGTAACAAACAATGGACATAGTATACATGCCGCCGGCGTCCGGTCCAATGTTTACGCAGATACTTACAACTTGCAGATTCATTTATTAATATCCTAATTACATCAGTCTTTGGCAATAGAAGAGACTTAGTGGCTTGGATGCTGACGTTATGGTGTACAATTTCTAACTACCAATGCCGAAGTTCACATATGATGACAAAATAATTATTAATCTGTCTGCTATTTTTCAGGATCGTAATCTAGCATCCAGGATGAAATATTTTATTGCAACTATATTGAACATTTATTCTTGAAAGGGCCGAGTGCTGGTGGTTAGAGCTTGGCAAGTCGTCGCGGGCCTGCTAATGGTGGTAGCTGGTGATAGACGTCTCTCTCATTTTGCCTATGTGTTTATTGGTAGGTCTACTCCGACGTCACAGCTGCCTTCACCAGCTTTCGCTGGGCAGCCCCTGAAGAAGGCTGCATTTTTTCCGTGCAATTACAGCAGGCTGCATCTTTGCCTGGGCGTTGAAAATCAACTTCCTGTTGATCTCCCCGCATCTCTACCATTTCGGACCCCAAAAGCTTATCAACCTTGTCGACATGATCAGCTCAAAAGTGTGGTATAGCAACATTTCCTCCTTGCCATGCCACTGCTGGACGTTACTGACACTATCTTCACTCTTGGCGAGCGCATGTCAGACACAGTTTTGCTGGCTGTTGTGACAGGCAGCCCTCTGATGACTTGTCGTCATGGTTACCCCTGTGATGGTGCACGAAGGCATACGTCATACTTGTCGAGGTATATCATGACTGCTCGCCATTCCGTCAGGCGCGACATATACGGCTTGCTGATCTGCCCCTTGGACTAGTTGAAGATTGATAGCTCAGCTTGTAGCCGCAGATGGCAGTGCTGGATAAGTATCCGATGCACTGGACCTCTCGACCAAGCTGTACGTAAATGTTGGAACCTGGGGTTGGAGACGTAGTTCCGGGAGGTGACTCTGACGAATCACGCATCCCTTCCACTACGACTTAGAGCGCCGCATTGAGTAGGCAGCGGCAGGTTGTGAGGCGTCAGGTTGAGGTTTGTCTTGCTAGCCTGCACCTTGCCAGTCCCTTACATGGTTCTAGCACCGCTGCGTGTTTGGCAACTTTGCTGATTGGTGTTGTGCTCTCATTCTTATTCGCTATGGAGAGAAACTAGTTTTGTACGATTCTAAGAAGAGGCAATAGAAAACCATTGTGTGTTCTTTTTGTAATTTATATTGATTATTCATTTGTTCGGATGATGATTAAAACAAGTGTTTATCGATACCATTTATCGGTAGTTTACCTGCATGCAGATTCTGTAAATTGATGTCACTTTTTTGTAATTTATTTGTTTGTATGTAGGATCAATATCTATTTCAATACATCTTGCTTATTTTTTTAGATTTTTTTTTTTTTGTCTGGCGCCCATATTTTATTGCGGTATGTATGTTGGCTCTTAGTATCACACAGAGGCAAATGTTTTGAAGCCATTGCGAAATGGAGATGTCAAGCTAAGCCACGGTATCCCAGATTTGGCAGCCATATAGTATATTCGGGGTGGATAACTGATTTATATAGTTTGACTTTGTTGAATCACGCAGTTCTTCATAGGTTTAGAATAAGAGGCTTCTTTTCTGGAAACGCTTTCTAATGTGCTTGATAAACAGCAGCCATTAATCTAGTAATATATCGACGTAACGATAGGTTGCTGCACAGTGTGTTTGTTGATCATCAGCCATTGTGGGCGGGAAGTGGCTTAATTGTGCCAAATAAACATGTGTAATGGTTGATATGTCATTTCAGTTGTTCAATACAAGAGAGAGTACAGATCGGGGCTTATTTAACGCCTTAGCTGTGGCTGCACAGGTGATCCGCTGCCAGCCGACTTTTAGTCATCATGGCTATGTTTGATGTCTGCGCACCTCTGCTCATGCTCACGTCGCTAGTGAACTGTGCTTCAAGAGTTGCCATGGCTGCTGACACAATTTATAACCATAACACAACCAAATGACACTTTGAGACAGATTACCAAGCTATAACAAATAATGGATTTTCAAAAAGAAGACGTTGGAAGCCATTTTACCCATTCAAGAGCACAAATATAGAGGCACCTTAACCACATATCTGTCATGAGACACAGCCTAATAATATAGCTAGTCCAGTAACGGGATTTAAACAAACATGTCATAGAGCGAGTGACATAAAAAACACGCTTCTTTATCGCTGCCAGCCTTAAAAATGCTGCGCTCCTGTCCGAGGACTGAAAGCACCAGTTCACTCAGAGTCTTGAGTTGTCGCTAACCGATATTTCAATAGCTTCTTTTATGATAGATTTCAAAAACTAAGGGCCAGCACTTTTGCAGTTTCAAAGTCCATTTTATGGTCACTGTCGGTGACATGTTCTGCGACCGAGAAACTTTTCCAGTTGTCAGAGCCAGATTAAAACAGCGCGTGGCTAATCCGGTACTGCCAGTTATAACAGACGAACGTTGCGCTTATGTTCACCACGGCCATGTAGTTCTCAATGATATAGGTGCCCTGTCGGATGTAGAATTTTCCACATTTACAGGTTTTGCTATAAAAACAGACATCGTAAAATCTGGTTGTGTTTCACCGAATAATGGCAGTCACTAATTTTTACTGACATTTGGAACATAGTCTTGAACCCTGGCAGGCCAGTATTCTACTTATCTTCGCAGAACATTTTCCTGCGCCTGGACAAAAGCCAAAGACTTAGGTTTTAGAACAGTACCTTCCATTTCTCTTACCTCAAAGTCCTCTATGTACAAATTGGGCACTATTAGGGACAGAGATGACCCCATTGCCACACCGTCAGTCTGTACACAGAATTTCAGTTCTTATGCAGAAAAAACCTTGAGGTAAGAACATGTTTAAAAAAACACTGCCCCAGCAGCCATTGAAAAAGTATGAATACGCTTCTCCCTCCATCATTTCCGTCATAATTGTAACAGTGGCAATATCGGTCGCATCAATATTAATTTTACCAAGAAATACAACCCTGTAGTGTACGCACCAAGTTCGCAGAACAGTAAACAGCATTTTTATGTTGGACATTAAAAATTACGGGAAACTCCTCAAGAACTAGAAAGTCGAAGACCACACCAAGCTGAAATTAAAAAAAAAAAACACAACTGAAGGTAGTAAAGGGAATACATGAGTGCACACTCTGCAATTAGTTAAAGGGGCACTCCTTGGTGACAGCTAGGTCACCAACAAAGTCAGCCAGATGCAGAACCTACACGATGTCCCTAATGCCTCTCTTATGAGATTTAGATGGAAATCTCAACCAAATCATTATTTTTTTGTTTTAAAGCTTGTGGCTTTACACCTCTTCAACATCGAGGTCATTAGAGGTGGGGAATAACTGGGGGAAAAAGAACTGGAAGGAATTCGGCCATGGTCATTTGAAGGAAGCAACCTGGTAATCACCGAGTGATTTGGGGAAACCGTGCAAAACCCAAATCTGGATGCCCGGATGGGGATTTGAAATCACATGCACCTGAATGCTAGACCAGAAAGTTACTGCTCATCCACCATGCTAGATGAATCATTCATGTTTGAGCAGCCCATGCGCTTTCTCTGTAGTGAGAAGAATGAGTATACGAATACTCTCCTTCAGTGCCATAGGTGTCAGCAATATGGATATGTCACATGCAGGTGCTTTGGGTGACAGCTCGATTCTGCAAGTGTGCTGCAGTACCCCTCGAGCAGACATGGAAATCAAGGAGGCCCAAAGAGCGCAAATGGTCGAAATATGAAAGAAGGCATCTAGCAACAACAGAAACTGCCCAGAATATCAATTCGTTCTGTCCAAGCAAAATGCGAAAAACAACCAGGGCCTTTCACAACCACAGAACGATGCAAAATGAGGAAGAACCCATTGCACCTTGGGAACAATGAGCCCTACAGTGCCATGGTTTCGAAAGAGGCCACAAACATGGGTCAAACCACACAACCAAAAACATCTGCCACTCCTGCTGCCACGCAGAAAACATAAAAAATGGTAGAAATTGTAAAGCTCCTAATAAAAGGCTCTGCAATCACAGTAGAAAACTCAACACAACCTTCAGCTGCTCCACACAATCAAGGAATCAGCGTGCTAAAATGTCTCCCAGGCACCACTGTTGACAAAACTCCTGAATGTCCTAATAAAGTTCATGACTGCTTCCCCAGATCAGTGATCGATTGGATTCCAGAAATTTTTTTTATGTTCTTCCAAGGCCCTAATAATGCCTAACACGAGCCAATACCAAGTTTCTCATCTGATAGAACCTCAAGGGTAGAGGCACAACTGTAAATATAGAGCAAACGAACGTATTGCTACCTGAGCTGGAAAAGGTCGAAGCCAGGCGCAAGAGTTCAGTTTAATGAGCTAACACTATTCTTAGTCCAGTCTACAATGCGACTGATAATATTACCACGGGTGTCATTAATAGGGTGCTGAGAACCTCACTGTGAGTAATAGTCACTGAGAATCTTAGCACTGTACATAGAATTTGCAATCTCAAAATCCTAGCGGCAGAAAACTACAAATTTTTTCTTTAAATTCTTTCAAATTTTTCGGTAAATTATTCATCATTTCTCTTGGCAACTCATTCCAATCCCTGACACCCTTACCTAAAAAAGAGAATTCTTCCCACAGACCCTTGTGCCTGAAATAGAGTGCCAGCTTGTGTCATGGTCATCTTTTCCCTTCCATGCACTACTTTTCATACCTATTGCAATATCTTTCCATGCCTCATCGCCAGTATATGCCCTGTACACTCCCATGACCCTGCTCATCCTCCTCCTGTCTTGTAATTAATCCATTCCAGTGCCTTTATCATATCCGTCACTGATTGCATTCTGCGATAATTTCCAGAAACAAATCTAGCAGCCCTTTTTGCACCCTCTCCAACTCCTGTATTTGATACGTATAATGAGGGTCCCATACTACACTACCATATTCGAGCATGGTCTGACAAAAGTTTTGTACCCAATTCCTTTACTTCCTTGTACATCCCCATCATCACTCTCTCCAACAGTGCAGAACTTTGAAACCTTTTCCTACCACCTGTCCAATGTGTCCTGCCCAGTTTAAGCTTGTTATCAAAAGTAATGCCAAGATATTTACATTTCAAGTCTTCAGTAAGCAATTCTTTCCCCACCTTATATTCATAATTAACCTTTGTTTTTATTTGTGTATCTAATAAGTTGACTCTTCTTTGCACTAGATATCTTGTCCAGATCACCCTGCAACTGTTTACAATCCTCTATGGCCTATAATAACCCCGAATCGACAGATATCTATGACACTACCTCATAGCATTAATTACTACTAGGAATAGGCCGAGGAGATATTGGCAATTTACTACACTGCCCATACGGAAAGTGAAGTGAATGAACAATGTTCTTAGCTCGTATTTGTCCATTTATGACATACTCAGCTCCGTTTTGTGAAATCTCATATTCAGAGACTTCAATTAATTCAGAACTAGTTACTCAGAATGATCTTTGAGGATACGAACAATTGATTTACAAACCGAGTGTGGTGGGTGAGTGGTTAACATTCTGGCATCACATTTGGAAGGACAGGTTCTAATCCCCGTCCGGGCATCCAGATTAGGGTTTTCCATGGTTTCCCCAAATCACTCCAGGCAAATGCCAGGATGTTTCCTTCAAAAAGGTCATGGCCGAATTCCTTTCCATTCCTTGTCCCCAGTCCCATCCCACCTCTAATGACCTCAACGAAGTGTAAAACCATAAGTAAAAAAAAGTCGACTTACAAAGAGAATTTTCATCAAATTCAGTACACGAAGTTCACAAGATACTTGCTAAGAATATGTACATTAAAGCCCCCTATGATACGCACTATTGACAGCTATGATCACAACCACAGATTTTAACACTCTTGGCTGAAATACTGCTCAACAGATGTTTATATATTAGTATTTACCAATGTATGAAATATATCAACTACATTTTAGGGCACTGGGGATAGTGCTCCATTATATAACTTATCTGCAATTTGATTATTGGTCTGAAGTATGAGAAAAAGTGTGATCGCAGACACAGAAGACAACCACTTATGAGAATATTATCCCATAAACATTAGTGCAGTAAACAATGTGCAAAACATGCTTCTAAATTATGATGAAATCGTCATGTTGCAGGATTGGCTTGAACAGCAATGAAGTGGCTACTGAGCCGGCTGCAAATTGTTGTATTATACCATTTCCTAAACGAAGCCCTCATTCCTTCTTACATCATAGAACAAAATATGTTGTAGTATTGCAGCATCTTTTCTAACCACCCTTCATTCCTCTCCCAACTATTGCAGAGGTTCCCCATCTCCCATTAGGTAAAACTTTGCCACATTTTCCGTTTGCCCACTATATACTTTCAAACGTTTCGTCTACCTATATCGGATGGATCCACGTTAGCGGAAGGACAATCTTTCCCAACTCCAATTATCTCCATCAGATTTTACTAACTCTAATGCTTGTGCAGAGGTGAACGGTAGTAAAGGATGCCTGCTATGCCTCAGGAAGAGAGTTTCAGAACCCCCCTTAGGGGAAAAAAAGTAGTCACTAATAGTCTACCTCTGGACTTTTGAACAGTACATATTTGGTAACAGAGCATGTCATCAAAACATTGAGTTTCTATAACACTGTCTGACTGGAATCCATGAATACTATATTGCATTGACACACTGGAAAACTATACATTCGCATATTGCATTTCATACCAAATTTCCACTTTATAAAACTTCCTCCACCCAGAAAGTAACTTTTTCATCTACCACAGTGGTTTTTACCCTACTTATCACCATTGTTAGATCTTACACACTAAAAGTATCTAGCAGATTGAAAGGATCAAACAGTTCTGAATTTTATCATCATCATTGTAGTGACCTACCAAAAAGTTACCAACAGGTGAGAAGAGGCTGTAGGTCTTTCTAAGAGCTTCTGCATCCAGCTTAAGTTAGAAAATTCAGTGTTCAGCCCCATTGGTTGAATTCTGTACACATTTACCAACAAATATATGTACAACCAGATAATCGAATTAACTACATAATGCTGGAATTGAAACTGGTACCTATAGAGAAGTAGAAGGATAAAGTGCGGATCAGCAAGCTGGCATGAAAGCTGTCATACCACTCCAAATGACTTTTAGTGCTTCCCACAACCAATCTGATAAGTGTACCCACCTGTCCCAACTCATTTGTTTGTGTGTGATGTTGACAGCTGTTTCTATTTCTAGAACGACCACCTCCAGGCTGTCCTGAATGATCACATGCCTCGGACTTGTGCAGAAATGGCCGAGGCACATGTAATTTGCTCTGTACTGGGTTTTCTACCATGAATGCCTCAATTGGGTGCAGCTGCTTGGGCCTATTAGATCCACAATTCAGTCATGCTGTGTTAGCTGTGTCAGCACCCTTCTTCCGGGCATAGCCTGGCTACTCGATGATTCTATGAGCCTGCCACTGTGTACCAACACATTGTGTAACATGACTAGGAATTAAATGCCTGTGATTATGATTATCACTTTTTTTTTATAGCATGCCTTCCTCATTCTGGGCTGGCTTATTTCAAAATAATGATTGATCTACTACCAGCTTGCTAAATGTTTCATATTTTTGATGGAAGACCAGATGTATTGCCATCTCTCTATAAAATGTTTGGCTAGTATTCTGAGTGATAACATTTTGTTTGTGAAATATGTACTTTATGTGGCAGATGGAGATTGGGGAAAATTTGTAAAAAAAACTGCAATTGGGTCAATCCCCATATTTGGAGCCCATTGTAGCTCACTGGTCCAGTGTAATGGTGCTACATAGGGTAAATTCCGAATTTCTTTATCTTTCTCTTAGAAATGAAATTAATGTGTAGTTTCAGGCAACCTTGGAAACAATTACATAAAATAAGTCCTTTAGATCATGTATATTAAGTATGGCATTTATGAAGAAGATGAAATAGCTCAAAGCAGTTATTTTTTTAATTAAACATCTTCAATTTTTTAAGAACGAAGTCTTTCTCGGCGTTGAGAATGTATAAACTGCTCTCGGGTGACTAGCCGAGTCAAGAGTGCGTTGCTACACGATATTTCGGCGACTAGATTCATTGCCGCCATCTTCTGGTGAAGATGGCGGCAATGAATCTAGTCGCCGAAATATCGTGTAGCATCGCACTCTTGACTCGGCTAGTCACCCGAGAGCAGTTTATACATCTTCAATTTTGTTCGGTAGAATTCTTGCCATTAGCAATATTATTCTTTATATTCAACATAGTCCTTTTGAAATTCCAGTAGTCTGGAAATTATTTACTTGTAGTATTTTGCAAAATCATACCAGATTGTTAATCTTTGATTTTTTCTAGCAGTATCAATTAATTTCCCACTGATTTCTGTATCATCAAGAAGAAGGTTACATATCTAAATTATAGTTCTTCACTCTGCTAAATTTAAGAGCTTTTTTTTTACACTGGATAGAAAATATTATGATAATAGAATACAGTAATTCAATGAAAATTAATTCTTTATTCATAACATATATTATTCACATAATAGAGTCTCTTTTAGCATAAAAGTATAAAAATATAGGTCTAAACAATATGGCAAATATGAGCTTTGGTTATAAGATACATCTTGTAATGGATGTATCTTATTCAGTCTTTTCTGGCTTTTACAAAATGTTAATAAAGATATTTAGTATTCTTTACAACAAGAACTTAAACATCCCAGTTATTATCTGTTTCTCTTTAAGGATCTCACTCATTATAACAAATTGTCTCTCAGTGACTTAACAGATATTATAAAACCTTTATATGCTGAATTTCTCACTAGTACTTAGTAATATAATAGTCTCACTAAGGAATAATTTTAATATAAAAATGAAATTACAGAATTTGACTGACAGTATACATTATTACTCTCAACCTTACAATTTTCTGCATGTTTATCATTTCCAATGCTTCCATTTCCACAATAATAGTTCCTTTACATTAAGAACAAGAATGTATTGTATGAAAATGAAGACTTTTCTGAAAATTAAATCCCCCTCTCAACCCCCAAAATAAAATAAAAAAATCTAGATATACCACCATTTTTTATTAAAGAAATGCCACGTTTCAGTATTAAGTTAATAGGTATCTTGTATATCAGTGGTCAAGGTTTTAATTTTCGTGGACCATGTTTCAAATCTCAATGTGCCCATGAATGTTTTATGGATTCTGCTTGGTCATATGAGCTACACCAGGATGTTCTGTGGTTTGGATTCCATGTTAAACTGTAGGTCCAGCCATGACACAGGTGGAATGTATGACAAATCGAAACTCTGTCACACAGCTGCACTACAACACAATTTTACGTACTTAATATCAGTTTAGCAGATAAGTCCTTAACAATGATTTTCTAAATGGCACATCAGAATAGTAGTTTAATTAGCCTGTGTGTGCTATGAGTAATAAAGAAATCATTTATCAGTGTGACTGCCACTTCTGTATATGGTTGATTAATCGTGAACTGATTCAATAGATACTGTTACCTTTTTCACGTTCCCTGATTCAATGATTAATAGAATACTTGTAGGCAATATTTTGTTAAACATTAAAACCATTTGCACTGGTATTAGTTCATTTCTAAATTAAATTTCACATGTCTGCTGCAATGTGAAATGAAGTTTCTTAGAATGGCCCTCCAGAAAACTAGACCACATAAAGAATGATGAGATTAGATCAAACCTAGAGCTAAGGGAATCCATGGAAGAGAGACTTAGGTCATCAAGACTTCAGTGGTTTGGGCATGTCAAGAGAATTACTAGTACAAGTCTACCAAAAACTTATTTGGAAAAATGGATAGTGGGCAAAAGACCAGTGGGAAGACCAAGAAGATGGACAGACCAACTGAAGGAGGACATAGAGAGAAGAGGCTGGAATTGGGACTACATCACAGACAGAGAAACTTTTCTGGATAGGAGACGGTGGAAAACGATCGTATACAACAACCAAGGCTCGTAAACCACACCCGGGAAACTGGAGATGGTCCCCAACGATAATGATGATGTTGTCTGCTGCACTAATGCAGAAAGGTTTACATCAAAATATTTGAATAAAACTCAATCAAAATATTTTAGGATAAACTTTTAAAAATAACATTTGCACATAGTAAAAATTCACCCTGTTTTGATCCGCTTCCAGACAATAATGTATACCTAATGAGATTATAAAGTATACAAGGAACCAAGTGCATATATAGACATCAACGCACAACCAGCTGAAGAAAAGTTTTGAAAATGGCCATAGCTATGAAGCAAATTTCTAGTATCTGAATTTATAGTTTCTCTATCATAATTGAAGAAGCTCCACCACCTCCATTGCAGATTGCTGCCACTCCTTTCTGGCCTGGTTTTAGAGCATGTACCAAATGTAAGGTAATACGGGCTCCAGACATCCTGTAAAACAGAAAAAAAATATATTGGTAAAGAATTAGGATCTGTATTTTCTACACCACATTCATTGGATAATAATTTTGAAATAAGTTCTGAATCAGAATACTGATATTTATCATAACTGCCACAAAAAATTCTTAATAACTATGAAACAATTTTCAACTATTTATCACATATTAAAGCTGTTGATTAATTAAAATGGTAGCCAGAGTCCTCTGATGGCTGAAATGTTAGGTTTCGACAAATTGACACGGTACCACCTGAAAAATCAAGATAACATCTACATCAACCGCAGAAGTCTGTGTACCCAAACATTGTGCTACACTGAAAGACAATGATATATAAGGCCATCCTATGCACTTCTGACAGTTATAGTGTCAATTATGATTTTTGGTAAAAAATGGAACTTTTAATTTGCCACAATGTAAAACTTGACAAATATTAGTTACGATAGTATGGTTCTGAACCATTGATGTAGACTTCATGTCACAGCCTTACAGACACTGAAAATTTGCAACTACTTGGCTCCGAATGCTTGTTGTGGAATAGTTATTTTTTTATTATTATGACCATGGGACAGAAATACCATAGGTATCACTGTTACATATGAGAACTGTTAAGGCAGGTTTTTTTTTATCTGTTTAATTGAAGCTAAACCAGGCAACACGTCACAGACAATTGGATTTCACACCTATTGAATACTGTTGTTAGTTGTACAAATAAATTAGCAATGAAGACTGTGGAACTTCTTTCCCAGTTCTTTCTACATCAGCATTCACTTACACTATTACATCATTCCCCCCTCCCCTTACCCCTTAATATGAGAGATAATATATATATTAAAATGGATTATTAACGCAGTGAAAAAATTGAATGGGCTGTGAAACCTGCAAATGCAAAACTTACTTGAAGTGAAATAACTTAATATTTATTACTACAGCCATATAACACTCATAACCTTATAGATTGCAGATCCATAAAAACGTAGGTGTAAATTTCGAAAATATCCACCACCAAAGGTTTTTCTTGTCATTATCAAACAGACAAAAATACAACAAATGTTGATAACATAAACAGGAAACACAAAAAAGCATATCTCTGTATATTAATGCTCATAGTTTGATAAAATTGCAAAATACAACATAGTTCTTACAAGTATGTTGTACAAGGAACATTACATATGATGTTGAATCCTCCCTCTTGTACTAAATAGTACATGTTATAATGGTTTGTGTGAACAGTTGAATGAAAGTAAAATTAACTGAGCTACCACGGTACAAGAAAGTAGCATTCCAGAAGACTTTAAATAGCAAACGGGCATACCCTGGACAGTGACAGAGGAATTTAAAACACTGATGGCAGATCCTTTCACCACCAGACATCAAGCAGGCATGAAACAGTAAGTAAGTAATTGAGTGATCTCCAGGCAGACAAGAAATATAGACTGAAAACTCTCTCTAACAGGGCAGTGAAATGTAGGGAAGAAATTCATGAAAGAATTGAAAAATGGTCATAAAGACTTCAATCTACCACTGAAGAAAACTTATCTTGAACTACATGAATTATACAAATGTTACTTTTCTACCAAATATTTTTAGATTGTATTAGAAGCACACCAGAGATTTTACGAAATAGAAATACAAAGACAAGGAGTGGGTTTTCTTCATTGAGGTAAGTAATGGTCTCCCACAGGAGTCAAATTACATCAACAATACACAGACAGATAGATCATTTCCTGAAACATTTATACAATACTTTGTATAAGCAAAGCTAGTGTTGCAAGAGATCAAAATCAAATTAGGGGCCTGTAAAATTTTTGGTAGCACTGGCCTTAAAAAAGAAAACAAAAAAACAGTCCTGTTAGTCCCAAGCAGTGAGGAAACAAACAATTTGAGTTCTAAAGCCACTAATACTTATCTGTGTGAAGGCTTTGAAGTGATAAAAATTTCCTTAATATCACTCTCAATCTCAAACAAGTTATTGTAAAGCAAAAATGGATTTATTGAAATCTACCCAAGCAATGCGAATTTTTTTCCCTATGACTATATACCTCATCAGCACTGAGGACATAAAGGGTGAGGAAGAACTGGGGGCAAGGAATTCAGCCATATCCTTTTGAAGGAACAATCCCAGTTTTCGCCTGGTGTAACTTAGGTTTTTTTTGTTTCGACGACAACATTGCGATCATTAGAGCCAGGAAAGGAATGGGAAGGAATTCAACCATGGTCTTTTAAAGGCAACATCCCAGCATTCACCTGGAGTGATTTAAGGAAACCATGGAAACCCAAATCTGGATGGCCGGACGGGGATTTCAACCTGCATCCTTCTGAATGCGAGGCGAGTGCGTTACTGCTCACCCACCATGCTCAATATGTGTGACTTCAAGAGACCAAAGAAAACCAAAACCTGCATCATCTAGTATCTGAAGCCAGATCATTACTGCTCACCCACCATACACTGTCCAACACTAAGTATGTAAGGAGGTAAGTATTATATTGACAGTTTCAGAATCAATCAATATCACCCAACCACACTGAGCTAGTCAACCATGAGCTTACTATTATGAAACACTGAGCATGCTCAAAGCACAAGGACTCTTTGTGCATTTATTTCAATTCCACAAATACAAAATTCAGCATTAATATTTGAATAGTAAAAAGGAAAATAGTAAAAAGTATATTTACAAAAAGAATCTCGTTTTTGTTGCTTTAGGGTGCATCAACAGTGGGGTCATTAGTGGCCTAACAATTACCGGCTATTACTGTGGCTTAAGAATGTACTAAAATGCCACACGAATGGTCGACTGTAAAGGGGTCAGCCATACAGACAGCAAATAAAATAAATCATAAAATCAGGCATGGCTTAAAATGGGCCACCAGAAATTAAGACCATACAACACCTAGATGGCTGTAAAGGGGCCAAACATGTGACCGACTAATACTTTGGCTAAAAAGTATACTAAAATACTGTCTGCACGGTCGACTGTAAAGGGATCGGCCATACAGACAGCAAATAAAATAATTCACACAAAAATAAGATGTGGCTCAAAAAGGGGCCACCACGACCAAAGACAGACCGTACAACACTTGGATGGCTATAAAGAGTCAAACAGGTTCACAAAAGCATTAAAAACACTACACGTCTCGCTGGCTGGATAGTGGCCAGTGGGACAGGAATTATAACAATATAAAAAATTAAAACAATGCACATGGTTTGGTGGCTGTAAAGAGGCCATCCTATTTCCATAGTTTCACCCGCCACGGTTTGGGTGGTTCTTCAGTCTCTGTCTGCTGAGGAACGGGACCAGGCTCGTCCACCAGCATTGCAGTTTCCTTTGGCTCCGAAGGGACAGACGTCTCCGACTCAGTAGACGACTCATTCGCCTCTTTGGCCCATGGCCTTGTTCCTCTTTCTTTTTCCCTTCTCCCTATTACCAGTTTTCTGGGAGGGGATGAAGAGGGGGATTTTACGAACTGAGTCAGATCCGTCTGTCTAAACGTCGGGCCCCGGATCTTCTTATCGCCTCCAATAACTTTGGTAGCTGGTTGTAATGCTACCATTGTGGTGGTATTGGAGGTGGCTTTACTTTCACTGTTACTGCTGGTGGATCCTGTTTCACTGCTGCAGATGTGGTCAATGTCGCAGACGTGTTGCTGCCGATGTCCGCGGTCTTAGATGTTGTGACCTTAGAGGATTTTGTGCCACATGTACTACTAACACCCGGCTCATGTGTGCCCTTCCCACAGGTTGGATTTACTTTACATGACTCCGTCGTATGTCCGAACCGCTGACACTGGAAACAGCGCATCGGGTCCGCAATATTCAGGTTTATGTAGCCTGCTTTGATATTCTTTGGCAGTACTAGCTTGTCAAACATCAGGATGAATACCGCCATTTACCCTTCGAGTGATCTGACATACCTCGACCACTTTCTGTTCCCTCCACTCCTCAACGAGTTCCTCGGTCCCTATGTCTATTAAGTCATTGCAGGTGACAACGCCTTTGCTGCTATTTAGGGATTTGTGGAGTTCGCTTTTAATGGGAAACTCCCTGAGCTTCTCACAGTTAAGGAGTTGGGTAGCTTACTTATTGTTGGTTGTTTCCAGCAGCAGCGTCCCATTCCTGAGCTTTTTTTTTTTTTTTTTTTACATAATTTAGGTCCCTACCAGACCCTCTAGTCCCTTTCAAATATAAAATGGGCAAACTTTTTCAAAAGTTCCTTCCACTCTTTGCATAACTATAAAAGCATTCACTAGTGAACAAACTTTTCTGTTACAGTCATTTTCCAAAGTGGGGGGGGGGGGGGGCTGTCAACCATCACCCGCTTCTTAGAACTATGTGTATTTATATTAGCCTGTGGCACACCCGTACCACAGGTTTTTTTGGTTTTCTTGTGAGCTTGAATTTTGGTCCCACAAGTATAATCAATATAAGAGGAAATGCTAATACAACAGGGTTTTGCAGGTGCCCCTGAGGTTGCATGCTAGCGAGTGATTTCCCTCATCACCCATTCACCTCCTCGGCACGTGTCTGACCTTGAGGTTGAGGGGTTTTTTTTTTATAGAGGTTTGTACCGTCCTTGCGATCCGGGCGAATAAGCCAAGATCCCCGTTCTCCTAGGCACACAACGTTCCACCGCCATGCCCTGCGGTGGACATTGAAACATGGTAGGAGTTTACAGTGTGGGAAACTATCGGCGCTCACAAGTTTACAGCTCGGGCACCGCGGGTTCGCCAAACCCGTACCTGGCACTAGCATACCAGGTCCCTGTGGGGGACAAGAATCTTAAAATATAGTTTTATTTAAACCAATTGTAACAATAATGATTGTGCTAATGTAAGTTTTCATCATTTGATACATTAAAGGTTCAAATTTCATTCAAATTATTCAGAAATACAGTACAAATAATGTCAGAAAGAATAAAAGAATTTATGAAAAATCACTTACCCAATAGGATGGCCCAAGCTGACAGCACCACCATGTACATTCACCTTAGAGGGGTCAAGACCAAGAATCTTAATGTTTGCTAAGACAACAACACTGAATGCCTCATTTATTTCCCAAAGAGCAATATCATCCTTTTTAACACCAGTGCGTTCAAGCAACTGAAACAAAAGAGTTGAGAATTATAAGTTGAACAATTTGAATTATTAAGGCTGTGAAAGTTGCATCTATCACAATGCAAGTAATGAAGGCAAAAATTAAATCTCTATTAACAATACCTTTGGAATGGCAAATGCTGGTGCAATTGGAAAGTCTATTGGCTCTGTTTCAGCATCCTGGAATCCAACAACTCTTGCCAGTGGTTTACAGCCAAACCTTTTCACTGCCTCTTCTGTCATAAGAACACACGCAGCAGCACCATCATTTAGGGTCGATGAATTACCTGCGGTCACTGTGCCATTTTCTTTCTGGTAGTAATTGAAAAACAAAATAATAGCTCAAATACAACTTAAAAATTCGAACAAAAATATGAATTATAAGGGATTTTGAATTTAATTTGTTTCAGGACAGGAGACATGAAACTTCAAAATTAAAATCCAACTAAGAACTTCACATGCACAATTTTACTTTTACACAGAGAGAGAGTCTCAGTCTGAAAATATTTTTGTTATTGCATTTAAACATTTAAGTCCTATTTATCTTAAAAATGAGAACATTACTCACTTGAAAAGCAGGTTTCAATTTTCCAAACTTCTCAAAATCTACTCTTTTATATTCTTCATCTTCTGTTACAACTAGATCAGGCTTTCCTGGAAATAGAATTTTTGTTATTATAAAATCAACAGTTATGAAAAAAATGCAATTAAAAACAAATTACAAAAAGAATCTTTAGCAAATAAGTTGTAGAGGAACAAATATTAAGAAATTACTTCCTACAGTTACACTAACGGACAGCATTACAAATAGGAAAGAAACTACATGTTCCAAAAACTTCATAACAAACTGCTTTTGTTGTTGTGTTAACCACTGTTTATCTGAACCCATGTTCTTTTAATATAATTTTCTCTAGGACCAAACTGAGAATATTCTATTTTTACGAGAAACTTTATATGAAAACCCAAGCATTATTAATAGTGGGAAGTTGAAAAAGTATTTCAAAATCAGGACAGACTGTGAAAAACTTTTGGCAGATACCAGAAAATGCCTACAAGAAAAGACATTTGGTAATGAATATTAACTGAAGTGATAAAATGTCTTAATGAAGCAGAATGGAAGTGAAGGGTATTATAATATGGCACCCACTGCATCAACTATGGTGAGTAAGCAGTAAAATCCTAGCCTGGCATTCAGGAGGACACAGGTTAAAATTCCTGTCTGGCCATCCAGATTTTGGCTTTCCACAATTTCCTGAAATCACACCAGTCAAACCACGGGATGGTTCCTTCAAAAGGCCATTGCCACATTCATTCCAGTTCCTTGCCCTTCGTAAGCTCTAATGATATCATTGATGAGGCATAAAGTCAGAAAAACACCCAGTGCATCATCATGAAGTTGTGCCTACCCACACAATTTGCACAACAGCATAATGTAATTACAACACACTTCTTTTCAGTTTGAACTAAAATCTGCTCTGAAAGTTGATAATATCTGAGAAGTACTGGATTAGCCATATAGCAAAAGTTAGCAAATGCTACGAGCCACACGTCTTCTGGGGGAGGGGGAGGGGGGGGGGTAGGATTCTTGGGGGCCTCCCCTGTCAGGCCACATGATGGGCGACCTTTTATTTATTTATTTTTACCTCTACCAGATGTGAATATATACCTGTCCATGTATCGACGACGCCTTCCTTCAATTGTGGTGGATATATACATAGACCATCAATCCACTAGCCATAAGAGTGAATGGCCATCGACAGATTGTATTCACCCAGAATCCATAACACCAAGAAGCTAAGTATACCAGCCCCCAACAACACCAATAATTATAATTCTTTTTTTCATGGCCATGGTATTAGTCCCCTCAAAATAGCAGCAGCTTCTCTGAACTCAGAAGGTGGGAGCTTGCCTACCAGTAGAAACTGGTTTCATCTTAACATAATACCTAGTCATTACTTATCCTTCTCTCCATTGTTTCATTTCTTCCACCCACAGTACCTAACTTGATCCATTGCTAACCAGAGGTGATGATTAACTGCATACATTCTTTGGTTTACTGTTCTTTTTATATGTCGTATCTGGAGTATGGGGCTAGCTGCTAGAGGGCACCACAGACGCAGCGAGCAGCGCCACAGCGACATCTACGAGTGGCTACTTAAAGGCGGCACACAGCACATGGAGGTCTCTTCCTGCCTGACCGCCGAGGCAACATCACTCCACTATCTGTCATTGTGTATTGTGAGACTGAGTCTAATAAACCGGACCTTGTATCCACTGTGTTCTCATAGTTATTCTCCACTGTACGAGGGATGTCCACAGCCTACATTCGCTGACGAGCCATCTGCCTCTAACCGGGTACTCCATTCAACCCGCCCGATTCCTGATCTTTCCCGAATGGATTCGGCATCAGAAGCGGGACTGCCCACGGACTGGGTAGAGCTGCAACGAACACAGCCTAGTGCAGCATCATTTCGTGTCGAGCAGCAAAACCCGATGGAAGTCATCGCGGCGAAAAAGCCATCCACATCCCGCAGCACACTACTATCCTCGTGTAAGCGAATGACCGCTTCAAGGAAGCGATTCAAGGGCCACCATCTGCCACCCACTCCAGAGATCAGCAGTCTTCGTGGGCATCACATAGACTATTTCTAGGAGCTCTTCTCTGCAAGATATGACCAGGTGAAAAGCGCCGCCACAACGCTGAACACTAGTCAGCACCGACGAGAAAAAGTCAGCCTAAACATTGATTAGCCGTGGCTAATATTGGGGCCAACCTAACCCAGTTGTAACTGACAGCAAACAACAGGGAAACTACCAGAGAAGCTGATTCGAGAACTACAAGCAACCCCATGCTGGCAGAGGAAGATGTAGCCGTATAGTACCATTCTGAATGTCAGACTGCCTGCTACCACAATGGACGTGTTGGGTAAAACAGCTTCACCGATCGACAACAGGCCTAGAACTTTCCGACCTGCGCAGAGCAGCAGAACCAGGGACAGCGGACAACCAAGTAGCCTGCTACCGTCGCGGACGCCGAGTACGTGGGGCAGCGCAGTGCTCATGGGAGCGGTCACTTGATGGAGAGGCAACCTGAGGCAACAGAGCTGCTGCCCCATCGCCGCCTACAAACGGGCCAAGTGGTGCACCAGGAGCTGTCCAGGCGGAATGCTGAGCAACATCGGTGAGTCGCTTCCATTTTACTTTGGCCTTGAGTTCGATGGATCCCCTGTCAAAGAGTAGCTGCATCAAATTGTCAGGAAAACTGGCCGTAGTGTCGCTAGGCCTGGACGCAACCATCACTAACTGCCAGATGTCGAGCCAGGCAAAGATGTTATGATTGTAGACACGTTGTTTCATGTGCATTCTAACCACAAGCTAGTAAACAAAATATTACCATGGCAAGAAATCTTGTAACAAGGAATCGACGCTAAGTGAACTAGTCACCTTTAGCAGATGCTGAAAAGCACTTGGATGTAGCAAATTTGCGGTAACCTGACCAGCCTAATCACCACCAAAATAATCAGATGTCCCACCACAATATCACCCGCCCTTGCTAAATTGCTAGCGTTTTAGACATTCTTCATATATAACGGAATACACATCAACATGGGCGTACCGTACAAGCAACTCGTAGACCCGTGTCGCATAATACATTGTCGGCCGCATAAAATGACACTAAGGGGGGGGGAAAAAAAAAAAAAACACTAGCATAATGGCGTGACTTTCGCTGTTCGCTAAGGCCCGTATTACCAGTCCAAAACCATCTGGTCCAACTGCACATAATTAGACAATAGGCAGTTCAATCACAATATCATCACAGATTAATTCCCATTGCCTTTCAATTGAAGGCCATATAGAAAAGGATTCACTTTGTTTTGGTTAAGATATTCTAAGCAGCTACCATCAAATATCTGCAACCGAGCACTCAACTTAAATTATACCTGACGACAGGTGCAATTTTTCAAAGAACAGTCTTAAAATTGTTAGGCCCAATAGTGTATACCATAGCAGTAGCACATATCTACTACTTTTTCATCCACCATTGACAGGATTTGACAGTTTAAAACACAGGCTGAAAATCGAAACCGCCGTGATTTTCTTGAATACAGCCAGATACACATCTCTTAAAAGCTGAATCTAATACTTAGGATTTGTCATAACATTTGACCCAACCTAAACAGGATACCCGCACGCACATATTAACCCCCTCCTCCCCCTCTATGTATCATCACGTCACCGAGACAGTTTATAGGGCTTGGCTTAAAATCTCGACAATGCATACTCCAGTTTACCAAGTTATGCCAATACTCTTCAAATTCGCAAGGAGGAAACACAAAGACGCTAAGCGAGAAAAAGGACGAGGAAATCTGCGAACAGGGAAAGCATACCTACAGGCCTTTGATTTAGACCTACAGCACAGGGAAGGAAAACGAATGGCACATGTTTACTTCCGAACCAGGAACACAGCCGCACTGGTGTTAACAAAAACTGCCCCTACATGCCACAGGAAACCAACTTTGTTAGACAATTGGCTACCCACCGAGTAAAACACCTAAAGTCTAAAAAGTTCATGCTGATATGCGTCCGAAAATCTCTACAGCAAGCACGACACAAAAGTGTTTCCACAATAATACAAAAAATCATATTACTCAACCGCTCAAAAAATCACAAACGAATAATTCAAAAACCAAACAGCAATGGATCATTGCCTTCCCTACCACCAAGCGGTACATGGCTTTCTCACATTTCATTTCTGCACTCCAGAATCTCCGACACAAAGGTAAAATTCAGCAATATAACGCATGCATTACTTCTCGATGAGTCATCAGCATCTTGATTCATTTTTCAGCAGTCAAACTAAAACATCTGGTCATTAATAGCGCCTAGAGCGAAACTTTAGCAGGACGCTAACAGGAGCAAAGTGCTTCTTTTTCAAAAAGCGCTACCCACACAACCCAATGTAGAACGATGGTTCAAGCAAAATCTCTTAAAAGGAAAACAAACTTTTCAGTCCATGTTTGACTTTGCCATCAAAATACCACAATATGCAAGGACTTCACTGCTACGAATGAAATCTTAAAATTTCTTTGATTCCAACTCCATAATTTGTATGGGATCTCATCATGAAGAGTAAATTCTGTAATTTGCATGGGACCTCACCATGAAGAGTAAATTCTTTAATTTGCATGGGACCTTGCCATTAAGAGTAAATGTTATTACATTGAATCGGACCTCGCCTCGAAGAGTAAATGTTATTACATTGTATCGGACTTCGCCTTGAAGAGCAAATTTTATGAGTTTATTTGGACCTCGCCTTGAAGAATAAATTTTATGATTTTATTTGGACCTCGCCTTGAAGGGCGAATTTTATAATATGACACCTTGAAACTTTACTGTCATCAGACATTACTACAAGAAAGTCTATGGATGGTCCTATCAGGAAATTTCGTTCTTTTGTAAGGCTTGGAAAGAAATTTGTTAACGTTAGTGTCCAGAAAACACTTTTCAAATTTCCCTGGGACTTCGCCAGGAAGAAAATGAGTTTCTAAAAACTTGCTTTGGTGTTAAGAAGATAGTAATTTTTTTTCCTGTTATATTCGAAAGGCATACATTAAATCTGGATTATCTTAGTTTTTTTCCTCATTACTTTGATGATGTCATTCAACAAAATTGTTTTTTAAGTCAGGATAGTCGAACATACTGTGGTTAACCATCTTTTGTTCACAGAATCTTCACACATTCGATGGATGCTGTGATGAGGAGACGGCTGTGAAGCAACGTCAAACCAGCCTTACCAAGCCGGGCAACCAGACAACCATGACAGATCCTACAAACCCTTCCAGGATCACAAGAAAAGCAACAGAGCACGACCTGAGACAGGCATTCTTGAAGACTCCATTGCAACAACCAACTACCAGCCTGATTTCGGTTTCCATGGTTTGCCGAAATCACTCAAGGCGAATACCAGAATGATTCCCTCTTAAGGCCATGGCCGATCATCTTTTTTTTTTATTTCTTGCTCTGACAAGTCACACCCGGGGCCTATGAGGGATAGCCAGGGACGGCTGTCTCAGCAGGATGGCTGTGTCGGATCTGGAGTATGGGGCTAGCTGCTAGAGGGCGCCACAGACGGAGCGAGCAGTGCCATCTACGAGGGGCTACTTAAAGGTGGCGCACAGCACATGGAGGTCTCTTCCTGCCTGACTGCTGAGGCGACATCACTCCGCTATCTGTCATTGTGTATTGTGAGACTGAGTCTAATAAACCAGATCCTTGTAATCGCTGTGTTCTCATAGTTACTCTCCACTGTCCGAGGGATATCCACAGCCTACCTTCGCTGACGAGCTATCTGCCTCTAACCGGGTACTCCATTCAACCCGCCCGATTCCTGATCTTTCCCGAATGGATTAGACATATATATTTTTTGTTTCTGTTTAAATTTACACCATATTCCTTACTCAACGATGAAAACCTGAAGCAGTCTCATACAGAACATGGCAGTGATAGGACTAGAAGGCTTCTGTGCTTTTTGATAAAAAAGATCCATTGAAACACATTAAATAAAAGTTAGTTGACTATACCTATACTTAAAAGTAATAAATAAGGTTTCAAATTCCTGCATTTAGTAGATAGATATATATATATATAAGAGAACAGAGAAGAAATGGAACTGTGCTACAAATCCTTGGCCAGGACCTTGCTCGAGTATGGTGAGGTATTGTGGGTATCAATTACAGGATAAAGGTGAAGCAAGGAAGTCGATTTTTTCTTTTGACATCAACATAGATAACATTAAGATCCTGATATGATAAAGAAGCTGAAGTAAGAGTATCTGACAGGTAGAAGAATAGATTAGTGGATAAGAAGGGAATCCAGATGGCCAGACTGGGGGTCAAACCTAAATCCTTCCATATAATAAAGCCAAATATTACCACTAAATAAGCAGACTTTGTAACACATTGGTGAGAATGCTTGGCTGGACATTAGGCGAAAAAATTAGCACATGGTTTCAGGCAAAAGGATGTGGGAATGTTTTTGTTTGTTGATAACAAAGTCTGATTGGAATAATTTATAAGGGCACGTATTGAACCATTTACATGAAATGAAGAATGGTAATATAGGAACACGTGTGTAGAGAAATTGTAACCAAAGTATAAGCTCCCTGCCAACTATTGATACTACTTATAATAACAACAATAATGGGAATTATTGGAAAATTTTAGCTTGTTATAAATGTTTGCAGGGAATCAGAGATGAGAGATTAGGTCCATACTGCCCATTAGATTGTGAAAAATGCTCCACATTATTAATCATGGCAAGCAAAAGAGAAATTATGAAATTGCAAAATAATTTTAATAAGGGAATGAGGGCTGTTCTAAATAAAAGATGAACTAAAAATGTCTATAAGATGCTTAAGGAGTTAGGATATTTACATATTGAAAAGGAAATAATTAGAAATGTAGTGACTATTGTTTATAGGTTGGAAAGTGGATTATTACCAAGATATGTGTCTAGATTAGTACAAAAGAATAATGATGTACATAATTATAAGACAAGGCAGGCAAATCATTTCCATTTGATTTAAAATAGAAGTAGTAAAGCACAGAAAACAGTTTTGTTCAAAGGTTTAAAAATATATAACAAATTACCTGAAGAAATAAAAAGGACCAAAACTGTTGCAAGTTTCAGAGAAAAATGGCTAGAGGAGAAATATCGTAACAGTTTTTTTTTTTTTTTTTTTTTTTTTTTTTTTTTTTTTGTGAACAATTCAATGAAATTAACACCTTGTTTATTTTTTTTTTATTTTTTTATTCTTAATGTGTTGTATGAATTGTAAATATATATATATATATTAGCCATAGGCTATTTGAAAATAAATATTTTTTTCTCATATTTACACCCTGGAGAATTTTCTATTTACAGTTAATGTCCTCAATGTACCCAGTCCCTTTATATTATAAGTCAATTTGACATGATTTTTTTTGGGGGGGTGGGGGGGGGGCAGAAAAGTTGAAAGGCTTTTTTGTGATGATTGATCTAATAAATTCAAAAAATTCTTAAATCCCTTATTATTATTAATTGACTAAGAATCAAAAAGAAAAGGAGTACCTTCCGAGTCTAAAAGAGTTGCTGATTTTTATTCTTTAATAAATTAAACATTCACATTGCACATCATGTTTCTGTAAATAAGGAATACCATTTGTAACAAGTCATATACTGAAGGAATAAGAGGGCAAAAGTAGGAAGGTACAATGTCATGATATTATCTCGCTCAAGTGATGGGCTTTGATACGTTGTACAGGCTGATTGCTAGGTTTACAGGTCTGTCTATATTAAGAAATCATTACACAGTTCACTCTTGATTTATTCACAACCAACATACAAATATAGATATCACCACAAACATTTAATTTAATTACTTGACCGTGGATACAGCAGTTTGTAACTTCTTCTCCTACAATTGCAGATTATCATCATGCATTACAACAACAATGCAACACACTCCACTCTGATCAACTAATCACAACACATTCTCAGTTCTTCCAGAAGCACTTGTATGAATTGTTTAAGAAATACATTTCCATCACTCCTACACATTTAAAATCTGTAAGCAAATCTCGTGACCATTACACATTCACGCCATGCCTGTAGCTTGCCTCCACTTCCCACGCCCATTAGCTTTGGCCGACTTACAACAATTACTTCACCATTTCTACACCGTGCACTTCCACACTCGACAATGATTCATGAAAGACTGAGACTTAGCAAACAATTAATCTTGCTTAGAAGTTTTATGTTAATTCAAAATTTTACACAAGCACATTAAGTCTGTAACTGCCTATCCACTCCTAATAAATCTTCTGCATATTAACTGATATAATACTGTCTCATCACAACAGGAAAGGTATGACATGGGTGTGTAGGGTAACTGCCATGGAAGGTGCACTCCATTGCGATTAAATTAAATTAGATACTACTATATAGCATAGTTGGTTTCATTACAAGAAAGAATAATAATGTGTGTGTAATAATTTGAAGAGATATTAAACAATGGCAGACTGTACTTGATTTGTTTTAAACAAAACACAATTTTCTTCAGTTGTGTAACTGGAGTAATTAGGTGCCCTCACCATCTCTAAAAATCAATGACTAAGTACCAGACTCATTCTTTGTGTCATTCATTCTAGAAATTGGAACAAAACTCGAGGCATCATTATTGAAATGTACGAGTTTTTTTAATACATCAGATACTGACAGTAACAGTAATTACAAAGCACATTATTTACATAGCTCAAGGCATTTAACCTAAGACGTGTAACACCAACTTTTAGGCATTTTAGTAAAAATTTAGACAAACCTTTCTTTTGTGGTACACTAACAGGCACCAGCTCATCTTTGAATGCACCAGTCTTGTAAGACTCTGCGCTCTTCTTGTAGCTGCTCAATGCAAATTCATCTTGGTCTGCTCGGGAAAATCCATAATTTTTGGCTGTGTTTTCAGCACAGTTACCCATGTGAATGTTGCTGTAAACATCAATTAAGCCATCAAACACAACACCATCCTGGAAAAAAAGAGAATATTAAAAGAGAATGGTATTTTCTAAAGAAAAAATGTAAATTTGATTAATTCCATGCAGAGTGATGACAATTTTGTTATTTCAGTATATCTCACTTCTGAACATTTGTTTATGCAAAATAATAAGTATCATCAATGATTACAATATGCATTTTTCCCCTGTAATTTACATTATTTTTTCTGCCATTTTAACTAACATAACTGTAATGTGCAAGATAGATCAGCAATAAAACAAATTCAGAGGTGTTTAAACTTTTAAGTTTGTCAATATCTATTTATTTAATGCTCTGCATGAAGATATTTGTTCACATTAGTATAATATATGCTGATTGCATAGTTTTACCTGTTATACAATAGATTAATGTATTTGTGTAGTGTTTTTTGTCATCACAGCCCTCATTCCTTCATCTTTGAAACTGTTACTCTACTTTGTTTTCTGCTCATATTAAGACTGTAGCAGACTACACCGCTTCCCCCCCTGGACCAATACAAAAGCAAAAAAATAACTTGACTATTATATATTTGTTGCAACATTTGACATACGTTTTAAAGCCACATAATAGTTTTAATTTCGTGTGTTCTCTTAGCATGCAACGTACTCAATAACTAATAAATAAGTTATCAAATTAGGATAGGGAAATGAGCCACCACTTACTTTTAGATGATGGATGTGGGGCGCGAACACAAAGAAAAGACACAAATAATAAAGAAATTTTCGGGAAAAAAAACCCTTCGTCAACAAGAGAACATTATGGGAGGTGGGTGCAGCCAGAGATTGCCTCACAGAAAGACTGCCGGTCGAGAAAATGGTGGGGGTAAATTCAAACATTGGAAAAGTAGAGGGGCAGTGAATCAGAGCTCATACCGAGCAAAAATAAATATCCAAACTAATTTCTGGTTGGTGGGAAGATCAAAATATAATTATAACTAAATATATATTGAAAAATATATATATATATATAAAATATTATACAAATAAAATATAATAATAATAATATTTATGAAGTAAACATCACCTCAGGTTAGTGGTTGTTCAGTATAGGAATGGAAAGGAGAGGAATAAAAAAAGGTTAAACATATGTACTACTACTAATAATAATAATGACAATAATAATAAGTTATTTATATAAACATTTTTATGCAGCACATTAGTTACCACTGGCATGACTTACCCAAGACCTTTTCCAGTGTGGCACACAAGACAATTATTAAAAGAGATATGCACTAATGCTCCTAATTAGTAAATGTCCTTGTCTTGGTTTCGGAACATTTTAATAAATAATAGTACAGATTTTATAAGGTATACAATAGTAATAAGAAAATGCTTTATGACAAAATGAATACAACCAAGAATTGAGAACGCAAACCAAGCCTAACTTGTTTTAATATTATTTAACCATTCTCTGGGGCTTATAGTGACATCTGAGGTCTTACTTTAATACTAGCCGTTTTCTTCTAATTGAAATATTTATAATGAACTTAGTTTTCAAATAAAAGAAGGTGACTGGATAGAACTAAAACTTTTAGTTTTCCAAACAATACAAAAGTTGTAGGTGATGATAATCATAATTATACGGAAGATGCTATAAGATTATGGCAGTTTTTATACAAGATAGATGTACAATTCAAATCAGATAACATTAGATGTAATTTTCATACTGTCTCTGATGAATCCTTTGGCAATACATTCCCTTTGTGTGCCAATTTTGTCAACCAAAATAGAAATATTAGTTTCAGAAAGAGAAAAATTTGCAGTTGTTCAATACACAGGATTCAATCAGCTTTGTATTATAAATAAGAAAATATTCACATTTAAATGTGTTTTTATATTAGCACCCTCAGTAAAAAATACAATTGTATGTAGGATAAAATTACTGTGTTGGCTGTTTTACTGTGTCCAGAGTAAAAAAGTTTATGAATCTGTACAGCAAATATTACACTAAGGCAAATTAAAATGCTAAAAATGCGCTAATAATAATTACAGCTGTTTTGTGTTATTAATGAAATTTGCCAAAAGAACATTGAAGAGAGCAGAAGAGCTAATAAAGTGGATATTTTCCTGACAGAAAGCATTTTAACTGGAGTAACTATTTTAATAAATGTCTTGGATGAAACAAAAATGGCAAAATTCAAACAATTTTGAAGATTTTTACCACTCTTTCCTGCACTAAAGCTGATGCTGCATTTTATTGGTTTTCAGGAATGTCATGAAAATTATAATCATGGCATATACTAGGAAGCTCCAGATCACATATTAAAATTGTTGGCGATGAAACTTATTAATACACAGAAAATTTTGAATGCTATACAACTACAAACAGCGTGGACGATGGAAGATGCTAAAGTTTCTACTTACTACAGTACAGAAGCAAGTGAGACAATGTCCTACTTGCTACAGACACAAATAGTGATCCTGCATAGAATATTTCATGCCTATGAAAACTTTTCATGTGCTACATTTGTACTAATTATGAAACAGTTTATTTATTTATGCTATTAATTTTACCGTCCACATAAAAAATCCTTTTCCATTCAGATAAAAAAATTATAGGGAAACTTATAAAATTATCAATGAATCCTTAGCTCTATTGAATTACATAAAATGCAGTAACACTAACCACCAAGTTAACTCCTCCATAGCTAGTCTCCCCACGTTTCATATAAAATGGCACATTGGACATCGATTCCATACCCCCTGCAAGAACCACATCCTGGTGTCCACACATTAAAGTTTGACTTGCCAACATTATAGATTTCATGCCTGATGAACACACTTTGTTTACTGTTGTGCATACAGTTGATTTTGGCATCCCTGCAAAGGACATAAATTATTAACCATATTAATAAAAAGTTAATTAATTTTGCTTTGATAATAACCATGAAATGTAAGGTACATTTATAATTTATAAAGAATATGCACAGTTTTACACTTTTTCCTGACCTGAGGAAAAACTTTCTTTAGTCAGTTCATTGTAGCTACAAAGGAAGTTCCAAAAGAAAATGTCAATACTACTGGAGATGAAAAAATAGGCCATTAAACACAAAAAGTTCAAACATAAATCTTGCTGTTCCTAGTAAGCATTTAAATGTTTTTCCATCAACTTCAGTAAAATTTCCAGCTGTTATGAGAACATGGAATGTAGCTTGCCTCAGTATGTTTCTGTATCCCCTATCAATTCCTTTTCTGCAGCCATTCTCCTTCTATAAACCTCTCTCTCCCTTTATTCAACCTCACGAACAATAATTCTTATTCGGTTAGGTCACATAAATTTAATAGCCATTTTATAGGATCACAACATTTAACCCACATATCATGAAATCTTTGGTCAAGATGTTGTTTATACCTCTACTTGAATCATGCTGCTAGGCTGCCAGAGGAACTTCCTGTATTTGCAATAACTGAAGGCAACTATGGTCCTCTATTCAAATGGGACTACCAACATAGTATGAGGCGTATTTTTTAAGTAAGTACCGTTTTGTCATTCTGTGGCTGCAGCACTACGGTCAGCGTTCCGTGCATGCGCACTGGGTACCTGCATCTCTTGCCTATGCCTGACGCCATTACAGTCTAATTCTTCCTTGTTTACGTTGTTCACTGAGTCTTTAAGATGCCTCCGATAATCGTGAGTCCTGCCAACTGTGAAGTATGGGCTGTTATAAGATTTCTTTATGCTAAAGGCCTAAAACTGATTGATAATCATCGTGAGATCTGTGCAGTTTACGGACAAAACATTATGAGCGATAGAATGGTGAGAAAGTGGGTGAGAGCATTTAAAGATGGCCGCACAAATGTGCATGATGAACAACGGAGTGGGCATCCTTCGCTCGTTAATGAAAGTTTGGTGCAGAAAGTGGACAATAAGGTGAGAGAAAACAGACGCTTTACGATTCCCTCCTTGTGTAATGACTTTCCTCATGTTTCTCGTAGTGTTTTGTATGGCATTGTGACCGAGCACTTGAATTACCGAAAATTGTGCTCACGTTGGGTACCGAAAATGTTAACGGACGTGCACAAAACCAAAAGTTTAGGCAGTGCATTGACTTTCCTTGAGCGGTACCACAACGATGGTGATGATTTCTTAAGCCAAATTGTTACGGGCGATGAGACATGGGTGGCCTACGTCACACCTGAATTAAAGCAACAGTCCATGGAATGGCGGCATTCAGATTCACCCAAAAAAGTGAAGTTCAAGCAAACGATTTCTGCCCGGAAAATCATGTGCACAGTTTTTTTGGGACAGAAAAGGAGTATTGCTTGTGGAATTTCTGCCTCGTAATGAGACAATCAATGCAGCAGCTTATTGTGAGACATTGAACAATCTGCGCCGTTCAATCCAGAACAAAAGACGTGGCAAGTTGAGCAAGGGCATCGTTTTGCTGCATGACAATGCCCGTCCACATGTGGCTAATCAGACCAAAGATCTCATCACATCTTTACGATGGGAAACTCTAGATCATCCTCCATACAGCCCTGATCTGGTGCCGTGACTACCATCTGTTCCTGCACTTGAAGAAACACCTGGGCGGTCAGCGTCTTGAAGTCAGGCATCAGACTTCTCTGAAGAGGGTTTTCAAAAACTGTTACTATGTTATGACAAGTGCCTCAGTATTGAAGGGAATTATGTAGAAAAGTAGAGTAAGGTAAAGGCTTTCATGTAAAAATAAAATTATTGAGATATATTTACACGTCTTTTTTTAATTTCAAAACGGTACTTACTTTAAAAAAACATGCCTCGTATCATCACACATTAGCTGAAAAATTAAATTTTGTATCAGATGCTCTGGTGATCATACATGGCAACCCCAAGAGTTATCAATTCTGTTACAATAGAATGAATGTGTTGGTAAATAGAATTTGATAATTAGCAATAAATTAAATATGTAATACTTTTAGTTACACAGGAACTAGAAAAAAAAAAATCTGTTCATAGTGTTTTGAGCAACATTTTTTTGTCTGCTCGCTGTAGGGTTATGATGGACATTTAAATAATGTCTTCTTTATCATGCACATCTAGCTGACATTCTTACTTGGATGTAATACTGGGGAGTTTTTTTTTTTTCACAGTATGTTTTAAAACTTGGAAAACACAATATGATCCAGAATTCATTGTGAAGGAAATTTTAGATGGTGTTTTGTTACGGGAGCAGAAGTACTTACATCGCAGAAGCCTTATGCATTATATATTCATAAAAATGTGATGCTTTTCTCAAAGGTACCTCTACATAATACTTCCTCAAGCCCAAGCGTCACAGCAATCAGCACACAACTGTACAACAAGGCAGAAGGGAAGCTAAGTACTGTAGACACAGCTATATTACAGTTGCTATATCTCAATTTTATCAAGAATAAAGAAATTTCCTTCCACTATATGCTGTAAGTACGGTTACTAATTTCTAACTAGTATCTCAGAGTATCATTCAACTTTTAACATTTAAGGTCTGAAAAAAATTAACTTTAAAAGTCCTGAACAAACATATGAATCACAAAATATAGCTGTGGCCAAATCTATTGGCAGGTGGCCTCCAATGTGCTGTTGCCAAACCGTGCGCTTAACGGTTGAAGCAATAGTTTGTACTGTGTTTTAAATAATTTATAATCACTATTTTGTGATAAAATATTGATGTATGTCATTTCCTTAAGAAAGTTATGCTAGTGCAGATGTATTTAATATAATTGGAGGTTTCAATTATATTTAATTATTATTCTTTTACATGCACACAAAAAAACATAATTCAAAGATTACTTAAAAAAAAAAGATTTTATCGATATATTAAGGAAACTTATTGCAATACTCTTCTTCTTTTACTTGTGGCGAAAAATCCACAAGCACGTGTTAAATTTTATTTTCATTTTGTATATTTACAGCTAAAATCAAAATTATATTTTGTTGTACTCTGCACTGAAAACTCTCTTCTATCTAAATAAAAAATAGGATGGAACATTACATTGTAAACCTCTACCAAACAAATAAATTTTCCAGCACTGCTACGCTAATTTTACATACTTTTCAGGTAGAAAATTGACAGATTACTGCCATAAACATGTTGAAATGGAAGAATAACTAGTTGTGTGGCCAGAAAAGAGAGGATTTTATTTTGAAGAATTCAGTAGCATCTAATTATACATTGTATTCTGCATGGAGGATGTGTCTGTCTGTTCCATTGTCCAAGCATCATGCACAAACTAACAAACCAATTTCTATGGGGTTTTCATAGTTTGTAAGCATATGGTCTAGCCAAGGCTCTATATGACCAGAGAAGGAAGAGTGTGAAAAGATAATTCACTTGTACTGAGGAATGATAGGCACCACAGATCACACAGAATCATGTATGCACACTCCTTTATGAGGTACCTACCAAAGAGCATGTTACAATATGGATTTATTCTGCTAGTACTTTTTTTTTACTATGTAATTTTGGTTATTTATTTGTTCAGTATTATGAAACATGGAATAATTTAATTTATGGTACAGTACAAACGTTTATGCTTTACTACTAGAAGAAAAAAAAATACATGCAGTTTTATGCACACCAAGAGCCACAAATTTCAAACAGCAAGAAAATGCTAGTGGATTATAAAGAGTTACATCTTTTAGTGAATACAATACTAAACTGTATCAGAAGTCATTACCTACAAGACATTTTCTCCATACATTACAGTAGAGAGTAAATATTTTAATCATGCAAAATTTACATCCAAGATTTCTATAGATCTGTAGCCATTTTTTAACATAAGAAGTATTTGTATGCATACCAATGAGAAAACTTTGTGTCAATAGTAGAATTGGTCAGATGCTCCTCAAATTTCATGATCCACTGTATATCTTCAATGTCACAACATGGTTGGATTTAGCTTTTTAAACTTCTACTCTAAGACTCTCTCCTTTGTTGTACAAATATTTCGCTCAATGTGAAAGTATGAATTCTGAAAATTTTGATAACTAAATTTGACTAACAGATACGTCTAAGAGTTGTGAGGTTCAAACTATTAGTCATATTAAAAGTAGTAACAATTGGATTTTGTGTTTTAAATGCCTGAATGCAATACATTTTAGCATTTATAGGGGTTTTCCAGTTTGTATAGATTCTATGCTGTCATGGTGGTGCTGTGTTCTAATGTGAAACGTGAATATTTCATCTGACATGCTTAGACCTTCTTCTAGAACATAACTGCTGAGACATATTTTCCACTTTTACTAAAAATCAGTATTTCACAGTAGATTGTAGTGCCATCCAAACAGCATACAAACTATTGACTTCAGTTTCAGAGGCCTATGATTGTATCCAATTTCTAGTTTCATACTACTATTTTTTCATAATATACATATAACAAGTTTGTTCTTTTTTTAATACGACGAAAATTTTGTATCTGGAATGAATGTATAATGTATTTGTGGTCAAACAACTGAAAACTGTAACAGGGGAATACAGAAGTCCCAATGAAAAATGATACACCACATAGATTCACAACATAGTGAAAAAATTAATATTAAAATTATATTAGAAAGTGGTGGGAGATGCGTAGATTTACAAAAACTATGCACTTTCTCTGTGGTATACAATTATATACATTCAAATGAAATGGATAAAATAGTAAACAGGAGGAAACCATCACTTTTTAAAGTTGACAGCATGATGGTATCAACACACAAACTGATATAAATGCACACAAAACACTGTAATTATCAGGCGCATACCCTTCACTGGCAGAATACTGTTGCAGTTGTAAATGATCATGGGTGGGAGTGAAAAATTGACAACTGCTGATAGAAAGTGGAATTCAGAGTTGAAGAAACTATACAAACAGTATATAATATTATTAAATGAATAAATAAATAAAGAGGCAAAACACAGAGGTTATGTTTAAAAAAAAATAATGAAATACATCCTTAGAATTTTGACACCCGTCACTTGTGAGCTGTTGATAAAAAGTGGTTACGTAAATTGGGTTATTTAGGAGGGGACAAACTACAGGTGGGGTGGGAAAGGAAGGGAAAATAAGGAGAGAATAAACGTTGTATATTATCTTGTATCGTGCTGAAGTTACCTGGTTCCTAAGTTGTATTGATACGGTAGTTTCTACAAACATGATTGAACACTAACCTATTAACCAATCTCCTCATCCCACATGGCAATACTATACAACAGACTACACTGTACAATATGTGACATACAGCATGATTCAACCCCATTCCCCAATACCTTTACCAGTGACAGCTTTCCCATCAAATGAGGTGTGACTGAAGAGGAACTTTAACTTTCAAACCCTAATCTCCTTAAAAACACTTTGCTTCTTGATCCTTACACCACTAATTATGAGTGTCCATTGTTGGATGCAGTGCACCGAGTGCGTGGTAACATTTGAGCTATGTAGCATGCGAGGTTAAAAACCACCTCTGGCCACTTAGTTTTCAGTTTTCCTTCATTTTCCAAAATACTCCAAGGTGAATGCCAGAATCGTTCATTCAAAATGCCATGGCTGATTTCCTTCCTGTTCCTTCTCACAATCCTTTCTTGTCTCTAACAACTTTGACATTGTGCATTGGTATGATGTCTTGGTGGATAAATGAAGACCAATTCTTCTACATTTTAGATCTTTTCCTTCTCACATGTTCAAGAATGGTGGTCAGGGCTTATTTATAATAAAACTTTTTGGATGTCACAAAATATTATTTTTACTACTCTGAATTTTGATTTTCTCATCCACACTTTCTTTTGCCTGAGTAAATTTGGGCTTGGCAGTGGATTACCACTTGGTTAGGATCGTACATAAAACCATTATTCATCAAATATTACGTTTTCTAAATAAAAAAAAGTAGGGATTAGATTAAAAGTTTTTTAGTGTGTCATAGGCTGCGATGAGATAAAACACTTAGGCGGACATACAAACGTCGATGCGTTCTGTGTGTGCACACATATGGAGCATAATGGCCCATTTATCTACTACTGAACAAGGCAGTTGCCAAAATATTGTGAATTTGTTTATCCGCCTAATTGTTTTCTCTCAACGCAGCCATCAACTTTGGTACGTGGTGGATTAATTTCCCTTTCCTTTGTTATTTATATCACCTAGAAGCTGCTTCCATTTTCCTTAGTTTCATTAGGCTGTCATAGTAAATGTTTGCTTTTGATCAGTAGGAAGGTACCAATTTCCGATGCAATTGCTTATATTAAAACTATATGTAAAATGTTTTGACCACTTTGTCAATATTTGTTAACTTGCTGACTGATCTAATGCTCCGAGAACAATTTTTTGTAATGATATTACCAACTTTCTCAATTTTTTAGTCTGGTTTTATTGTTCATGGTTACCCAACTCTGGAATGATCTGTGATGTCTTCTCTGCCATCTCTGAATTGCTTTTTATCCAAACAAAAACTGAACCCAACTCCTTATCTTTTGCTGTCCATTTTTTTTATTCAGCTCCATATGTGACCCTCTCAACTGCCACAAATCATGTCAGTTTTCTTTGCACTTCCAGCATGTACATACTATGTTGTTCTGCTGATTAAGGACATACAGGTTTTCTCCCCTGTCCTAACTTTTGCATGTTTACAATGCTGCAAAACGATGATGACTAACCAACAGAAGATCATGACACACACCATTTATTTCAATAAACTTTATATGTCGCTTTATTAAATACATACCTGCATAGATAACTGCTTGTCTTGCAGGAGCCTGTCCAACACCTCCTTGGCATACCATTCCCATGTACACTTCTTTTACATCTTCCTTTGCAATGCCAGCTCGCTCTATTGCTGCCTGTCAGATTAAAATATTATCGTATTTTAAGATTATGTTAATAACAAATGATTAAATTAATTACACATCTAACTACAGAGAATAGTTCTATACACAAGTTTATTAAAATTTTATGCTCCATTTCTGCTACTGCAGCATTGGTTATCCTCAAACTGGAGTAAGTAGTGAACAAGATCAAAACCACTCAGGAGAGTAATAATGTGTTTTGTAGAACAGAGGAATTCTTAAGGTGTAAAAGCAAAGGGTGAAGATAGGAACACGAGACCATGGAAATTGAAAGTAAAAACAAGTTTTACAGAACAGTGTATTGTGATTGCTGATTTTGAGCATGTTGGTTTGAGTTTCAATTTAGGATATTTGCAGATGACAATGCTGTACAGTAGGATTAAAACAAGTAAATAGTTACAGAGTTACGTGATAAGGAAATACATTTTGGTAGGTCTATGTGGCATACTGATACATACAAAAAGAGCCACCTTATTTTGTTAAAGAAAAAAATAGAGATTTTGTACATGGAAAAGAAAGGGAAACTACACCCAACACTCACGAAAGTTGAAGGGAGGAGAGCAGCAGCAACACAAAACAACACACAAACAAAGAAAAAAACAATATTTCGGGTGAAATACCCTTTTTCAGGTTAACAGAGGGAGGTGGCTGGGCTTGCGCAAGACTTGCGTTTGACACAGTCACTAATAGAATGCAATAGACCATCTGAGGTGGAGGGGGGAGCAACGATAATATAACCGCGAATAACTTAGTCCACAACCCGAAAGTTGGTTGGACCCTCTCGAAGGAGGCATACTAAGCCATTGTGTCAGAGGTAGGACGGCCCTGGTACCTACAGTTTAACGTGGAATCCAAACCATGGAGTGGCCTAGCGTAGCTCATATGATCAAACACAACTCTCAAAATTCCTGCACCTGTTGGGAGTATAAGAAAGATTAAAATGGTTGAAAAATATATGAAACTATTGTGCCGGCCAGTTATGGGTGTATAAGGTTGAGGATGGAGATTTTGTGTGTTTATATAATTATGTGTGGAATGCATAAGATGGAAACATCTTGACATATCATTTGACAACTTACGTAGTTTGGCCGAAAATCTTGGGAAAGTGGTAAGATGAAATTTAAGTCCTGCAATTATATGATAGGGAAGTAAAGCGAATGAATTACAAAAATACCTTGCCGAGGCTTGCCGAGCATGGGGGCAGTTCGAAGGGGTGCAAAGGATGTCAGCTAGACTCATTTCTAAGAATTAGCACACAACACACTGAGCAACTATTGTGGTAAATCAGGTGGAATGGAAGTGATTGGAAGACACGAGGTAGGTGAAAAAAGTTATTTAGATAAGGGAGGAGGTGTATTGATTACATTGGTTTATAAGATAGGGGAAAAAAGCCCATCACTTAACACAGATGAAGCTAGGAGGGCCAGATTAACATTAAAAAAAAACACACACACACAAAACTTCAGTTTACAACCTTAATCATGTCAGAGGTGAGACATATGGCAGGAAGAGGATGTGCATCTTTCAGGGCGCACCATATGAATTGTGTCCCTTCTGCCTCATCTGTGGTAAGTGACCGGCTATTTTTCCCTATTCTATTTTAGTTTCAGTGTTTAATAGCAGTTTCATTGTAAAGACTGAATCCCAGAAGAAAGAACACTTTGCTAGCACTTTCTCATAACCAAAGTCCAATTTTATTGTCATTTTTGATAATGTGTTGAGCAACTGTAGGTAGATTTATCCAACTGAAACAGCGGGATGTTGCGCTCATGCTCAGCCACATGAGCTTTGGTGGTGTGGATGGTCTGACCAATAAGACTTAACACACTGGCATGGTAAGCTATAGAAGATTGGCCACCCAGTGTTACGGGCACAATAAGGAGCCGCGGCTAGCTGGAACTACAGAGTGTGGTGGTGGGGAGGGGATGGGCACTAGTCTTTAAAGACGCATCGGAACCAGAGGCTGGCAGTGCAGATCTGGTCATCACAGCATGAGCAGCAAGCCTGAAGATGGTGGCAGAGTATACATGGTGTAGATGTCTGAAATTCAACTTACATCTTTATAGCACATCCTAATGATCAGGAAATGTAACTTGCTACTCCTCCTACTAAAGCATGATCAAAATTTCGACTACCACATGGAAACATATCATGTCCTTGGATCACAGCAATTTTGAAAATGGGATGACACTTTCTTATTGTTCTTATTGGAGTTTGTTGATTCCAGATGAGCACACAACTTTCCCTTTGTCATATGTCTCACCTCCTACATGACTAAGGTTACTAACCAAAATATTGCGAATTTTATGTGTGTGGGTTTTTTTTTTTTTTTTTTTGCGTATTTCTGGCTCTGCTGCCTTTATCTGTGGTAAGTGATAGGTTATTTTTTCCTATCATATCTTACTTTCAGTGCCTAAAGGCAGTCTTTTTGTCTCCATTACCCAACTGGTGGTGTTATTTGTTACAACTCAAGATTAAATCTCATGTAACAGAATATGCTACAGAGCAGTCAAGACATACTGACCGATTGATAACCAACCTTCCAAGACAAACTAGAGCCACATTCTTTGCAGCCAAAATTACAACAAAAACTGGTCAAGTGGGAGCTGAGCCTTACGCAATTTCTGTTCCATACTATTATTACCTTAACTGATGACGCAAAATTCAGTGCTTGATTTATATTCAGGTCAAGTTACAGACTTTACCATCTTAAATGCTGTGCTGCAGAATAATCCCATCTATTAGGCTTCAATGCACTCTCAATTAAGAGAACATCCCATAAAATAATAATATATGGGGCAGAAAACATTAAGCAAAAACTTTTATTCATATCGCTTGCAAACTATTTTAGATATAAGTAATTTTAGTATCTTTTGTTTAAAACATTTGAAATGGTTGATGTTGTAGACAAATTTTAAATATTTCTGTAACAGCAACTTTTAGTAAACCTGTTTACAGAAATAGTCAATTTTGACAGCTTTGATAGCAACTCAAGTCCATATTTTCCAGTGAAAAGATGTCAGAAAAGGAAAGAAATATTCTAGTATTCTATCTGAAACTTTCAAATAATACCACACACTTGAAACCTCCAAAAGATACAACACATGCTGGGGCAGAAGTTTTATTTTCTTGGTGCCTTTTTACTTGCATCAAACTACACTAGAATATAAGGTGAAAATTTTAAATCTGGAACTTATTCAGTTTATAATTTACAAGCTAGAGGCCCAAGCAGATGCACACTGTAGCAACAACAAAAATAATCAGTTTCTTTTTAATACAGAACCCTGGGGCTGCCATGTTTGTCTCTAGAAATTACTGCAGAACACAATCAGTAACTAATATGATAAAGGAGCTGGAGTGGGATTCATTGGAGGATAGAAGGAGGGTGAAGAGAGTCAGGAGAGTGTACAAAGCCTATACTGGTGATGAATCATGGAAAGTTTTTTTAACTGCTTAACGTCTCTTAACAGTGAGGTCTTTAGAGATGGGAAAGGATGGGGGGCAAGGAATGGGAAGGAATTCGGACATGGCCTTTTGAAGGAAGCATCCCGGCATCTGCCTGGAGTGATTTGGGAAACCATTGAAAACCCAAATCTGGATGCCCGGACGGGGATTCGAACCGGCGTCCTCCTTAATGCGAGGCGAGAACGCTAACCGTTACACAACCACGCTCTGTAAGCATGCAAAGATATTGGTGGGAAAATTAAGAAAGGTGCTTGGAAGCTGGCACTTGATTTCAGGCATAAGGGTGTGGGAAAATTTTCATTTATAGGAAAGGGAATGAGGGACTGGAATAAATTGCCAAGAGAAGTGATGAATAACTTACCGGAAACACAAAGAATTTAAAGCAAAAATTAGTAGAACGCAAAAGTAGGTTGGAAAGGGAGCGGGCGTAGGGAGATCGCCACTGGAGTGGGGGCTCCATCACAATTTTATCAATTATTATTATTATTAAATAATTAAATGATGAAAGTGTTATTTTGTTTACACGGCTGAACCAACTTCATAACTTATATACTTATTTATCATTGCCTCTGTCATCATTTAAGAAATATTTGCCAACAGTATAGAAGATAAAAGCTCTGCACAAAGATAAAACAATAAACTCAACTTTATGGGTAGGTACAAATCAGAGTTTACAAATATTCTAATATTTTGTATCCCTGATCTATTTTGCTAATTTATGAATTTGTTAATTCATAAAAAAACACAGATACCATTATTCCCATGAAAAATGTAAAAAGAATTATAAATTTCAGTGAGAAGTTTATTTTCTCTTCGATGGGTGAAAGGAAACATTCATTTAATTACATCACACACATACATGGATGCCGGGAGGGGGGTGCAACTGCACCCCCTTGCACAAAGAAAAAGATTAAGAAACAAAAATTTTATTATTAAATTCACTGTTTGAATAATAACTTAAGGCATTTAGGTTGTTATCCAAATTTGATCAACACCTTGTCAATAAATTCAATAGCCTTAGTCAATGAGTGTTATATATACTGTATTTTTTTTAAAAAACACATATGCACATCCCTTAATGTAATCCTGCCGATGCCCATGCACACATACCACTATTATTTGTCTTTAAGTCTTCAGTTCATGCAATGCAAAAAATTACCAAGAATGTAGAATACTGTTCTACTGATAGAATAACAATTACCTGTACTGCAACTGCGCCAAGTTTTGTTGCTCCTAATGGTGTCATACTGCCACGAAAGGACCCCATAGGTGTCCTTGCAGCGGACACAATGAATACATCATTCAATTTGACGGGCGATGAATAATGCCGGACACCATTTTGAGAAAGCTGAAAAGGATAGTAGGATGAATAAACACAAATGCATTTAATTTTGCTATCATAATAATGAAAAGTTTTTCTTTCCCTCTTTCTTTATTGAATTGTGAAGAAAAAGCTACATTGAAACAAAAAGAACGTGAAACAAACATGAGTATATGAAACACAAATTGAGGAAAAACAAAATTAAAAAAAAACCAATGAAATGAAGAACTACATAACAACTTATTCATTTTTACTGTTTTAGGCACCCTCCCCAAAATAACATTTGTCTGTCAAATCACTTCATCCTGTCAATTGTGCATAATTTTTATTTAATGATTTTTGATCAAACAATATTATGATTCCTGATTATTGGTGTTATTTTATTACTAGTAGTTAATCACAAGTACCAGAAGCTACGAATAAGATACGTGCAATAATACCTCTCATATTTTTGTTAAGTTGTATATTCAGAACTAAGCATTCAAATTTTCAGGCCATAAAGGTTTTTATGCTGAAAGTTGTATAAGCGCTACTGCAGTGTTAAAATTTTATAATTCTGTTTCAAGCTTTGTTTGTAATGCAGGCAATGTTTTTGAATTTCCTGAGAGCAAAATATAATAGCTTGTTAATGACTTAGATAACCAGTCATGGGTGCCGGCAGGATTGCTTCTAGTAGGGGGGTGCACCAGGGCTGCATTGGTGCCCCCCCCCCATCGGCCCAAAAATTTCCGGGATGTAGGGGGGTGCAAGTGCACCCCCCTCCCGGCGCCCATGTAACCAGTAATTATGTTTCAAAGGATATGAAAGTCACTTCTGTATTACATCCAACACAACTTTTTGAATTTAACTGCTGTACTAGGAAAAAATATTTAGCATTGAATAAAGTGTCAAGATATTAACGTTGCCATAAAATTACTCAATTCAAATAATTTTGTCCTAGCAGCTAAATCCAGTTGATTTGGATTAGGATGGGAAAAAGGAGAAGATGCAACTCGCTGGCAAACAAACTGTTCAGTAGTAGTGTAACACTAAACTCTTAAAGACAACCATATTGCGTCATCTGATGAAAACACCATGTAGACGTAACTGATTTAATTAACTCTACTGATATACTTTTTTTTTTACTTATAGCTTTACACCTCATCGATGTCTAGGTCAATAGGAATTGGTAAGGACTGGAGGGGAGTGAGGGGGGGGAGGGAGTCAAGGAATGGGATGAATTCAACCATGGCCCTTTAGAGAAACTATCCTGAAATTTGCCTGGAGTGATTTGGGAAAACCAAGGAAAACCCAAATCTGAACAGGACTCAAACCTGCATCCTCCAGAATGCGAGGCTAGAGCATTACCACTCACCTACCACTCTCAATCTATGATGTAACTCATCATTTAATCAAAACTGATATTTGACATCATAGTATATAGCATGAAACAGGAATTTAAGGATGCTATTGTGTAAATTTGTACATTAAAAAAAATTTTTCATTTGGAAAAAAATATATAAATATAAGGTACAGTTACAATGTCATTAAATTCATCTTTAACTCCCTTCTTTTTTGTTTAATCCAGCATCCTCAGATATAGTAAGATGGATCCCAGTACTTTCAAAAAATAGTAATTTTTTTTAAATACAAAAGTAAAGATTTATTCATTCAAGAATCACACAAAGCATGTAATATTATTCCTAACTATAGTAAAATATGCACTGAAATTTCAACACTCTGAGTAACTTTAGGCCTAAATTAAAAAGGTTTGAAGTCTAATATGAAGCAACAGCAGCCTTGAAAGCCAGCACATGAAAACTTTCCCTAGCAAAATTGTTTTGCTGTAAATAAGCCATTTCATGGAATAACTGTGCCTGCACTGTCAATTAAGTTCTATGGTTCTTAGCCAGTTTCTTATGAAGAATCAGAAGTACTGCTTTTTAAAAACCACTAGAAATATCAGATTTGAAAGTAATTGAGAATTAATATTATGCTTGCTGTGAATGATTACTTTGTTATGAAAACTAATACTGAAAAAGTTGATAAGTTGGTAAATTGAAAGCTAATTGTTTGTCTGGTGTTTTTTTATACTTACCATGTCGGCAACATACATTTACTAACACTTTATCCAAGAGGGCAGTCATTCATCATGCAGCTGACTTACAGGAATAACATACATATGTAATGCATGACCCCCTTCTCTTCTATGGGCAGAAATAATTTTATCATTTTTTTTTTTTTTTTCATCATCCCGCCTCAATATACCGTATTCTACAAACGACTACTAGGTTTCTAACGAATAAAAAGTAACATTTGAGATTTGAACGATTTGTTAAATTTGACGTATCTGGATTCACTTGTCACAAGTAGAAACTCTAAACATAGAGCCTGTTTTAAAATTTAAATTATTTACATAATGCAAGAGGTGAGCAGTACGATATGAACCACCAAATACCACACTGATAACTATTAATTATAAGGTAATAAACTCCTTACCACTTTAAGCAGACGTATTAAAGATGCCATTTCTAAAAGTCACAAAACACTACCAACTCTAACGATAGCAAAATAAGCTAGTAATTGGTATTGTTCAGGGTGAAGAGTTTCAAAAACAGCTGTTTCACCGCCAGAGTTACATAACGAGAGCTCGATCCAACATTTACTTGGAAATCGTAACGTAACCGCGTTATCTCTTCAGTCGATAATTCTGGTAGCTTATTATGGCGCGCTCTCTCTGAATCCGACAGAACAGACTTCTACATTGATGCCCGCAAATGGAATAAAAAAAAAGTCCATCGTCTCGGTCATGCTCATGAAGAGGATTTGGGGTTAGCGATGTTAAGTTCCGTGGAACTTCTAAACCCTCGACTCCAAGGAGGAGGTGGTATGCAGAAGAACTGATGACGATATATTGGTTCTTCATGCTTCTGCCCGAATTTCAATCCTTACTGGTCGTAAACATCGAATAAACTATCATTATTGATTGCGTTTGGGGATGGAGGCGGAAAGAAATAGACTAAGGAGACGGAACATTACACATGAGGACGCTTAAGAAAATAAGGTTCCAGGACAAACCACGAAAAAAAAGAGGGCAAGTGCTGCTTTGAACAAAGGAGAAAAAGAGCAGCACAGCCACACAATGCGCAACTGGCAAACATAAAAGCACTTCCAAACGTAACAGTTGAAAGACGAGGACCTCAGATGGCATATAGTACCACCTATCACACTATACGAAGAATTGCGATGTAGTTGACGACCCGGTGACAATATGCACACAAATCTGCTTTCACTCTACACGAATTTTTAGTTTATATATACACGACGGTCTTACTAAACGCAATATCCACGCCCGGTAGATCTCCGGTTTACGCCGTCTATAAACCAAACCTAGCCGACAATTTAGTCTTCAAATCCATAATCACCAAACAGATCCATCAGCACCTCGAGTAGCATTTTCTGCTATCAATAGCGATTTGTGTCTTCTAAAACTGCTTCATATTCACAACAGACAGACTCTGGTAATTCCACTAAATTAGAACAGTTTCATATTTTTTTTAAATCGTTTTTGCTTGTAGCTTTATGTCTCGTCTTTTAGAGGCAAGAGAGGGCTAGGCAGTACCGGATTAAGCCACGTAGCAGGAGTTAGCAAATGCTACGGGCCTCGTGCCTTCTGGGGGGCCACGCACCTCCTAGGGGCCCTCCCGCCCCTAGGCTAGATGGGCGACCTTTTTTTTTAGCTCTTCAATTTCCTCTGGACGGCAAGAATCTAGGGCCTCTTCTTCACATTTGCTAGGGACCCCGCGCTGTGTTAATCCGGCCTTGCGGCTAAGCACAAGGAAGTAAAGGAATTCGGCCGTGGTCTTTTGTAGAAACAACGGGATGATTTTGGGATACTAAGCAAAACCAAAATATGAATGGTTTTATGATTCTGCATCCTCATGAATGCCAGGTTCGAGCTTTACTGTTCATCCACCGGGCTCTTTTCATCGAGCCTGCTAGTACTATATTCAGACTATTAAGATATTCCCGCTACATATCTCACTTGCTCATTACAGCCCTATTCCTCTCAAACTTTCCAGCTGGTATTGTCATCCAAAAAGCGAACTCTCTTTCACGCAACTTGAAGAGAGAGCGTTCTCCTCACTACTTTACATCCCACAATCAGCTTATTCTTTAGTCATGCCTTCTTCAAAACGAAGAACTCTTTCACATTGTATTTCACAACCTTGCCTCATTCAACACTATAATTGCACATTGACAGTTTAACTGAACTATGCAATCGCTAGATGCTGTATCCTTCAGTAAAACCACTTGCAAATTTCGACTCCCTGATTTCTACTTCATCATCTACAACCATCACATTTAACTCCAACTAATTGTGAAAAACCCCGTTACAACTCCCGATCTGCACAGGTAATTCACAATAACCAAGCTCAGATACTGTATTAACCTCCGAAACCTCCTTGCTGGAACAGCTTCTATCTTTATGGTAGCATGACGCTCATAAATACTTCCTACTAACTATTCTCATCTGTGTCCTCTCACTCCAGACTATTGTTGCTCCTGTCACAATATGTCTAATTACTCGTGTGTAGGCAGAATAGAGATAGTTGTCATTTTTTTGTTAGTGGGATCTATCATTAAGCAACAATTGTTCTTCTTTGATATTTTGTCTGTGTTATTCTGTCTGTGAAACATTTAGTTTCTCCTGAAATTCATCTAGAAGACATAATCAGCATGGCTGATATATGCCAGTGATAGGGCTTGAAGTTAAGTTTGTCGCACATTCTCAGATGCTAAACCACCTAATATATACTTTTGTTTCAAAATATCTTTGTATTTTAGAATGAAATAGCTGTAATTAATAACAACATACATTCAGAGGCTAATTCCAATATATTTTTTCATATAAACTAACTTTTGCCGTATGACAATCATCAAAGTAATGAGCGACACTCATATTTAATCCTACATACATGACCCAAATACAGAGGGGATCTAAAAAGATTTCAGATTTGACCAAAGACGGCAATCGAATCGCCAAACTGTCATACTTGATCTGAAACCGAATAGTTGGATAGAACTTCGCGCTGGGGCAATTGTATACTTGGCCTTGATACAGAGGAAGAATGGTCAGTTCATTTCCTTTGTAGATCGAAATGTTGTTGTATGTGTAGAATATTGAAATGAGTGTTTAAGTTTGGTGTGTTTCTTGCATTATGTATACGAAGATGAAAGAAGGGTTGAGTACAGGACTTGCACAGGCCTACTCTTTCAATGGACATTAAGATTGACGCCAATATTTTACAGTCCAAATCCACGCACCAGTTACGATCAAACTTACATTGCATCCACTGCGGATAGTTTGGAAACTTAGCACAGACTTTTGTATAGAGTTGTGCACCACCAGTATTGCCCCACAACATCAGGCAAATGTTAAGTTTCGTGAAACATGGATTGTTACTGAGCTAAGTATGGTTATCACCACAGCTGGGCACAAAACAGTTAATCCGTTAATCGTTAATTAACGAAGTTAAAAAATTGCGAAAATTTAACTTTTAAGTTAACCTAAAAAATCGTTAACGGTCTTCTTAACTTCCGTTAAATTGGACTTCCGTTAACTTTAGTCCATTACATAGGTTGTTGACGTCTTTTCGTTTGTTTGAACTGTGCGCCACGCCACCACTCGTATGCAGGGCTGCCAGATTGTATAATTGGATACAAAACTTGTATAATTTGGTTACCTCTTGTGTCCTGTTTTTATAACAGATTGCCTTGTATAATTGGATACAAAAACAAGCACTTAAAAGTAAAGTACATTCCAGCACCTTTTTGAAAGTGTTTGCCCTTTGTTTCATTGAGTTGGCAACCCTTCCTGCATATCTATTTCCTTTTGTTATTCAAAATTTATCAATGTATACATTGTTTACTTTTCGGGGACTTTTTTTGCTCCCAGCACTTTCACTCACGTATGTAATCATTGGATGACCCCTTTGTATAATTGGGTTTCATTCTGTATAATTTCAAAGAGACAGCGGTATAATATAAGTTGGCTGTACTAGCAGCGCTGCTCGTATGTTCGGTGTAGTAGTGGGCGCCGCCTGCTAAAATCTTGGCGGCGGCGGCGTGACTATTTTATATTGTGAATTCTGCAAACGTAAATAAACTAAAAGCGTCATAACCTATCTTATTGACAAATGTGTGCTTTTTTTTTTTTTAAAGTAGAAGCTTTTTTGGCAGTTTAAGGCCGTGTAATGTAAAAGGATGTCGCTGACTAACTTCCATTCTATTTGTTCACGTAAAAACATGCAGGCCATGATTTAGTGAAACCTGGCCGGGTCGTCTAAAGGGGCCTTTAGGTCACAGATAGGCCGTGGCACAAAGGTAACCGTAACAGGCATTGGTCGTAGATTTTAGGTTGGCCGCAAATTTCACTGGTCGCAGTTTTCACATATTCAGGTATCCCAGTCCAACTTGTTTTCTATAATATTGTTGCTTTTCATTCTGCATTCATGTTTTTTGTTTTTCTGTTTTTACTACTTTTTTTTTTATATAAAGTCACGAGTACCTTAATTGTCTCTTGTAAGACAATTTGCAACTGTTATGTTGATCACAGTCTCAACAAAGATAAAAACAGACAGGAATACCACTTCGTTGTTGTGGCGATAGCGTAACCACAATTTGTTAATTTTTATAAATAAATCCACACTTGCATCATGGTACATAACACCTTGAGATAGAGAGCAGTTATACCTACCGTACTATAATACTAATACATCAGTACAACTTTTGACTAGTTAACTTTTAACGGATAACTTTAACTTGCGTTAAATTTATAAACATTTAACGCTTTAACGATTATCGAAGTTAACTTTTTAAGTAGCGGAATAATGATTAACGAAGTTAACGTTTGGATTAACTGTGTCCACCTGTGGTCATCACTGTAGTACAGCATTGACTGCTAATAATCAACAATATCGAATTCTGTTAGACTTCTTAGTGGGATACATTCTTTTAATACATTCAAATAATGGGCAAGCATAAAGTGAAGTGTTATGGAATGAGGCCAGGTGAACTGCTAAGTAAACAAAATCAAAGAACTCAAAAAATTAAGTACGGTCAATTATTATCTATTTCCTTTGGAAAATCACATCATTTTCCGTATTCTCTGTGTTACTATTTCGTTCCTGGCCAGAGTCATGTGCCTAATTTGTCTAGACGGAAATAGCATGTGGTCTTAGAATGGGAATATTAGTATCAAAACATAACCGTACTTATTAATTTACTTGTTATTTAATCTTACGGCCACAGACCCATCCAGAGTAAAATATGTTTCAGTGTTACAAGGGCGTCTCTAGATTATTGGTATCGTAGTCGCTGCATCAGTGTAACTAGTTAAAAACCGTGTGACGTTATCGTTACCATTCCGCGGGTATGCTTTGCATAGCATCCACATTTACATAAATAAGAACTGAAATGATTAATGAAAAAAAGACAAATAATCTCAACATTATCAGCATCACTAATGAACTGATATAGAAAATAATGTTAACACACTCAAGGAATCCCACAAGGTAAATATCCGTTAAAATATCGATTAGTAGTTCTCCAAAGACTTAAAATTTTCTTTGAAGTATTACTAACGGAAAAAAATGAAAACATGACAGATTAAGAGAAAAAAGTACCAAATACCAGGCCCGCCAACTTCTACTAGTTACAAAAATCTATGAAAATTGAGCGATCATTTCTTACCTGAGCATTATAAATCAGTGATGCTGACATCGTAGATATGATTGAATGTAGAGTAGTGTAGTTGTTGGGTGACACGTTGTTTGATAATGAGGACTGGAAGAACCGGTACAAAGCTGTATGGCATGACATCTGTGTTGATGCGAGAGGCACACGTTAGTAAAATCAATACGGATGTGTTGGACAGGGCGCATGGCAGAGAGAAACGATTCAGAACAAGTATCAAAGATATAATTATTTGGAAATCTGAGAAGATCATGATTGTTTCAGAAAAGGGAGTGAAATGCAGTAGGGAACACTATGGTAAGGTGGATTCACGGAATCTTTGAAATGCAGACACACTTCGAGGTGATGGAACTGTAGAGAGTATTTTCATGAAGAATGCAACCTCGACGGGAGAAAGGGGGTGGAGGGAGGAGACAGGTTGTATCGAGGGGTGCATGACAAGAGTGATACCATCATATCTCTTTCTTCTCCCAGGGATACTCCGATTGTATTTGTATGTAACTATATTTCTTAATCTAAGTACGCTCTTGTTACTCAGCTCGCTTGAAACCGTATCTGGTTATACGTTTTATCGCGAGTGTAATGTTTAGCTATCTTCAAACAGTGCAGAAGTGACAAAGAACGTAATTCATCAGACAAATCTACGTGTAGTAAACTGCCCACAATTAATATATCTTAATAAATCACTAAGAAACCATTTTTCCCACAGTTTCCCTAAGCGTTGAGAACTAATTTTAGTAGGTTTCAGCAACATCTGAAGCTATCCTAACGATTGATTTCTGTCCGTACTAATACCTATATGTACCAAACGTGGATGTAATAAAAGGCACACCATGACACATAATCTTCACAGGTTTGCCGCCGGATGATATTTTCAAAGATACGCCGGGAAAGCCTTGTTTCTCATATTAAGGCACACCATCATAACACATGTAAAACGTAGTTTAAAGTAATTTTTTGAACTGTTTTGTGAAACCCTCAGGACTAATTCCATTGCATCTCATTAACAACTGACGCCGTCCTAACGACATTGATATAAACAAGAGTACTAGAGCTGACTATGCGTGCGCCATTGCGTTTCAACATGCGCCATTGGATCTCGTCCCAGGGTGAGGCACCAGCAGTGAGTTCGCAACTCAATCCAGGGGCCGCCGCGGAAATTACATGCGCCGGCATTAATTAAATCTCACTAAAGACTATTCTCCTTACAATTTAGGCTAAAATTCCATTTTGACTATTTGGCAGTAGTGATAAAAATATTAACACGAAAGAAGCTAATATAATAAACAGTTTTCTAGAGGCACAGAATTGAGTGATATCATCGTGAGCAGCTTCCAACAACTAGTCGGGTTTCCTTGGAACAAAAGGGTCTTCAACAATTGCCATCCATCCACCACCTCTCTTCTTCTACTATCAGCCAATTTCCTCTTCTTTAATTAACATAATTTTTAGCATCTCTCACCCATCTGTACCTCGGTCTTCCTCTGGTCCTCTTTCTTTTCAGTTCCATGTCCAGCATTTTCTCCTCACATCACCATACCATCGTAACATTGATTCTTTGTCATAACGGTTCCTCATTGACCAGCTCCCTGATTTTTCTCATTCCTTATTCCATCGCTTCTCGTTACTTCTACTCTACCCTTTTGAAATTTCATTTCCATGGCTTGTACTACCCTTTTGTGTCTTTCCTTCATCACCCATGTTTCCGATCCATCAAAATTGGCACAAAGCAATTCTATAGATTGCTTCACCGATCTCTGTTTGCTTTGACACATTAGAAACTGATGCTGGAAAAACCATAATGGATTTGAAATCAAATTCACTTTCAAACCCACATTGAGAATTAAAATCTTCTAATCTCTGATTTAATGTGACTTTTGTCTTCAAGATAGACATTTTAGACCGACACATCATCTGTACAATACCAACTATTATATACCGAAGGGTGATGTGGCTGTTTTTTGTTCGAAGCACTGCGCACTCTGAACATATAAACGAGAGTTATCTGTACTGGTAGGCAGAATGATAATTTTTAATGTGTATTCACTGTTAAAAAAAAAGCGGTAGTATAATTATGTCAACCTTTTTCTGGCTGTGCGGTCCCGTTATCGAATAACTATAATAAAAAATGAACAAAAAAAAACAAGAAACGCTGTTCCTCTCGCCTCATATTTGCAAGCAGTAGCGGAAGAATGCTCATCCGATACTGGTAGGAGCGAGCTTAATGCTCGGTCCTTGTATTCCGCCGGACGTGAGTTCCATCCCTGGACCGATAATCGAGATTCAGGTTTTCAATGGTTTAAATAAATGACTCCAGGCGAACTCTGGGATAATTTCTTGAAAAGGCCATGGCGAGAATCCCTTCCTGTTCAATGTCCCCAATCCTCTTTCCTTTCTACCGACGAGCCTATGTTCGATGAGCCCTAAAGAAGGTTTCTACAGTTGAGTTTGAGTGTGTGCGTTAGTTACTTACCACCTAGTGCGTTATACGACTACAACACATTGGCTAACAGCTTCATCGTCCATTTCTCGTACTAAGCGATTTTAACTCTCATAATACGTTATGATGTTTGACATATTATTTTCGCACAGGTACAGCAATCGGTACCATAGAGGTCGAAAAAACACCCCCGTACTATAACATCAAATCCCCAGTCCCACTGTTGGCACCACTCCAAATATCCGCCAAACTCAAACCCTTCCATTGGAATTCGACAGGGTATAGCGTGATTCTTCAATCCAAATCACTCATTCCTAGTCATCCACTATTCATTGCTGTTGCTCTTTACACCTCCTCAAGCGTCGCTTAGCACTGAATATATGCACTGAATAGCCAAAAAAAAAAAATGATATAGGCATGCGTATGCAAACACACAGATATGTAAACAATCAGAGCACGGCGCCGCAGTCGGAAATGCCTATTTAAGACAACAGGTGTCTGGCGCAGGTGTTAAATCAGTTACTGCTGCTACAATGTCAGATTATCACGATTTAAGTGGGTTTGAACGTGGTGTTATAGCCGGCGCACGAGAGATGGGACACAGCATCTCCGAGGTAGCGATGAGGTGGGGATTTTCCCGTACGACCGTTTAACGAGTGCACCGTGAAGATCGGAAATCCGGTAGAACATCAAATCTCCGACATCGCTGCTGCTGGAAATAAGATCCTGCAAGAACGGGACCAACGACGACTGAAGAGAATCGTTCAACATGACAGAAGTGCAGCCATTCCGCAAATTGCTGCGGATTTCAATGCTGGGCCATCAACAAGTGTCAGCATACGAACCATTCGACGAAACATCACCGATGTGGGCTTTCGTAGCCGAAGACCCACTCGTATACCCTTGCTGAGTTCACGACACAAAGCTTTACGCCTCGCCTGGGCCCGTCGACACCTACATTGGACTGTTGATGATTGGAAACATGTTGCCTCGTCTGACGAGTCTCGTTTCCAATTGTATCGAGCGGATGGACGTGTACGGGTATGGAGACAACCTCATGAATTCATGGACCCTGCATGTCAACAGGGAACTGTTCAAACTGGTGGAGGCTCTGTAATGGTGTGGGGCGTGTGCAGTTGGAATGACATGGGACCCCTGATACTTCTAGATACAGCTCTGACAGGTGATACGTATGTACACATCCTGGCTGATCACCTGCATCCATTCATGTTCATTGTACATTCCAACGGACGTGGGCAATTCCATCAGGACAATGCGACATCCCACACGTCCAGAATTGTTACAGAGTGGCTCCAGGAACACTCTGCTGAGGTTAAACACCTCCGCTAGCCACCAAACTCCCCAGACATGAACATTATTTAGCATATCTGGGATGCCTTGCAAGGTGCCGTTCAGAAGAGATCTCCACCCACTCTTTCTCTTGCGGATTTATGGACGACCCTGCCGGATGCATGGTGTCAATTCCTTTCAGCACTACTTCAGACATTAGTCGAGTCCATGCCATGTCGTATTGACGACTCTTCTGCGTGCTCGCGGGGCCCCTACACGATATTAGGCAGGTGTACCAGTTTCTTTGGCTCTTCAGTGTAAATTTTTGACTTGTGAGCAGCAGCTCTACTTCTGTACCCCATTATTTTTAACTCCAGACGCATATTCATTGTGCTGGCCGAAATGCTGGTAGCAATTAGGATCACATGAGTGATTACTTCCGTTTTACTTGCGATTTCTTACAACCACCTTCCGCATCTCTTGATGGTCTCCGTACATCATTAAATGAGGTCTTCATGGTTTTGGTTTAGGTTTGGTCGTTCCTTCTCGTTTCCACTTGAAAATAACGTACTCAACAGTCGATTTGGCTAGCTTTAGAAGGGCTGACATGTCCCTGATGTATTTGTAATTCAGGTGACAGCCAACGACTATTCCGCGTTCGATGTCACTGAGCTTTTATGACGAACAGCAGCCGTAGCCAGTAATTGGATACTTGGAAGTGTATGGTGGAGCGTCTTGCCGGTGGAAATTTACTCATACGTCGACTTCTACTGGTCATTTCTTCTCTGAAAGTTTGTCTTTTCGTTAAAGAGTTGTGGATTGGTTTCACGCTCGGGTTAGTAAGCAGCGACATGATCAGCGACATGTGTTTAGTTTTGGCTCTTGTCATAAGAAACCCGACGATTACAGGTGAGTCAAGGCTCCGTTGTTCTTCTGTATGACGCTTACAACAGTGCTGGCAACAGTCGTTGGAAGTTTGATGGTGGGGCTTTGTTTTAGTGTTGATGCATTCTTCTGACGCAACGCTTCTTGTTGCTAGGTGGCTGAGTTGGTCTCGACGTCTGACGGGTCACACTCGCGACCACGAAGTGGACCGTAGTGTAACGAGAATTACTGGTGGCATTGGAGCTGCCTCTCCAGTCCTCCCGGGAGCCGTGAGGATGGGGAGCCCCTTTGTTGTCTTGTTAAGCTGCGGTCCTCTCATGTCTGGTGGGTGGGTTGTAACTTAGCTTCCGAACATCACAACCGCAATACGTAGCAGCATGTCTGACTCCGCAGTTGCAGCAGGTGACGTCTCGACGTTGTACGCAATCGCTCAATAACTTCGGTGGATCCATCTGCATGGGGAACACTGCGATGCGCTTCAGCTCTTTCAGTAGGTTGTCGCAATTGCAGGAGTAATGTGTGATAGTAGGGGGTACAGGTACCTCCTCTATGTTACTATCTTGAGGATCTTGTGGTATTAGTTGTACTAGCGATACAGGAGGCGTCGGCATTCTGTGTATGAACTCGATGAGGAAGGAGAGAGCAGTGAGTCTAGGACCTCTGCCGGTGATAGTGAGTTTGGCTGCGTGGCTGCTCTTGGCAGTTGGCGGAGTCTGGCAGCGTTTAATTTACACAGCGGCGACAGATTACTTTTGTTAGATATCCGCATGACGCCGGCTTATTGGATGACTTGAACAACTACCTGTCTTGGGCTGCGCTCCTTGGAGTTTGCAGATTTAGTTGGTTTGGCTCTATACTTAATCTGCTGAGTTAATCGAGACGAGTTGTTCTTGTTCTTGGATGACAGTTGCGATGGCAGCTGGCTTCTGAACTGGTTTCAGAGGTGAACTGAACTCAGGGTATCTTAATGCCAGAAAAGTCTTTGCTGTGAACAATACTCCCCACTCCCTTTTTATTCTGGTCTCTCGTGACATCTAACGTTCAATTCCGGATTACATTTGGGTGCCCAGATACTTTTGATCAGATAGTATAGTTTTGGCTTTTGTCATGTTGGATACTTTTTATCCTCACTATTATCATATTTCAGCCATGATGCAAACCCAAAGCCGTAATTTTTGTGTGTATTCATTTAGTACAGCATGGTGGCAGCTTTCTCGCAGTCGAAATGTATGTCATGTTTATTTCTGTAACGCGGTGGTAAACACAAACATTGCGTAGATATAACTGCAGGACAAATTCCAATGGTTCATACTAACGCTCATTACAAAACTAGAATCACAGTGTTTCATGCAGCCACAACTGTTCTCTCCATTGAAAATATAATAATAAATCAAACAGAAAAGCTAATCATTTGGATTAGAGCGCTTCCTTACTGGCGACGGATGTGAACCCAAAATGTGGCACAGGTACAAAGTGCCAATAAATATAGTAATGGACACGAAGTAAAATGAGCGATTACCCAGAGAGGGTTCCACTTAAGATCTTCGCTGAAGATCAAAGTTTGGCTGACCTGTTTAAGAGCTTAATTTAATTTAATGCAATGGAGCATACGCTCTGTTGGCAATTTCCCTACACACCCATACCTCCCCTATCCTGCACCCACCTACATTTGCCCTCTACAAATTGTAACTTTAAATTCTTTCAACGTTTTCGGTAAGTTATTCATCATTTCCCTTGGTAACACATTCCAATCCCTGACACCCTTACCTAAAAAAGAGAATCTTCCCACACCCTTGTGCCTGAAATAGAGTGCCAGCTTGTGGTCATGGTGACCCCAAAACCGCCTTATCCCAAAAATTAAGTGAAGCTACGAGCAATGTAACGGAACTTAAGGCTAAGGCAAAAAATGGCATCGAAAACGGTCTGTTCGAATTTACGGTTGGGTTAAGAATTTTTTATCAATACAAATAGAGCAACCTGTTCATACATACGTTAGGCAGCACCACTTCAAATATTGTTGGTAGCAAAGGTGTGTGTGTACGATACCGAAGTGTTCCGTTGGGTCATCAATAAACGCACACTTCCAGAATTACTGTAAATTTCTAGGAGAGGTAGAAACAAATAATATGCAGAAACATGTTTAAAACATTGCATTCAATTCATATTTAGAAGGAGAAGAGGAAAGGTAAGAAACAATGTTGATAGTCTTCTTTTTCATACTTAGCCAACGTTTCTTTGATAATTTGTCAGTAAATTAACAGCACATATCTCCTCATGGACGAAGTCGTGAGATCAGCTAGCTTATTTATATGTAACTGAACACTGTTCTCTTGAAAATAATAATAATAATAATAATACTGTGGTGAAACAACTGAAACATAATTTTTTTGTAATTCGAGAAACAATTAATCACTCTTTTTATTCTTGTGTAATATTGTAAGAATAGATCTTTAGATATGTTTTAATTTGTCAGATATGTATTATTTTAATGTAAAATTGCATCAATAAAATCAATGCAAAGAAAGGATGACACATATTGTCCTTAATTTCACATTTTTGGGTGACAGTCTGTAGGAGTATTGTTAGAAATGGCGTCATTTGGACCTGCAATTACAGCAAATTTAAACTCTTTCATCAGATCACAAAGCCTCATGAATTTCCTTTATTTATTGAAACATGGTACATCAAAAGAATTATTAAATATTTATTGAATTTTAGTACTAAAGAGAATCGAAACTGTTATAAGCTAAGCTATGTTATGCGAGATCGAAAAAAACATATCATATTTTATTTACATTTTATATTGATCACCTTTTTGTAAGGATTCTGTTAAATATTGGTGTTTATTTTTCGATAGTCTTACTTTGCTACTACAAACCTAACTGGTTTTTTAAGGACCTAATTACGCAGTGCGCATTAAATAAATGTGCAGCAAATTCCGTAATGAGTGAATATTTGAGTTATAAATAACTGTTACACTAAATTTTAATTTCCATCAAATGGATATCTTGTTAGGTTAGTTTTGTGATTCCATTTTCCTCAGAAGAGCGAAGCACGAATATGCCATGTTGGTAACCTGAAACAAAGGAAATATTTTTGTTAACACCAAGCTTGTTCCACAAAATATGTTAATTAATTGAGTTATACAATTTTCTGCAATTATTGCGCCTGTCATTTTTTAAATAGAAACGCAGTGAAGAAATGGGGGGTGACGTGTAGCTGGAAAATGAAGTCCAGCATCCAACTCACAATGGACCGAGGACATTTAGCAGCACGCACGCCACACCATTTCTTTCAGTAGCCAGTATAGGATAGAGTCTTTTGTCTTTCGACATTTACTCCTAATGTTTTCGATGGTTTATCGCTTCATTGTGGATATGTCTTGTGGGTTTTGGCGTATTTATTGTAGTTTGGGGTTTTGAAATATTTACAGTATTGGCGTCAGGTAGTGTTGCCCAACATCGGTCTTGGTCTTGCAGTCTTGGTCTTGGTCTTGCATTTTTGCAAGACCAAGACCAAGACCAAGACCGCCTAATTTTAGCAAGACTAAGAGCAAGACTGACTGTGCAAGATTTAAGCAAGAACAAGACCAATCCTGCAAGACTCTTGCGTCTTGCAGTTAGGACTTTTTTTTTATACTTTCTATACAAAATAAGTTTTTGGGTGCTTAGAATGGACACGAATACATTATGCTGATGTGTTCTGTGTGGTTTTAAAACACAAAGTGCTTAAATATGTCGTCACCCATTTAATAAATATTGTAACACTTTTAATACACTTCAAACGTGAAAAAATTTTCTATAATAGTAATGGAATAATATAAAAAGCGTGCAATAAGATTTATGTACTGTTTAGGAGCCCGAATATAATAATATATAAGAGAACTGTTTAAATAAATAAACTGATATATTGACTGTTGCATCACAATATATTTTTGCAAATATTCATTTACATGTAAAGAATATATAGTATTTGCACAATTTTAACTCGAGGAATAAACTCCAGAGTCAGTGGACCGGACAGGCTTAATTTAAATTATATACTTATCCTATATAATACAAGAAATTGACACATAGAAAACAAACGAAACTTAAAGTACATAGAATTTTGAAGAAGAAAATAGGCAGAAAATATGTAGGAAGACGTAAAGTACTGATATAATACAAATGACTATCAGTGCGTTTTCGTTGAAGAAGGAATTGACGGTCTGAATAAGTAAATAAAAAATAATACATTAAATGTAGTAAGTATGACACTTAATTGAAGTATCGAAAATCGAAATAATAAAAACTAAAAATAAACTATATAGAATATGCGTAATCAAATTATATGTAGTATGTTACCGAGAAGATGTTTATTTTCTTAATATTTCAAAAGTTACAGTTTCAAAAGTTAAAGTTACAAACTAATTTAAAATCTAGCTTTTAATAATAATTAATAAGGTTATCTACCTTATTAATAGGGAACATGCAATATTTTTATTTTTGCTTTCATTTTAAGTAACTTCATGCAGAATACACCACAAATAAATTAAAAAATTAAAACGGTAATATGTCTCGCAAAACGGCGGTCTGAAACTGACAGTTTAAATTTGCGCGCCAAAACTGACTTCCAGAGCCAATGACGTCACTCCTGTCAAGTCCTTTCTGACCTGTCAGTTGCTGTGGAAGTAAACTTGTCGTTTTGTGGTGGAAAAAACCATGTCAATCATATCAGCGGTCATTGTCTTTGATAATATTTCAAGGAGAGTTTGTGAAGAGTTCAACTTTCCAATCAAGCTTGAACACACTTTATGGATGTTTACAGTTTGTAAATCTTCTCCAAAATAATGAAGAAGACTCGCTTCACAATCCTTTTCTTTTACTGCATTTATATATTCACTCAGAATATCCACCTAAAAATATGAGGTTATTATTGTAGCATATAACATATATTTATTAATTTCATTGATACTATATATTTAACAGCATTTATGCACGCTTTAGAGATTCTTATAAACCTGTATAGAGAAAGATTCACCACAAGTTGGATTCCGCCACGGCTTGTGAGAACCTTGTTAGGCAAAGGCTGCAGGTTCGAATCCATCTTGTGGTGAGTTCCATCTTTTCTTTCTATAAAGATTTATAGTTTCATCAAATAAACAGGTATACTGAACTGCTTACTTGAGAGAAACTGTTAGTGACAGGAATGTGACCTATTTCTTTGGCTTTTATAAAAGATTTTCCAGAAGCACATTTAGATAAATTTGATTTCTTCCAGTAACATGTTATAGATGTAAGCGCAGGCTACTCAGATCTTCTGTGTAACCATAGCAAGAGTGCAGCAGCATGCTTACACCCACCTGGAATAAGATTTTAGTGATAATAATGTGCTAAATTAGGGGTGTGGTGAGAGCACAGAACAACTGAACTCTCTGGCGAGACGATGAGAGTTTTCTGCTCCCCATTTGTCCGCATGACATTTTATAGGCCATAAATAACATACAAACTTTACCTTCAGAAGTGGCACAATCTTCGCATTGGCAGGACTGGACTAAACCTTCCCTTTCATTTATAATGGCTGTAACATGATAACCTTCTTTGCGAACTTTATGCTCCGGTGTAACTCTACTTTTTACTATACACAATTCGCCATCTCTTTTAATTTGGACATAGCCGATTGCATTATAGCCATAAGATTCCCTTGTTGAGCTGAAATAAGAGCTATGTATAGAAGCTGCTAAACGAAATAGGAAAATTCAATGCGATTTATACGTACCATAGTAGTTTAGTCCCTTTCATTTCTACACTTGAATACTCAGTACTTTCGACAAAAAAAATTACGACCATATCTACACTGACTTTCGGTAAATTCCTGGAGTCCGCTTTTATAAATCTGACTTCCATTTTTATTGAAAAATACAAATAATTTTCTCAATAAAACAATGTTCTCTTTGACAACAATAAGCTGTCATAACAGTAGTGACGTCACTAGACGTCGATTGGTGTTTTAAAATACGTTCCGTTTCAAGTAACTTCAAATCGAAATTATTGTAAAAAATCAATATTAACCAAAATTAAAATGTTGCTGTAGTCTTTGTTTTATATTTTTTTAACACTTTAATGACAAAATACCCATAATTATTATAACTGCATGTTCCCTATTATTATGGAAGCTACATAGGAGCGAAATGCAGGACACTACAAATAATGAAGAAGACTCGCTTCACAATCCTTTTCTTTTACTGCATTTATATATTCACAAAAGAATTAATATAAAGTAACAGTAATGTCAGCTATTGTGTACTGTTCTGTAATTTCATTTGTGTTGTATTTTTATTGAAATAAATGGTAAATTCAGTAAATTGTATAATTATTTTATTCCATTTCATATAAGGTGAGGGTCTATCAATCTCTTTCTAAACAGATAATGTTCTTTAAAATACAGTCAAGTTAATGTCATTAATTTGTTTTCTATATGTTTAAACCATGTTTTAGTACATTGAATATTATTAAATGTAAACGTTTATTAAGAAACAGACTGACTCCCGCGGGACACAGTTGATAGCTCAGTTGGTTAGTTAGAGCATCGCCACTGATCGCTTAGGCCGTGGGTTCAAACCCCAACTGGTGTCAGTTGATTTTTTGAATTTCTCATGAAATGTTTAGACATTTATTAATTTGGTTGGTCTTTACCATGGCTATGTTAATTCAAGCTTAAAATATACCTATTCTGTTGCGTTGTTCTAATATCTAAAGAAACGTTTAATAAATAGCGACAGGCTAATAGGTAATTGCAAGACTTGCGAGACTCTTGCTGCAAGACCAAGACCAAGACCAAGACTGGGAGTGCAATACCAAGACCAAGACCAAGACCAGGTGTATTGATGCAAGACCAAGACCAAGACTGGCCAAGTCTTGTCTTGTTCTTGCATTTGGGCAACACTAGCGTCAGGGGTCCATCGTGTGGACCTATACCTGTATGATAGTTGCTCAGCTCGTTAGCGGATTTGTAAGTTTTTGTGATGCTTGTACAGGGTGTTACAAAAAGGTAAGGCCAAACTTTCAGGAAACATTCCTCACACACAAACAAAGAAAATATGTTATGTGGACATGTGTCCGGAAACGCTTACTTTCCATGTTAGAGCTCATTTTAGTTTCGTTAGTATGTTAGTACGCTCTCCTGACCTCAACCCTCTTGACTTCCATTTATGGGGGTATTTGAAAGCCCTTGTCTATGCAACCCCGGAACCAAATGTAGAGACTCTTGGTGCTCGTATTGTGGACGGCTGTGATACAGTACGCCATTCTCCAGGGCTGCATCAGCGCATCAGGGATTCCAGGCGACGGAGGGTGGATGCGTGTATCCTCGCTAACGGAGGACATTTTGAACATTTCCTGTAACAAAGTGTTTGAAGTCAGGCTGGTACGATCTGTTGCTGTGTGTTTCCATTCCATGTTTAATGTGATTTGAAGAGAAGTAATAAAATGAGCTCTAACATGGAAAGTAAGCGTTTCCAGACACATGTCCACATAACATATTTTCTTTGTTTGTGTGCGAGGAATGTTTCCTGAAAGTTTGGCCGTGCCTTTTTGTAACACCCTGTAGAATTTAACAGCTAGCTCTCTGAATCTTTCCCTTAGTGTTGGTAATCCTGTAGTTTCGTGATTGGTTGATGTACGGAACCTGAAGTCCAGATGCAAGGCTCTCTTGAGAGCTCGGTTCTGTATTGTCTGCAATCGGCTCAGGTTTGCCTTAGCCGTGTGCTACCACACTGGGCAGGCATATTCCAGGATTGGCCTTGCCAGAGTACAGTAGACCTGTACGTCTTTAGATGCAAAGAGCCTACTGTCCCTGTTAAACAGGGGGTACACGGCAGGTAGTCTGGCGCTGGCACAGATCATCAATGTGCGCCCTGCAGGTCAACCTAGAATCGAGCGTTACTCCGAGATATCATACGGATTTTTGAGCAGGGTATTTGGCTGTCATATAATTTTCAGCTGTGGATCGATCTGTTGTCGCAGACGTGGTTCCGTCCTTCTAGTTAGTAGGATTTTAGTGTGACTGATCTGTATTCGCCATCGCTTCACCGAGGCCTCGGTCTTCTCGTGCGGGTGACGGGTGACAATCGCCTTGCTGCGGCTGCGGGTCGTCGGCGTGTGTGCCGGGGAAGATCCTATCTTGAGTTGGCTGTGTGTAGGGAGTATAACAGTGGACCCAGGGATGACCCCCGAGGTACACCAGCCTGGATTCCTCACCAGGAGGACAAGAAGTTTCAGATACTTACTCTAAACGTGCGATACTCTTGGTATGACTTCAGCAGCTTGACAAATTGGCATGTAAGTCCCTGTTCATAGAACTTCAGCAGAAGCTCGGTATGCCAGACCGAGTAAAACACACGGGAGATGTCGTGGCTCTCTTGCGGACGCGGTAGAGAGGCACAGTCAGAGCGGCCGACGCAGGAGTGGAGGGGAAGAAAATGATGCAAATTTACTTTCAGTCATTTTATTTGGCGGCTCCTGAAATTTATAGGAAAAATTTATAAGAATGAAATTGTAGAGAAAATTTCCCAAGTCTCTCTGGAGGACTAGAAGTGTTGGCTCCGTTCATCCCCTATAAGAAAAGGAGCTTGAAGTTCAAACCAAGAGTAGGATCTTGAAATATTATTTAAATTGAGTCTGAATATTTGCTGATTACTGGAAAAGTGCGATAGCAACACCGGTACATAAAGGAGGGGAGAGAAATAGAGTCGAAAATTATAGGCCAATCAGTGGTTAGAGATATATGTGTGGGGCATAAGTGGTTTTCAAGTCAACAACATGATTTTGGGCAAGGATAATCATGCGAATCTCAGTTAGTAGGATATATGAAAGATATTTCGGATGAAACTGATAGTGTTCACTAGATCTTTCAAAGCCCCTTGACAGAGTGAGCCATAAAATGGTGGCAAGTAATGTAAAAAAAAAAACTATTGGAGTGGATGAGAAAGTTATTGGCTGGATAGCAGAATTTTTAAAAGTTAGAAAGCGAAAGGTTAGGGTAGGAAATGGAGTATCTAAAGAAGTGGAAGTAAAAATGGGAATGCCACAGTGTAGCGAATTGGGACCATTGTTATTCATTATTCTAATGAATTACTGTGTTGATGGTTTAGTATCAGAAGTTAAGTTGTTTTCAGATGACACAAAGCTATATAAGAGGATAAAAACGGCAGAGGATTATAAATAGCTGCAGGGTGAAGTGGACAGGATATCTAGCTAGTTTCGTAAACATGGGATGAAGATAAATGCAAGGTAAAGTCAGCTTATTTAGATACATCGATAAAAACGTTTGATTATGATTATAAGATGTGGAAGGTATTGCTTGTTGAAGACTTGAGATGCAAATATTTTGGCATAACATTTGATAGCAAACTCAACTGCGCAGAACACATTGGACAGGTAGTAGGAAAAGGTTTCATAATCCTTGTTGGAGAGGGTGACGAGGGGATGTACAAGAGAAGTAAAGGAATTGGGTTACGAATCTTTGGTCAGACCGTTGCTTGAATTTGGTGGTGTAGTATGGGACCCACATTTTTGGTGTCAAATACAGGAGTTGGGGGGGGGGGGGGATCAATGAAGAGCTGCTAGATTTGTCCCTGGAAATTACAGCAGAACAAAATCAGTAACTGATATGGTAAGGAAGCTGGAATGGGATTCCTTGGAAGACAGGAGGAAGGTGAAGAGAGTCATGCGGAAGTACATAGTGTATATTGCTGATGAGGCGTGGAAAGATAATGGTGTAATTAAAATTAATGTTTGGAAGAGAAAAGATGACAATGACCACAAGCTGGCACCCGATTTCAGGCACAAGGGTGTGGAAATATTTTCTTTTGTAGGTACGAGGGTCAGGAATTGGAATAAGTTACTGTTTCCGGGGGTGACATTGATATCAGATTTTGCAAAATAATAGTTATAGAATTTTTCAGCGGCGGCCAAATTTATTGTCAAAGTGTGTACATTAGAGTGTTCGACAATTATTTTTTTTTGTTGTTGTGGCAAAATGTCTGGTCTGAGAGTTTGTGTAAAATTTTGTGTTCAGAATAGTAAAGAAGACCTAAGGCGTTGATGCTATGTCACACCCATAAATTTACGATTAGTACAAACGCTTTCGGCAAGGTGAAAAAGACATCAAATATAACGCATGGTCTGGGCGTCCTAACACGTCCATCGATGAAAATGTGGGAAAAATTTAAAAAAAAAAAATGTGGTTACTAACAGAAGAATTACCATTAGAGAGCTTTCACAGACAACAAGGGGTACGACCTAAAAGTTTTGTGTAGTTTTCGTGAGGCAATCCGGAAAAACGACCCGATCTTAGGAGAGACAACTCGTGGATTTTGCACCTTGACAACGCACCGCCGCAAACCACTTTGCTTACCCAACAGTTCTTACCAAAACAAAACACCAGTTTGAGTCTGGCCTGGTATTTTCTGTTGTGATACCATGTGGAACAATAATACAAGTGATGAAATAATAAATGCAATTGTTAAAGACAATTTTTTATGGCCAAATGCCTTTTTTCTAGAAAAAGTAGGATGTAGAGGTATTTAATTTTTGCGTGAGAAACTGAAATTTCCTGTCCAAGCTTTTCTGTTATACTATCTTTTAGCAACGAACTTTGCAGATTTCACATATCTCCTTCTGTAACATGAATACATTGTTACCATGTTACAGTTTCGTATTATGACGACTAATCACATTGTAATTATTGTTTCAAAAATTATTTGTGTGATTGTCCTTCATCAATAAGATCGTTGGTGGAAGGACACATTTAATTGTGATTTGCATTATATAGTTGTACGATACGACTAAATTGTGAGTTCACTGTGTTTCGTTACCGATATGAATGTTTCCCTGGAGAGTCGGTGCATCTTTCCAGTTGTGATGACCATAGGCCTCTGCGCCCGGGCCATCAGGATACGCAGGGACCGCTTGAAGGGATCTGTGCGGTCCGGCCAGGCACAGCTGTAGCTTGACATAACCAGCTCGTGGCTCTGGAACACACAAGATATCACATAGCACAGAGATATTCAGGGTGTCCTGAAACTACAGGGTGTTTCAAAAAGAATATACATATTTCGAATGCATATATTTATTAAACTGTAAGACATACGAATATGAAACTTTACACACATATTTACGAACCTCTTAAGTTCAGATTACAGATGTTCAATATGTCCTCCATCAGCCACACGAACAATATCACATCGATACTCAAATTCCTCCCATACTCGGGCAAGCATGTCCTTCGTCACTGATGTTACGGCAGTGCGGATCCGTTTCCTCAAGCAAGGTTCTGTGGGAGTGGTGGTACATAAACGTTGTCTTTAATGAAACCCCACAGGAAGAAGTCACAGGTTGTCAAATCCGGTGACCGTGGAGCCCAGCTGTTGCATGCTAAGTCGCCAGCTCCTTGACCACCAATCCAACGGTTCGGTAAAGTTTCATTCAGATATTCACGCAGTTGGCGACTCCAGTGAGGGTGTGGTGACCATATAGCCTCCCGGCTGGTCTACAGGTATGCACACAAGGCCTGACCTTGAAGGGGCGGTACCGTTAAGTAAGCTGTGGGTTGGGATGACAGGGGTGGGGGAGAGGGTGAGAGGCGCTGGACACGAGGAGAGATGTTTGCAGGCTTGGACCAAGTGTAGACGTGTATTCAGTTGTGCTCTTGTTATTGAAATAAAATAATGTTAACTGTCATTACTCTGTGGTCATTTCACTGCCTTGAACCTGAAGTGATGGATGCAATTAGTAACAGGCTTAGTTGAGACTGTCAGATGCCATCTGAGTTGTACAAGCTGAGGCTTGTTTGTGCTGAGGAACCATAGGAAGGATTTTGCTTCCTTCCAAATTATCGGCGAGTCCTTGGAGAGGATGCAATCATAGCGTTACCGTTGCAAGGGGGTGCCCAGTCTTGTTGAAAAATGAAGTTGTCTTCGTGCAGCCTCGGAAACAAGCAATTTTGTAACATAGCGAGATACTGCTGACCGTTAACCGTGTTTCCATCAAAGAAGAATGGGCCGTAAACAGATGATCGGGATATCGCACAAAACACATTGACTTTAGGCGAATCTCGTACATGTTCAATGGCTGCATGTGGGTTCTGTAGACCCCAAATTCGAACATTGTGTTTGTTTACCTGACCACTAACATGGAAAGTCGTTTCATCACTGAAAACGATGCGTTGTGTGAAAGTGTTATCATTGTCGATAGCATCATTAATCTCGTTACAAAATGCCACACGTTTCCGTTTGTCATCAGGACGCAGAGCTTGTAACAACTGTAACTTGTACGGCTTCATAACCAACCGACGTCTCAAAACACGCCAAATTGTTGTTGTAGGTAGTTGTAACTCCCGACTGGCACGATGAGTTGATTTTGAAGGACTACGTTGGAAAGCAGTTTGAATTCGTGCAACATGTGCCTCAGAAACACGAGGGTGGCCAGGACTCTTTCCTTTACATACACATCCGGTATCTACAAACTGTCGATACCATCTACGAATTTTCCACCCATTCGGAGGATGCATTTGGTACCTCAACCTGAAACGTCTTTCCACTGCAATCACGGAATTGCAAACTCGATAACACAAAATGATTTCTGCTGTGGAGTAGCCATTTTAAACATATGACGGTTACCAAGAATAACACAAGACGACTGACATCTAGCGGCTATTAAATAAACTAGACTATGTATTCGTTTCTCCAATAGCCGAGCCGGGGCGCAGCGATCGATAGTTTGCACAAAAGAATACTTTGTAATACGTATATTCTTTTTGAAACACCATGTACTTTTACAAACTTTGGGGTAGGTTGCTCACATCAGAACAATGAAAAAAGTCCATATAAACATTGACGAAAGAACAGTTTACAGTGACACCCTATCTGCTTGATATTGTCAGCTTATTACGATGCTTTTTAAATCTGCACAACACAAAAAATTAAATATTCAAAATGTCCTCCGCCTGCTTGTAAACATGCATACACTTGTCGGATCATGGACTGTCGCACCCTTTCAAATACTCGCGGACGGTGTCGAATGGTTTCGAAGGCGTTGATGCAGCGTCTATGCGTTCAGAATGTCAGTTGCATACACCAATTGTATTAGGTGACTCCACAGAAAAATCCAAAGGATTGAGGGCAGGGGAACGTGCAGGCTATGGAACTGGTCCTTTCCTGCCTATCCATTTGTCATGGCAGATATCAGCTAGTACACATCGAGCGCTGTTACTAAGTCGAATTCCGAGAATCAATAGCGGGAAGTTCCAAGTTTTGTGGGAATACGGCGCTTATCTGTTCTTTAATCTGTAAGGCAAGTAGTAACGAAACAACTCCTCTGCCACTATAGAGAATTTATCTTGTCTGTTTTTCCATTTTTCTCGATTGCTGTTGCTTCTTGCTGGTCAGAGAGAGAGAGAGAGAGAAAACTGTATCGCCTAAAGTAACAAAACATGGCTTCTTGACATTGTTACTTCACTGTTACACGTGAAGAAATGTTTACAACATATATTAAAAAAGTATATATTAGCTTACCTGTGAGATTATTTCGTCCCCAAATAAACAGAAAAATGAGAACTGCATCATTACATCAGTGAGATAGGAGGTGATCTTGAAAGCGTCAAGCAGTTCATGTGAATTCTGAAAAAAAAAACATATCAGTCATTAGATATTTATAGTATGGATGTAGCTACTTTTCTCTGGCCCAAATTAATGTTATGAAAACTGCGAATAAGTGATCCCCTTTCTAGACATATTTATTAACTTCCACTTAATCACACGGCTACATTCATAACGTTTCATAACAAAAAAAGTTGAATCATGTAATTTTCTGACAACGAACATTTTTTTCCTTTCCATGAGATATTTTTGCTAAAACTAATTTGCTTCTCACATGTTGCTAGTTTGGCCAACAACAATAACAAAATCTAGTATTATTCTATTGCATTTTTTATAGTGTTGAGATTCAATCTGACATAAATGCCATTTCTGAAATTAATTTAACTAAGTACCATTTTATCCCAAGCCTAATGAATGAAATCAGAAGTTTATCTGTGTTTTTCTCTTTTCCACACACTTTTCACTTCAAGAGCGACGAAATATTTCTTTGAAATACATATGACCATTCAGCTAAAAATCCCCACTGTATTGAGGAAATGAAACAACAAAGCAGATTTTCTTGCAGTGTGTTGGTAAATGTAAAAGAACATATTGCTTTTTTTAACATAGTCTATGCGACTAGTATCAGTGACTAACGAACTAACATTGACAAAGTAAGGGAGACCGGGGCACGTTGGCCATAGGGACAGGATGGCCCAGTCGAGTTAGTTCATACAACAGACGCTAGATCGTGCTAGGAGTCAATCAGCTGGTTGGTAACACTATCCCCCTCCCTCTACAGGACCAATGTGGCCGACGGAGCAGTTTTGGACAAGTTGTAGTGATTAATTGTTTTTGTGCGTGCTTCAGTAAAATTCTACTCGTCGGTTAAATACGTGTTATTTAACTTTTGCTTACTTTAGGCGCAACAGGTGAGTAGTATAATTAAAGGTCGTAGTTTAAGGATTATTTCTATATGGCATACAATCTAAATTGCTTCAGTGGGTTTTGTAACGAAAAGAAGTTATTGTAAACATGGCGATGGGGCAGGTTGGCCCAGAGATGGCGGGCACGATAGCCATCCGGGCCAACCTGCCCCTTCCTATACATTTTTTTTTAACTCGATGAAAGGTTTGTTATTTTTTATGATAATAATATTTATAATTTGTCGAGTTTATTAAATTATTAACAAAATTTTCGAAGTTAAACATTTTTGATATGTTTCAGAAGTCAAAAGATCGTCATGGTCACGAGATAAAAAGCGTTTTAAAAGAAAACACCAACCTGTAAATTTTGTTATAATCTTAAATAGCGATGTAAGTAGTCAGAACCTGGTTCATTTCCTTGTTTTTAGAACATCTGAGTTACAGCCTTGGTTTAAGCCTTTGTTTTATCTGTAGGAACATAAAAATGGTCCAAAATTATAAAAGAAAAAGTGAAAGAGGAATGATTTCTGAAGATACGATGCTAAAAGCAGTTTTAGAAGTAAAAGAAAAGGAAAGATCTGTGGGGCAGTTAGTGAGGAATTTGGGATTCTAAGAAAAACTTTGGGGAGGTACTGTGCTAAGTACAAACAGGCCTCATGTCAGCCTACACAGTCAACTGAAATTCAGGAAACTGAAACTGAACCTCAACCCATGCCATTGGACCAAAACCCTCAGCCTCGAGGAGTCCTACAGATGCTTAATGCCGAAAAGAAGCCTTGGGATAAATTCTGCTACGATAAAAGATTTCAGGTATGAAATATTGTTAGCCAAAATTAGCTAAAATTGTTTTTATTTGCAAAGCTATTTTTCAATTTCTAATGTTTTTTCTCTATCCCTGCCACTGTCATTGTATCTAGCTCTATGTCGTATTGTGCACTGTACTGATTCATCTCTCTCTCTCTCCCATCCCTCACACACACACACATTAAAAGAAAAACCGTGTATCTATGCATAACTTAGAGTTGTTTATTTTCAGATATTTAATCCCGAACAAGAAGATATGCTTGAACAATACCTCATGAAGGCAAGTGACATATATTATGGTCTTTCCCCGAAAGAAGTCAGGCGGTTTACCTATAGATATGCTATTGCCTGTAAAAATAAAATACCCCAAAAATGGAATGAGACCGAAATGGCGGGAAGCGAATGGTTCACAGGATTCTTGAAGAGGCATCCTCAACTCTCTATTCGGACTGCTCAAGCAACTAGTTTGGCTCGGTGCACCAGTTTCAACAAGCATAATGTAGAACTGTTTTTTAATAATCTCGACATCGTTTTAAAAAGATTAAAAGTGACCCCTGCGGACATCTGGAACATTGACGAAACTGGAGTAACTACCGTCCAGCGTCCTGATCGTGTAGTCGCTCGAAGAGGTTTTCGCCAAATAGGGCGAGTGACATCGGCTGAGAGAGGGTCACTTGTTACGATCGCTTTTGCAGTTAGTGCGTTGGGTAATAGTGTGCCTCCATTCTTCATCTTCCCGAGGGTCAACTTCAAGTCTCATTTTATCCGTGACGGCCCGATTGGGTGTGACGGAGCAGCTCATCTTTCGGGATGGACGACGGAGACAAACTTTGCAAAGTATATGAAACATTTTGTACTACACGCTCGCTGCTCAAAAGAACGCCCTTGCTTGGTTTTGATTGATAATCACAGTTCACATCTGGACTCTGAAGTTCTTGATTATTTTAAAGATAATGGCATCACCTTTCTATCTTTCCAGCGCATTGCAGCCATAAGCTACAGCCTTTAGACAGAAGTGTTTATGGGCCTTTTAAAAAGTTCGTGAACTCAGCATGTGACGCATGGGTAACCAATAATAAACGGCCTATGACTATTTACGACATCCCGTCTATAGTGCGAATAGCACTTCCAAATGCTGCAACTCCCAATAACATAATCAGTGGATTCAGGGTCACTGGGATCAATCCCTTTAACAAAAATATTTTTACTGACAGTGATTTTATGCCTTCCTACACTTCGGATAGGCCTCACCCAAACACTGAAAGCAGTCCATCAACTCAAGCTGAGATAAACGCTACGGCCACCACCTCTCAGCATGTTCTGGCTATTCCTTCAACGTCCAAAGAAGGATTGCCATCAGAGGAAAATTCACAGGAACCGGAAAACGTAAGACCATTTCCAACTCCAGAAGAGGCAGACCTTTTGAAAAAGCAGACCCCAGAAAAGGTATGACAGCAGGGAAAAGGAAAAGAGTTTCTGCCATAGTGACAGACACTCCAATAAAAAAAGCCCTCGAGGAAGAACAAAAAGGTGCAAAAGAAAAGAAGGCGAAAGCATTGGAAAGAAAAATTAAATCACAGGCTAAAAAAGAACTTTTTCAGAAAGTACGAGCAATGGTAGAATGAAATTAACTAAATCAACTGCAGCAGGCCTAAAATGCAAGAAGAAACTAAGGCAAGATGTCGATGGTGATGATGAGGATGAGGATGAGGAAGATGAAGATTCACTGTGCCTAAGGTGTCTCAAGCCTTTTTCAGACAGTCAACCTGGAGCACAATGGATTCAGTGCACAAACTGCAAGCGTTGGGCTCATCAAATATGCGTGAAAAATGAAATTCCTGGACTATTTTATGAGTGTTATAACTGTGCTGATCCGTTGGATCTGGACAGTGATTAAAGTTGATTTGTTTGTATTAAGATACTATAAATCCTAATAAGGTTAAGCTTTCCCGTTGTCATAGTAAAATGTTTAGCATTTAACTCAATATTCAACTTGATTTTATGTACATTAAAGTATGTTTCTTGATAACTAATAGTTTTATTTTCATTTACAAAGTTATACTAGTTCAACTTATCAAAAGATTACATGGGCCTACGTGCCCCAGCCTCTGGGCCAACTTACCCCGAGGTAGGCGCAGATTGGCCCACTTGACATATGTCCAGTAATTAATTTTGTTTTTAAATTTCAACTCAGAATTTTAAGTTTAATAATTGCCATCCAGATTTAGGAAGACTGCTCTAACATTTAACAATAATTTCATGAATTTAAATATGTAAAACAAAATTAATATTAAAAAAATATGGCCAACGTTTACCGGTCTCCCCTACTTTGAAGAAAATATACTATTGTAACGTTGCAACGAAAACACTTAAAACGGCAAAACATTGTGTGTTTTTTGTATAGACTTGGTTGGTATGCCTCACGTGTTGTTACTCACCGAGGCCAGCTGGAACATGCTGAGACACAGAGCTATCAGGCTGACGGTTGTCTGTCCCAGCAGCAGCAGGCTGAAGTCCCTCTCCACAGTGACCACCAGGCTGCGGACACCAACAAGTAGCAGAGTAGCAGAACAACTAAGAGCCTGCTGCTCAAATTGTCTGATATCTACGTTCTTGTATAAACAGTGAATAGAGCTAATCATTGTCTTTCAGCTTCTGCCATTTGTTCAATAATCTTCTAACTACACTACCAGTAAGGGATTAGAAATCCTTGTAATATTTTGTAATTGTGAAGTGAATTTACTTCGCTTCTAAGCAGTACAGCCAGCAAGAGTACACGAGCCGGTACGCGCTGTATCAGCAGGTACGAGCGTACACGCACTCGAGGCAGCAGGCAGGCAAGCATCTGCCAACGCCGAAGGCACCAAAGAGTACCACTACACTAGCAAACTACAATGATTTTGAAACAATACTCAAGTCATATTAACCACTGTGTAACTCTGAAGCATAGGTGGTCAAAGAAGTACAGGTGTAATACAATAACCATTAAAACTAACATTTTTTTCTTTTAATTCAGGCCCCGTCGACGTCGAGGTCATTGGAGGCGAGAGAGAATGAGTAAGGAATGGGAAGGAATGCGGCCCACGGACTTTTTGAAGGAACTATACCGGTGCTCGTCTACAGAAATTTCTGGAAATCAATGAAAACCAAAATCTGGATGCCCAGACAGGAATTTGAACTCACGCTCTCGCGAATGTCAAGCCAGAGTGTTACCGCTCACCCACCACGCTAAGTCGAAACAAACAATTTTATTAACCCGTTACGATAGCATACTATCATTCTGAACTACAAGTGTAATCTGGAAATTTGTCGGTCCTGAAAGTAGGTGCCAACGCCACTTGGTAATTACAACAAACTGTCGTTTGAATCAGCACTTTCTTCAAACAAACACTACCTTCTTGCAGAGTTCTGTGTTTTTGTTTATCACAATTGTGGGCAAGTGCTAGACATGGCATTGAAATAGTGTCCTCTTTACTGAAATTTGCATTTGAATAACATTTAGTTATATATTCATTTATTTTTCTAAATAGTCTCCACTTAATTCAACGCATTTTGTCGAATAAATTGATTCGTCCTGAAGTGCGGTCTTGGAAGGTCCGGAAAATTCCCATTTCCTGCATCTGTCACCTCTTCGCTTGACTCAAAACGTTTTCCAGCCATATATTCGTTTAGATTTGGAATAGGTTGAAGTCAGAGAGTGCAACATCAGGTGGACGTACTAACAGCATTTAAGATATGCGTTATCCATCTTCACAAAGTTTTCTCATGTTTAATTGTCAACGTAAGACGTACCGTATTCTGCCCTCCGATTTGTAGGCCTTCTAGATGCACCTTTAACCGACGATGACCGCCGTGAGAAATCATCGGGCTCGACGCCAGCTATGTGCAATGGAGCAAGCTCGCGCATGAAGACAATATTACTATCTTGTAACAGCAATTGATGTTTCTTTCATGCTACTCAGGCAACAGACATTGAAAAAGTGGTTCAACTTGCTGTTCAATTGCGATTGTTTATCGAGTATCGTGCGTAATGTTGATACAAAAATTTAGTGAAGTGTTATTTTCCGAATTATATTTATATCCCCAATAAACGTATTTTCATAAAGCAGTAGATTTGCTATTCCGAAACGAAATATTCTTCCTTGTCAATGTTATAATCCCCGAAAGTATTTTATTAATTTTCTTTGTCATTTTTTTCACGGTTTGTATCAAATAGTAATGCTTGCCATTCTGCGAAACAGCTATAGAAATAAACGCAAGCAGAATAATAAAAATAAATACCGTCTTTTCTTTCGTGATACTACGAAATGGATAATTCACTCACAAGTCAACGGAAGTTGTGTCACTTCAATATTTTAGACCCTACTAATTTTTTAATTATTTAAAACTTTTTTTTAAAAAAAATAAAAAAGAATTTGTAACTACTTTAACAAAGATTTCGAACTCTAGAAGGAGACGCTGTAAACGTAGATTTGTCTTATTCCACCCTACCTGGCGATGGCTTGGTGGTGCCTTATGCACCGCCTCAGCCTGTCCAGCAGCTTCTGTTCCCACTCGTCTGGGTTAATTCCAGGCGGCGGCGACTCGTGACCAAGTTCACTCAGAGTCTTGTTTAGTATACGCATCTGCAGAGTGATCTGAAACATCAACTTCAGTTGAGAACAAATCCCCTATAAGAACAGAATAAAATAAACAAACTTCAAATCCTTCTTCGTTTACATGAATAATTGTCGCAGAGCTGTCAGATAACATTTCTGAAGGTAAGCTTTTAATGATGATAACAATTAATTAACATACATCAAAACGCACAGTATTTCACTTTTCAATTCTGCTCTGTGGGAAATGCTACATTCAGAGGAGTCACAAACCCTGCGTTGGGGAAAATTCCCATCGAGTTTTCCAGTTTACAGGAGAAGACTAACTCAATAATCCTGTATTTTCTGAAAATATAAATAAAATACTTGTGCCATTAGGCAGAACATTACGTTGCCATTGGACATTAGCAAGAATTTCGTAAAAGCTGAAAGATATAATCGTGTGTACATTAAAAGTTCTTTAAGCGTAATAAGTGAAAATATTCTGAAGTAAGCGTTTTCGATAAATCATTCTCTAATACAGTGCCTGATCTGAGGGAGGAGGGAGGGGGGAGAGACCGGCGCGCTTGCCCCGGGCGACAACTTCAGGGGTGGGGGGTGGCAAAATCTTGCTTGAAGGGGCGGTAAATGGCAAATTCGTGCAGCGGCGACTTCTTCGTCTTTTTTAATTCTGCTACCTCGAGCAACAACCTTCAGGGAGAGGGCCAATATCAAAGAACCGCTCCATTCTGCCACGGGCAGCAAAATCATGTTTGAAGGGGCGGCAATCTCAAGTTTTTGCCGCAGCCTCGGTAAGTTCCTAGGTTCGACACTGTTCTAGTATTGCAAATAGTGCACTCCATGCGTGTGAGTTATAAGTACCTGAGTTTATGAGCCACAAGTATCATCACCAAGCTGCAGTTGCAATTCTCTGAAGCTTGTCAGTCTGTTTTTTATGGAGCATTTATTATTTCGATCTTAAATAAAGAGACAGAATTCTGGTCTGCGTAAGATCTAAATTAGGTAAGTACATACAACTGCTTCTTCCAAAACATGGTTAAACATATGCGTCTACAATACTTCATGGTTAGGAACTACGTCTCAGATATTCATATGCCACTAGACAAGCTTAACAGCCACTTCTCAACTCAGACAGTCGAACTTGACCCCGCATTAAAAACACGAAATCATTCACCAAAATTCGCTAGTAAACCACAGTAAAAAATTTTACTTATCACATACGACTTCAAAGCAGGTGAGGAGAGCTATTACACGGATAAAATCTAATGCAAATGGTGTATATGACATCGTTATTAGAATGTTTAATAATATATTGGATGTAAATACCCCATTTATAACATATATCTTTAATTTTTCTATATTTACTGGAACATATAGTTTGAAAGAAAACCTTAATCAAACCATTATAAAAGAAAACTGCTCCTGTCGAACCCTCAGATTATAGACCAATAAGTTTGTTACCTACCATTTCAAAGGCTCTCGAATACGTAGTTCATGGCCAAACCACTAAGCATCTCAATGCGTACAACAATCAGGATAATTTTCAGTACGGTTTTCGTAAAAACCACAGTACGGCGACTGCATTCATAAAGGTTACAGACAACATAAGACTTGCTATGGACAGACGAAAAATAACAATAGTGATACTTCTTGTTTTCAGCAAGACATTTGACACCGTCGACCTTGACATTCTCCTGTCAAAACTGTGAGGGTTGAATTTTTCCAGTGGTGCTGTTGACTGGTTCGAATCGTATTTGAGGATTCGCCAGCATTGTGTTACGGATGTCAACGGAAACAGATCGCCATGGGAGACTGTAAACAGTGGTGTCCCCCAGGGCTCAGTCCTGGGGCCACTTCTCTTTTCTATATATATAAACGATGTGGCTAGTGTCTTGAGATTTTATTATTATCATCTGTACGCTGACAACCTACTACTATACCTTAGTGCATCACCAAACGAGGTACTCACTATTATAGAGCAAATAAATGCTGACCTTAAGAATCTTTCTGATTGGGCAAAGAGACTTGGATTAAAAATAAATCCCTCTAAATCTCAGACTGTTGTTATTGTTAGTCCAAAACTTCACGCCAAATCTCCAAATAATAAAGCTTCAGGGAACAGAGTTAAATTATACCGATTTTGTAAAAGATCTGGGAGTACTAGAAGATAGTAATTTAAACTGGAGTGAGGATATTGTTTCAGTATGTCGCAAAGCCTTCTCTTCTCTTCATGCTCTGTTTAAATGTAAGAAATTCTTCGCCACTCATTTGAAAATAAAATTGGTGCAGACCCTTGTGCTTCTCCATCTCGATTACTGTGGCGTTGTTCAGAAAACTTTGGATTCGGCAGACATAAGGAAACTTGTTGTGAACTCCTGTGTAAGGTTCATCTGTACGACCATGTCTCACCTCGATATAATCGCTTACAGTGGTTGCGCGTTTACGATTGACAACGATTCCACACTCTGTGTCTCCTTCACCGTCTCATACATCTGAAAACTCTCGCCTTTGTTCAAAAATCTCACGCCTGAGATTTTCCATAATATTAACACCAGATCTCTGAAATCAAACATACTAACCATCCACTCCCACAGCTTGGAAACCCTTGCCAATTCCTTCTTCATTTCAGCGGCTAGATTGTCGAATGATCTTTCCTTGAAAATTACAACTACCAAAAAAATCGGCCCATTTAAAATTCTTTTTGCGAAAGCATTACTTATTCAAGCCCTAGATGAAAAATCTGTTTTTCCATGTTATTTTTAGATTTTAATTATATTGATTTATACTGTGTCCACGTGTTTATTCTGCTTTCCATATTACTAGTTTGTGTCTTGTTTCTTCAATCTACTATTATTTAGTTTATACCATTTACTTCTTCAAACTTCAGTAGCATGAGTTTATACCATTAAATAATTCACTAGTTAGAATGAATATTATTAAGTTTTTAGTTAGTATTTCACTCATGAACTTAATTTAAGCAAAATGTGAAATAAATGTTGTATACTATTAGTTTGCGTAAGGTGTAAATTATTTGTTGTAAACACCTAGTATAATGTAAAAGATGGCTTGACACTTGACAGCCCTAATCTTGTCAGGCTAACTAAACTTTTAAATAAATATTACAGTTGTATACGAGCTCCTTAATAAGTGTAAAACTATTATAATGTCCATATTCCGCTGCTGGATTCAAGCGAGTAGGATATTTCTGTGACCCAGAAAACTTTCCTTTACTGGTGGAATTTGCGTTGAACCCTAGTAAGCCGCTGCGAGCCAAGGTGGTGGATAAACTTTCATTCGGAACTTGACCAACGAGATAGCATTCCACGATTCATAGTCGTCAGATTGTGTATTCAATTCCTGGGTTAAATCCCAAACCTTTTACAGTGTGAGCAAACGAAAGTGGTGAGTCTGATACTTGGTAAAAGGGTTCAAGCGGGGGAGGAGAACGGGAAATCTTCCGCTGAGCTGCGTGTAGTGGGTTGATTCCTCCACAGTGGCTGCTTTTATTCGAGGTCCTCGGGTATGATGACCAGTAAATCAAACTTTTCTCCTCAGTACCTCGTACGTACTGACTCACTAATGATACCATACGGTCTAGATTCCACAGGACATTGTAAGTAAAAGTGAGCACTACGCCAGATGAAACTCCTTGAACATTTTCAAGGCTGTCACGAGATCGCGTTGTTTGCACAAATGTTATTATTATTACTTTTAATTCATTTAATACTAATTATTGTTGTTTTCATTCATTGAAATACGAACTGATTTACATTTCATATATTCGTATGGGAAAATAGATAATTAAAGTATCTCGTAATTGTAAAGCAAAAAGTTAATGTCTCACTGCTTATAAAACTGCATTAACCAACTCATCGTGTCAATATTGCATGTGTTAAAATACTTGTAAAGGTCACTATGGTCAATGTATAATTGCAATATTTCTGAGACACGGAGGAATCCTACTGGGATACCCCCAGGTGAGGCGATGAAAAATAGTCTTATAATTAAATAGAAAAACAAAAAATCTGTATAGCATTATGAGGTTGAGAGCCTTGTGGTTATCTAGTTATATTTCATATTACTCTCAACGAAACTCTAACATAATTTACTTAACTTTCGTTAACTTTCATGCTGCCCTTCCCGTCTCTTGAGCGAGTACATTTATACGTCCCTATCTCAGAAATGACCACCTCAAACCAATCGTATTAATCTTCTCCCTACATAAATGGAAATAGTTATGCTATTGTTAGATAACTGATTTATTACCGAGTTTTTCATTGTTTACCCTTCTCTGGGTACCTTTGCTCAGATACACTCCGATATTAACTATCGTTACAGTGATTATAATGTCATTTGGTTAAATATATCATCAATATCGGCCTTTTCTGTGTTAAGGCATGTATGTATTGCTGGTCAACTTAAATAACACCATAAAGATTACCTTGATGATGAAGCTGAAGAAGAAGGTATCTGTTGCGACTGAGATGACGCCCACGTACAAGGCGGCGATTGACTGTTGGATGTAAGCCAGGTGGAAGTAGGGTGCGCGAGTGGTGTCTACCGGGTACAAGCCGACTATGGGCAGCTCTGGAGTCTCGTACAGCAGGAAGGGCATCATGGTCCAGATGATGATGGAGCAGACCGATGTGGCAGCGTACACCGAGTAGGACCGGCGCGCCCACGAATCGGCGGCCACCACAAGAGCGGCGTCAGACTGCAGGCGGTCTGCTCCCTCGAAGTCGGTCTCTGCGCGGCTCCACAGAGCCCGCAGGTACGACGACCGCGTCCCCACAAACACGCTCTGTCACACCAAACAAAACATGAAGCAATAGCTCGGCTTTTGAAGTTTCACTGTTTGCGAAAATTGTAACACCAAGAATATGACATGTGATTACAATGAAATTTCTTCGACAAGTTAGGGATTGTAGAACTGTACTTGCACTTTGGCCGTGAGAGTTCACTAGTGTGAGCAGCAGCTACGTGCTGCTGTCATAGTCTCTAACAGGCGTAGCAAGGAATCAAAGGTATGCAGCTGAGGAACATACTGCCATGTGGTGCGATGTTGCAGGAGGAACGGAACGAACAAGTTGCCGACAGATCATATCCTAGATCAGCTCGAAGTGTGACATGTCAGGCGAACGTTTTGGCCAGGGAAGCAGTGATACCCGTCGTTCGTTGAAGAAGACTTGCACTTTTCCTCGCCCTATGTGGCCGGGTATTATCCTGCTGAAATATGTTCTTTTTTCATTATGGCTTTTTACCTCGTGGAAGTCGACATCATTAGAGGCGGAATGGGTTTGGAGATAAGGAACTGAAAGGAATTCGGCCATGGCATTTTGAAGGAAGCATCTCGGAATTTGCCTGGAGTGATTTGGGGAAACCATGAAAAACCCAAATCTGGATGCCCGGACGGTGAATCGAACCGGCGTCCTCCCGAATGCGCGGCGAGAACGTTAACCGCTCACCCACCACGCTCGGTGCTGTTGAATTATGGCCTATGGCGCTGCCTGCAATTAACCACCTACAACATGGGCTAGACAATTAGAAAAATGGTGCCGACAGAACAAGGAGAAGATCAACCCAACAAAATGTGCAGCTATATACTTCACCCGGAAAAGGCCTGAACTAAACAGAAAGCTAACAATCATGGGACAGGAAGTAGAATGGTCGGAAGATACGAAGTACCTTGGAGTCACGATGGACAAGAAACTATTATTCCGGAAGCACATACTAGACAGGAGAATACAAGGACACGCCAAGGACACGCCATACTAGCCAACTTATTCCCGATACTCTACAGTTCGGAACTCGCCACAAAAACAAAACTCCGCGTCTACAAATCAATAATCCTCCCTTTCATCCTATATGGATACCAGGTGTGGGGTACAGCATCCAAGACAAATATCGACCACCTACAGAAACTACAGAACCGGTGCCTGCGGGTAATATTGCGGGCTCCAAGGTATGCACCGACGGACCTAATTCATGAACAGACAAATATAAGTCCGATCTATGTAGAGATCTTCAGACAAACTGAAAGATTCTACGAAAGAGTAGAAAAATTCAGAGGAACTGACGAAAGGCTCCATACCCTCGGTACAACTGTACCAAAGCATTGGCACAAATATAAAGTGCCACTAAGCATCATATGTCAGGCAGAGTAGAACTGATATGAACATAAGAAAACTGTAGGGGTTTTTCACATAAGGTCGTCTTTGACGAACCGCAGTCATGTTTTCCCCTCAAAGAGTAACAAAAAGAGTCCCCAAAACAAACCCAACCTAAACACTGTGACACGTAAAGTAGAGCTACTCAGGTAGCGGGACTACGTTATAACCTATGGAGCTCCAAACCATCACACTTTCCGCTCAACAGTGCAGAATGTCGACTGCGTTTACCACAGTAGCGTCTAAAGGCCCATGATGGGCGATTAAAAAAGTGGCCATCATCGTCGCGATCATGTATTGCTGTCTACACAATCGTGATGGCTCCTCTTCACAATCGCCCATTAAAAAAGTGGCCATCAATGTCGAGATAATGAGTTGCTGTCTGTGAATTTTCATTTACTGACCATTGTCGTTTGAAAATGGACGTCAAAGTGATAGCGGCTTGTTGTAATTACGCATTAATAAGTTACTCTATGTTACGCAAGCATAATTTTATAGATTCCTTGAGGTCTTGTTTTCATTAGGTTTTTTGTTTGTCGAGTTGGTTGATGGCTGGGTCGTGATATTGAATTCAATCGTCGCAAATTCCATTTACGAATCGTACAACCTCAGAAGGAAGTCCGATATAAATGTTATCTGTGTAGTTTCGGCTGGTGTTGGTGTACAGTTATGAACAGTACAAAGAAAGGCTTACGAATCTTTCATTAATCAGATAATTTCTATGACGTATTTAAAAAAGAAGAAAAGGCGACCATATAACTAAAGAAGAGATGACCATAATCTTCCAGAAATAACTGGAGAACATTAAATAAGTACCAGGCAGAAACGATGCACAAACAAAAATTACACAGGCTGCTACTATCTATTTGCTCAGTACATATAACCGTTATCGGAATGAGCATCAAAAATAAAACAAAAAATTAATGTAAAATATTGTGCCAGGTATTAGGCAGCTCTTGCCTGCGACTTCGTTTTCGCTTCTCCGTCCATAAACAGGAGGGTTTTTTTTTTTCTTCGGACAATCCATGAATAAACAACTAGCCGTACTTCTAGCAGAACCGTCATCAGAATTTGATAACTACGATCGCATGTCATCAAACGGCTTTGAATATCTAGTGCAAAAAATATCTCCATTGGTTACGGAAAAAGTCATATTTTGGACCTCTGCGTGTGAATGAATGATGGGCGATTGTGTGGACACGCGCACGATCATCGGCACGCATTCCTTTGATGTACCGAAAACTAACCGATTGCTCACGATTACTCACGATTATAGGCGATGATGGCCACTCACAAACGATTGTGCCCTCTACACAATCGTGCGTGCCTATAGTCGGCCATCATGGGCGGTTATGAAGAGGAGCCTTAACACACACATGTCCATCACTGCCGGACAAGCGGAAATCAACCCAAAACCACTTCATTTTACCATTCAGGACGCCAGTGACGGCGTTCGCGTGCCTACTACATTCAGAGGCGTTGGCAGTTTCTAGTCGATGGATGCCTGCGCAATGGCACGGTTGTCACCAGTCTAGCCCTCAACAGACAGCGTCAAACCGTCTTAGCAGACATTTCCCCACCTGTCGCAGTGCTCCAACGACGAGCCAACACTGCGGACGAAGCTGTCCTATCGATTTCGGCCATGCGAACAAGATCCCTTGTTATGGCCACATTGCGTGATCCCGGTACTTGCTCGTCACTGTGTACGACCCTCTTCTGTCCACTGGTTTATCACACGGATCACTGTTATAGCAGCGTGCCCGTACGAGACGCATTGCCATCGTACAACAAACTCGTTTCCAGGAGACTAACCATTTTGCCACTTCTGAACTCACTGACATGTTGATACTGACGAGACGCCGGCGTTTCCTTGCACTTTTCCACGGCTCTGCACCGACTGAGCGTGGCGTAACTCACCTTTCCGGACACCGAAAGGAGGGCGCTGTTGGGCCTACGTGCACGCCATCTCTCTGCAATCGTTGTCACTCATTGTGGCTCCACTTTTTACACATCCGCCAATGATTCAGATCATCTCTTCTGTGTGTTACAATTTTCACAAACAATAGTGTTTGACTTTCCTCACCAGCGCCATAGAACAACGCACACAATACATACAGGGTGTCCAGAAAAGGACTCCCTGATTTCAAAATCAAATATCTCGAAAACAAAGATCGATAGAGGAATGCAGTAAACGGTATGTTTATTGTGACAGCTGTAAGAAGTGTATACAGCAGTGTGAAATAATAGTTAAAAAAGCTGCTAACAGATGGCGCTGTACGCTGTACAGCTCATATCAGCATACATAAGTGAAATAATCGTATGAAAACAATCTTTGCAAACAATCACATCACAATGTTTTCAAAATGTTCACCATTGGCACTACCCTGAGCTTCGGATCACTATTTAGGCATTACGTATGGCGATTACAGCGCCATCTGTTAGCAGCTTTTGTAACTATTATTTCACACTGCTGTATACACTTCTTACAGCTGTCACGATAAACATACCGTTTACTGCATTCCTCTATCGATCTTTGTTTTCGAGATATTTAATTTTGAAATCAGGGAGTCCTTTTCTGGACACCCTGTATGATAAAGATGTAAGTCAACAAGTTTCCACAACACTCGTCGGCTGATTAATGTGTACTCTCCTCGTTATCGTAACATATTTAATCTGCATGCAAGCTCTTCCCACAGTATGGTCATCATTGATATAAGAGAACTTGTGGAAAATGTGACGCGTGAGGCTTTCTACGTTTTGTACCAAAATACTAATACTAAAATCTTCGCAGATTGTGCATAAGAAAAGTGAGTTACAATATCGAACAATAAGCCAACAGTAAGGTAGTAGTAAGATTAATTGAAATCGCAATAAGGTTGACGTACTCAGGATCTAATTTAAAAATTGTTACACTAAAGAAAATGCATGTCGTGCAGGGTAAGATGGATCTAATACAAATTCTCCCTGCAGGTATTGTAAAACTACTGGAACTTCTGCACTGAGAGAAAGAACTGAATTCTGATAGTATCCCACTAAATCTGAAATTAGGCGACTGAAATTAAATCCTTCCTCACTGACGTATATCACAAATATTTAGAAAAAAAAAGTGTCTTCCCCTGAAAAATCGCGCAGATAACTCGAACTTTCAAGAAAGAAGATCAAAGTGGCCTCATCAACTACTGACCGATCTCTCTGTCGGCAATCTGCAGCAGATTGTTTGTTATATGCTCCAATGTTATGGATTTATTGTACCGAACCATCACCGATTCCGCACGACTCGATCATGTAAAACACAGAAAGCATTTATTCGGCGATAGATTTGAAGTCTTGGAAAGGGATTGACCATAATGACGAGCGAACATGATGCTCGTCGTCCATTACTGTTGACAGATAGTAGATGAATTAATAAAGAACGATACGTATATAACATTACACGAAAACAGTAAGCAATTTTCACATATTTCACGCATCATTCTTCATAAAATTGTCGATCATTTGAAATACCGAAAGACTCAGTAATTTCATGAAAAAAATTGCGGCAGCCAAATACAGTGCAACCTCGATATAACAAATCGGAGGGGAACAAGAAAATATTCGTTATATCAAGTAATTCGTTGAACTAAGGTTTGTTATGTTGAGGTTAGGTTGGTCTAAAATTCGTTATAAAGAGTTAAAAAATAGTTATATTCATCTCAACATTACGTACTTATCTTGTTATAGCGAACAACTTCTACTAATAAATGATAACACATTTTTATCAAATTACTGTATGTATTTTCTATTTAAAAACAATTAGGTAGGTAACAAATTTTTTTTCTTACATTAATAATCAAAATTGAATGCAGTAAAATCCGTAAAAGTAGGTACATATCTTGGTGGGTACATGCATTATGTAGGTAATTTAATGTTAATTTCAAAGATTCGCACAACAAAAATCACGAATTAAAGGTAAAGAATCAACAATGTGGTTATAGTATCTTAATCTCAATTTTGTTCATCTTGATTAGAAAAAAAGTCATAAATAGTTGTCTGTTTACCACCGGTAAGAGTTATCACATCCAAAGCGCAATCTAATTTCGTGATGGAATTGACTACATCGTCACTCAAACCTCCCTTTTTGAGAAACACAGATTTTATTATATTTAAAGCATTATAAGCATCTTTTATTGTGAAGTTATGCTCATCAATTTCACCCCCTTCTTCCTCGTCTTCATCCGCTTCTGCATTAGTAACCGGCAACACAGATGTGACGATGTCAGCAACGGCTAAATCATTATCAAAGGTAACGAAGTCTTCGAACTCAGTCTCTTGAAGGTGCAATTCTTTTTTAACTCTTTGCCAGGTCCTAGCAAGTTCTGCGACTGGTAAATCGTCCTCCTCATCTTCGCATGTTACTTTAAACCCACTTTTCTTGAAGCAGTTTGCAATGGTCTTTTCAGTGACTAGATTCCAAGCTTTGGCGATCATCCACATGGCTTGTAAAACGTCAATTGTAGTTGGTGTTTGACGTTCAACATCAGCAAGAAATCGTCTGACAACTTCCTTCCTATAATGCATTTTGAAGCTTTGGATGAATGCCTTGGTCCAGTGGTTTGTAGTTTTGAAGTGGTATTTGGAGGCAAGTACTTTACTTTTATATTTTCCAGGTTAGGAATTTCTCCGTGTGCAGTACAATTATCGATGAACATTAGAATTTTCTTGTTTTTTTTCTTCATCTCTTTATCCAGACTTTTAAGCCAATTGCAAAAAGCATCACTAGTCATCCAAGCCTTATGGTTGGACGTGTAATCTGTTGGTAGATTATTGACATTTTAAAACATCGCGGTTTTTGATATTTTCCGATGATGAGTGGCTTAAGTTTGTAAGTCCCAGTACAATTTGTTCCCAGCAGTACTGTTAAGCGAAGTTTGCTGTTTTTTTCCGCCATTACATTCATCGCCTTTGAATGATAAGGTTTTGTCAGGTAAACATTTATAGAATAGTCCAGTTTCATCGGCGTTAAAGATGTCTTCGGGATCGTATCCGGTGGTCAGCTCTGCCAGTTTGTTTTTCCAATCATCACATACTTTTTCATCAACACTACCACTTTCACCGCATATTTTTCGAAAAAACGATCTCGTTTCGTTTTTTGAAATTTTGAAGCCACCCGTTGCTAGCACGGAATTTTTCATGTCCCAATTCTACTGCAAACTGCTGAGCCTTTTCCTGAAGAATAGGGCCTCCGATTGTGATTTTTTTGTCTCGGCACTGTTTTAACCACTTCAACACACATTCCTCTACGTCTTTGAACTCGCATGATTTTAATCTTTTACTGTTTACAGGCAATCCACTTTCTTCTGAAAACTTATCTTTAAATTTTAAAATTGTAGCCAATGTACTTGCGGGAATCCCGAACTTATTAGCTATGTCTAATTTTTTCGTCATAGGATTTTTGTCAACATAATTAATGATGTTTCGCTTTTCTGCAACCGATAAGGAACACCTTTTACGTTTCTGAGCCATTTTAACTTAAATCTTTAACAATAGTGACGAGCAGAAGTGTTTACATTACTTTCAATCAAACAACAATGATTGTTTTACGAACAAAAGCGTGTCGAAACATGTCGCGATTGGTGGGAACTTTATATAAAGGTTTTGGGTTGACAAAATTCGTTAATTAGAGGTATGTATACTTTTTCTTGATAGTTGAAAATTCGTTATAAAGAGGTTGTTCGCAAAAAATGTTCGCAATGTAAAGGTATATTTTATATTGACTCTTATGGACAATTCAAGGGGATTACGAAGAATTTGTTAAATCGAGGAATTCATTATATTGAGGTTCGTTATATTAAGGTTGCACTGTATAAGACAGGGATACAAAAACTCTTTACACGTTACAAATAAATATTGGTATATATATGGTGATTGCGTATAAAAGTATTGTAACTTATATTCGTGTAAAATTCGTTACTGGTTGTTTTATAATTATTAAACAGGCAATTATCACATGATCCTCGTATATTCCTTGGTAAAGATTTAGCATCCAAATATAGAGATGACTTCTTCCAAAAAATTACCGAAAATATTTCTTTTAATAAGCGATTGAGAACTGAAAAAAAGAAAAAAATACATACACTTTACACTTATTCTTTTTAAAAAGTTACATAAGTTGTTATTAGGAGATGAAACAAAATTACTATTGTCTGTTTGATACTTCTAGAAACTGCTGTACGGGCACCGTATAGACTGAAACAAACTCTGGGAAATAGCTGAGTGCAAATAGATATTTTGACTAAGAAAATATGTCGGTGGAATAAAAGAGATCGACTGAGATACACGTGGAGCTTATCTTGCGAAAAGATCTAAGAAAACTAAACTATAGTTTTTGTGGAGCTGCACCTTCATGAGCACGTTGATGGTGGTGACCAAGACGCAGACGTTGAGCGTTGTGCCGTGCAGGGTAGCCTGTCCGAAGAGCAGTCCTGCCAGCTCGGAGGCGATCACGCTCGCCATCACCGCGTCGACAGCCAGCCAGTACATGGCGTGCGCCGTCGTCGTCCACAGGGGCAGCATCCACGGCGAGTGCAGCGCGCGGCCCACCAGGCCCCCGTCCACACGCATGTCAGCACTGTAACACAGCTGCCGTTCCAGTACTAACAGTATTTTCAATCAGCCAAAACATTATGACCACCTGCTTATAGTCCATCTTTGGAGCGCAATAAAGCAGAGATTCGGCGTGGTATGGATCATAAAAGTCCTTGTTAGGTTACCGGAGTTGCCTGGCACCAGATGTCAATGCACAGGTCACGCAATTCCCTTGAATTACGGGCCGGTTCGCAGGAACGTGTATCTCGGAAACGGCGATGCTGGTCGGCTGTTCGCGTGCTACTTTAGTGAGCGTCTATGCAGAGTGATTGATGGACGACGAAACCACGACTGGGTGACAAGGCGGTGGACGTCCACACCTCATCACATGGCACGGAGGCTTTCCCGCTCTGTAAAGCCGGAAAAGCGGCGATCTGTGGCAGATATGACAGCAGAGTGTGCTCCAAAACACTTGTGCCTGCACCAGCATTGTACTTTGACGTGGACGTCCTCCACCTTGTCGCCCAGTCGTGGTAGTTTCACCGACATTCAACCATTCGGCATAGATGCTCGCTACAGTAGCACACCAACATCCGATCAGCCTCACCGTTTCAGAGATACTCGCTCCCAGGAGTGGCACCTAAAAATCCGTAATTTAAGGGAATTCCATGATCTGTGCGTAGACAGCTGGTGCTAGATAACTCCAGAAAAAGGATTTTTCTAATCCATGCCACACCGAATCGCTACTGTATTGCGCTCCAAAGATGTACCAACACACTAATAAGCAGGTGGTCATAATGTTTTGGCTGATCAGGGTATAAACTTTGGGAAGGTAGGCTCTTGGACATGCCTCGTCCATACAGACTGCATAGACACATAGACCAGCCCTCGCGTGTACAGCACACAGTACTTGTAAACAATAAGGTTTTGATTGGAAACGGGAGGTAATCGTGAAGCTCTGTTAACCCGTTTTGCTGCATTATAAGGCCGGCCACACACAGAACCGGGCGGGGCAGGGCATTTTGTCCCGGGGCGTCTTGTGCGACGGGAAACGCACGGGTGCCTATGGAGCACCACACACAGGACCGGGCGGGGCAGGGCACGTCGAAAAGACGCCCCGGGGCAAAATGCGAAGCTGAAACAAATTATGCCCCGGGGCAAGTCACTGCCGGGCAGAACTTTCTGCGCATGCGCTGGCACGGGACCCACCCTCCCTCCCCGGGCTCCACTATCTCGCGATCTGGTTGTGTTGTGTTTCGAATATTCGACTGATTTGTATGTGTGCCATGTATGACTGTAAGATTTAAAATTTATATGACTATACAGTGTTATTATATGGTTGAATAACTAATGATCAGGAAAAAGAGGACCAACATACATACCTTAAGGTTATCAAAAGCCGCTCCTCTGGGGGTATGGCTGTTCTCCAGTTGGTATTTTGCTTTTCTATTCTGCTCCGAATGCTCTCAAGTACAAAGTCGAATGTCGAAATTGACATGCGACAATAATTAAAAAACTTGTCTGGGTTCGGCTCGAAGCTCAGAAATAAAACTTCCTATATTCCTTTTCAGGTTTATAGGGTGTATACCTACATCTCTCTGTTGTTAACATTGTGGTCCAAGAGCTGCAGATTGTTCCAAATTAACAAAACGGTCTCCTCATCTTCATCCATTTCAAAATGAAACACTACACACCAGTATGCTCCCACTGAGTTCACTGACAGGTGACTGAGGCAATGAAGAAAATTTGCTAAATGTTTGACTTGTCGTGCCCCGCCTCGTTCTGTGTGTGACAGCAGCACGACAGGGCAAGTCAGGCGACTCGTCGCGCCCCGCCCCGCCCTGCCCCGCCCGGTTCTGTGTGTGGCTGGCTTAAGTGAGTGTATTAAACGACGCAACCAGACACCACCAAGAACCTCTCGGCGAAAATCTAACTGGCGTCAACCTGTTTCTTTCCGACTAGCAAAACCTTCAGCTAGTGTTAATCACTTTGTTTTCAACTTTTAACTACAAGCATTAATGCTAAATGCAAGAGAGCGATCAGCATCGTGACATCAGAGGCGATTTCTTGTATTCGGAACATCCTAAAGAGTTAAGAAAGACTGGTTGGTGTAAAGAACGATGCAGATAACCTCCAGCCAGGAGCACCCCTGTTATCTAGAATCCAAGATTGAGGATAGCGAGAGCACGACAGTACACTGGGTGTGTTTAAGTTAATGCACTGAAGAGCCAAAGAAATTTGTAAACCTGCCTAATATCGTGCAGGGCCCCCGCGAGCATGCAGAAGTGTCGCAACATGACGTGGCATGGACTCGACTAATGTCTGAAGTAGTGCTGCAGGGAACTGACACCATGCATCCTGCAGGGCTGTCCATAAACCCGTAAGAGTACGACAGGGTGGAGATCTCTTCTGAACAGCATCCGAGAAATGCTCAATAATGTTCATGTCTGGGGAGTTTGGGGGCCAGCGGATGTGTTTAAACCCGGGAAAGTGTTCCTGGAGCCACTATGTAGCAATTCCGGACGTGTGGAGTGTCGCGTTGTCTTGATGGAATTTCCCACGTACGTCGGAGTGCACAATGGCCATGAATGAATGCGGGTGATCAGTCAGGATGCGTACGTATGTGTCACCTGTCGGAGTCGTATCTATACGTTTCAGGAGTTTCATGTCTTTCCAACTGCACACGCTTCACACCATTACAGAGCCTCCACCAGCTTGAAAAGTCCCCTGCTGACATGCAGGGTCCATGAATTCATGAGATTGTCTCCATACCCGTCCATCCGCTCGATACGATTGGAAACGAGACTCGGCAGACGAGGCAACTTGTTTCCAATCATCAATAGTCCAATGTCTGTGTTGACGGGCCCAGGCGAGGCGTAAAACTTTGTGTCGTGCACTCAGCAAGGGTACACGAGAGGGCCTTCGGCTCCGAAAGCCCATATCGATGATGTTTCGTTGAATGGATCACACGCTGACACTTGTTGATGGCCCAGCATTGAAATCCGCAGCAATTTGCTGAAGGGTTGCACTTCTTTCACGTTGAACGATTCTCTTCAGTCGTCGTTGGTCCCGTTCTTACAGGATCTTTTTCCGGCCGCAGCAATGTCGAAGATTTGATGTTTTACCGGATTCCCGATATTCACGGTTCACATCGTGAAATGGTCGTACGGGAAAATCCCCACCTCATCGGTACCACGAAGATGCTGGGTCCCAGCGCCGACTATAACACCACGATCAAACTCACTTAAATCGTGATAACCTGCCACTATAGCAGCGGTAGCCGATCTTACGCCTGCGCCAGGCAACTGTAGTCTTATATAGGCGTTGCCGACCGCAGCGCCGTACTCTGAGTGTTTACATATCTCTGTGTTTGCATACGCATGTCTATACCAGTTTCTTTGTCTCTTCAGTGTATATCCGCTCTTGGAAGAAAATAAAGACTTTATTCCTGCCTTTAGACTTCTTAAATTATAATGGTACAGTGATATATGTCCCAAATTTTAATAATACGAGTATAGATAGGTAAAAAATTAGACCCACGTAAGTTGGGAATCCGTATCATTATTTTTATCATTTTACTGGCTCTAATGTTGAAAAAGGTTGAGAAACGTTTTAATAGACCAGTGACATCTTTATAGACATACATTGAGTTTTCTGTCGCGAAGAAAGATTATGGGTCTTTACCATGATCCATATACACCGATATTTTGGTTTCAGGTGCCATAAGATTCCATTGCTGCAACCTTTTGTGTGTGTGTCCTTGGTTGCTCTACTACTAAATGTACTATGTTGATATACATTGTTGGTTATTTTGGGCCTGGAAACAAGTTGCTTTTGTTTTCAAAAAGGTTGCGCACCGAATCTGACGAGTCACTTCGAAGTCTCTGAGGAATTCGATGAGCTGTTTTCAGCATAAGACATTTCACTTTGTGCATTTGATGATTCGGTTGGTATAAGAAGGTCTACACCGTGTGGCACGGTTTTCTGTATAGAAGACGCTTATTCTTTGAGGAATAGGCCTGAGTCTTAGAAAGAGAAAATAGCTGTCCGTTATCTGGTCTTAATAAAAGAAAAGCGCAAATTTTACTATCATGCTTTTAATGTTTATCCACTCCTGATTGTAACTGCACAACTAACTATATAGTTGTGCGGTGTAAAAGATTATCTTGGTAACCAACATGACAATCGAAATATAGTCTGCATGTGTCTATAACGTTTCTTCGTCGTAATTTCGAAATAACGAAAGATGCAATAGTAAACATCCCGGCTATTCAGACAACCACGAGATCGTGAGGTTGACATGGTTTCTTACTACTCTTAATGCATTCATTGTCTGAGAACTTAACAACTTGGCGGCTTGGCTGAAACATTTAGAACTCTTACAGAGAAAATTTTGACGTAATGTTCCAGTTGCGTCGTCAACTTACCAAGGAGACACTGCACAAGCCTGTGTCAGTACCACAGCAAGGATTCGTTCCACCAGAACCTCAAAATGTCTAAAGAAGGACACCTTGAGCAATGTTATTTTATATCTTCCAAATTTTATATATATTCTGGAGAACTGACCCACACACGACGGTCGAATCAGAGGCCGCCCGCTGCTGTATTCGCTGCTGTTGTTAACGAACTCCTAATTACAGGACAGTCTCGCCACAAATCACTAGCGCCCTCACGTTGCTTTCTTCAAAGCACTTGTTATTGTCTCCAATTTCCAAATTCCAAAAGGCGACTGACTTTTGATAAAATATGAATAGAGCGCGGGAAAAGCTAGTTAAGTTCAAACTACAGGTTGTATTGTACATCACAAAGCAATTGTTGTGACCTAAGTACTAACTTTCAAACCGATATCTGATAACTAAGAAAGCCTCAACACAATGACTACGGAAGTCTGCATAGAAGAAACTTTAGATTATTCTGACGGAGGAGAGACTTTGGAATTTTGTTCTGATGCCTTTTGTTTGGCACCAACACACGTAATAACAACAAGGTCTCAGAAATCAAAGTGGTGGACCTTTAAGCCACAACCGGAATTTCTTTTTTGATTTGCATATTTCAAATCCCTTTCTCCCTTTGTGCCACATTGGAACTCACAGAATTTTTTTTTTGCTTAGTAACTCCTAAATAAATCAGGTTTGATTAGAATTCTGAGACCTGCTTTGTAATTTTCGACATGGATTTGGTCAACAAAGAATTTAATAAAGAGGTTAATAATTTTTTCCATTTATTTGGCCTTCGGTCCTGAGGACCATATGACCAGCATTAAATGCTTATAGTTGTTCTATAATCTTGTTTTGACATATCCTAATATATTATTTCCTGTACGTCTTGATACATTGCAGGTCTCATTGTATTATATTTAAAATTGTTACTTGTCAAATAGTTTCATCATACTCAACAAACTTGTTCCTCATTTTTATTATTGGTACCTAACTAGTTCTACATGACAAAGTGATATTCTTAGTTAATTTAACGTACAATCTTGAACAGGAGGAAAATTTGTAAAGTGAACATAATTAATGATACTGTCCTCCTCATGCTATAGCTTTTTTTAAATTAAAATACCTAAATTAAAATGATTATTTTTTTGCTTTGGCGAAGAAAATGTGAAAGAGTGTTTTGGATTATAACTATTTTTAGATGACAGAGGGATTCTTAATTTAATTGACATATAACTTTACACAAGAGTAGCTATTGAAATGAACATAATTTAAACTATTTTCCTCCTACCTTACAGCTTATCATTAAAACAGATATTTCCTTGGACATTTTGCAGGCGAGTATCTTAGTGTATAACTAATTCATTTGTAATTTCCCTTTAGATCGTTTCATTTTGCACTAACCGTCCTACGCTGATGCTTTATGATATATTCCCCGCAGGGGCCTGGTACGCAAGTGCCAGGTACGGTTTGGCGAACCCGCGGTGCCCGAGCTGGAAACTTGTGAGCGCCGCAAGTTTCCCACACTGTAAACTCCTACCATGCTTCAACGACCACCGTAGGGCGTGGCGGTGGAACGTTGTGTGCCTAGGAGAACGGGGATCTTGGCTTCATCGCCCGGATCGCGAGGATGGTAAAAACCTCTATAAAAAACCCCTCAACCTCAAGGTGAGTAACGTGCCGAGGAGGTGGATGGGTGGTGAGGCAAACCACCCGTTAGCGTACAACCTCAGGGGCACCTGCCGCACCCCTGTTGTATTGGGCTTGGTGGCGTGATGCGGGGGCTCCACGTCACTCGACGTTTAGTTCCTCCGAACTCGTGGGATCAAAATTAGAAATAATCCAATCCCAATCCCTCCTCCTGCGGCTTGGGCAAACCGCAGGGGTTATGTCATTCTAACGCCCAAAAAAAAAGGCAGTGGTAAACGGGCGAGGGTTGAAAGCCCTCCTCCAGAAAATAATAGTAACAGGAAGGATTATATAATAGAAAATGCCTTCATAATCATGGCTAGAAAGGAGGGATCCTTCGAGAAGGTGTCCCCCTTCTACATTCAGAAAGGGTTAGAGGGTCTTGCCGGGACCCTGAAATCAGTAAAGAAGCTGAGGAACGGGACCCTGCTTTTGGAAACATCCACCCATAAGCAGGCTGTCCTCCTCCTTAAGTCTGAGAAGCTCGGGGAGTTCGCAGTAAAGTGCGAACTCCATAAAACTCTAAATTCGAGTAAAGGCGTTATCAGCTGTCGCGACCTAATCGATTTAGAGACCGAGGAACTCCTTAAGGAGTGGGCATCTGAACATGTGGTCGAGGTTCGCCAGATAAAGCGAAGGGTAAACGGCAGTCTTGAGAAGACGGCCACCTTCGTCCTGACGTTCGACACTCCAACGTTGCCCAAAGACATCAAAGCAGGGTATTTAAAACTTAATGTGCGCCCGTATGTACCGGACCCCATGCGCTGCTTCAAGTGCCAGAGGTTCGGGCATACGACGGCGACCTGCAAGGGCAACCCCACCTGTGGGAAATGCGGAAAGGCTGCACACGAGCCGGGTAGTAGTTGCACCCTCCCACAGGTGTGTGTAAACTGCTCCGGGTCACATCCAGCCTGGAGCAGGGAGTGTCGAATGTATCTTGAAGAGAAAAAGATACAGGAGGTTAAAACGAAAGAGAGAATTCCTTACGGCGAAGCGAAGAAGCGGTACAAGGCGCTAGCACCCCCCATCTTTGCTACCAGCTTCGCCAAGACTCTTTCAACTCCCGTCAGGAAAGAAAGTGTTGCTACCCAGACAACAGTTGCGGACATGGGCACAAGTACAACGTGCTCATGTCAATGCAATTGTGGCGCTAATGCCACAAAGGTCATAACACCTAGGACCTCTGACGTCGGTAGCAGCACTTCTGGAAACCCGACCACTAGCCCAGAAGGTTCAGCAAGTCCACCAGCGAAAGCACAGCCATCTGCTGCAATGACTACAGCTGTGGGCGCATCTGCAACCGCAGAAACAGCGCCCGTTTCAGAGGTAGCAACCACAGCAGAAGTAGCATCGGCAACGCCATCTGCCGACAGCGGATGGCAGACAGTGCAGAAGATTCGGGGTCCGAAGTTTAAACATACGGACCCCACTATGTTCATTAAGTCCCCTTCCGCTTCCCCGCCCAGATCTCCAACTGGCAGGGAGAAGAAGGGGAGAAGGCCTCGGCGGAAGAAAAATCCGCAAGACCACGAGGCCTTCGAACAAAAATCGTCTTCGGACCCCGAAGACGAAATTATGCTGGTGGACGAACCTGGTCTCGTTCCTCAGCAATCACCGTCGGAGGACCCACCCGGACCGGGGCGGGCGGTTTTAAATAGGTAGGATGGCTCCCATACTTCAGTGGAACGTCAACGGCTTTCAGGCTCACAAAGAGGAAGTCCAACTCTTAGCACGGTCTAATCCATTGTGTCTCTGTATTCAAGAGACACATTTTAGACCACTACACCAACCTGTGCTAAGAGGGTACGACATTTATAGAAAGGACGATACCGAGGGTGATCGAGCGAAGGGAGGAGTGGCTGTGTTTGTTCGGAACACTGTCCACTCCGAACCCGTTGCTCTCACCTCCCATCTACAAGCAATAGCGGTGAAAATACACGGTCCAATACAACTGACCGTATGCTCTCTCTACCAGCCACCCAGTTTGTCCGTCGAATACGACGACCTGGTTGGCATCGTACGACAACTCACTCGGCCCTTTCTCCTTTTGGGAGATTTCAACGCCCACAGTGCGTTGTGGGGTTCTGCCACCGATTGCCCCCGGGGCCGAGTGGTTGGTAGATTGATAGAGCAGGAGGAAATTTGTATCCTGAATACAGGGCAAATGACTCATTTCACCACTGCTTCCGGATCGTCCTCTGCCATCGACCTTTCATTGTGCTCCCCCTCAATCGCGGACTCCGTGCATTGGGAGGTGGATCGCGACCTTCATGGAAGCGACCACTTCCCAATATGGATGCACGTAGAGTTTGAACGCGGAGGAGGGAATAACCGACGTAAATGGAACGTCAGCAAAGCCGACTGGAAACTTTACCAGCACTCCATTACTCTCAAGGAGTACAACAGTATTGAGGAGAAGGTGAATCACCTTACACAGGTGATTCACCAGGCAGCTGACGTTTCCATGCCGAAAAGCTCCGGAACGCTGCGAAGGACGCCCGTCCCCTGGTGGAACGACGAATGTCGTTCCGCTATTCAGGGTCGTAGAAGGGCGTTGCGTCATTTTAGGTTGCACCCAACTTCAGACAACCTGGCAGCGTTCCGTATTGCAAGAGCAAAGGCGCGTCGTGTTATTAAGGAGAGCAAGAAAAGTTCATGGCAGACCTTTGTGAGCACAATAAACCGTTCCACACCATCAGCCAAAGTATGGGAGTCCATCCGCCGTATATCTGGAAGGTACTCCCGCCCACCAGTATCTGGATTACTGGATCAAGGACGTGTAATTACCGACGAACGAAGCATAGCGCAGCTGATGGCGGAGAATTTCGCTGCCATCACTTCATCTGCCAGTTTTGATACTCGGTTCCAGCAACGAAGGGTTGCTGCCGAGAGGCGAGCGCTGTGCTTCGATTCGTCGAATACAGAGACCTACAACTGCCCATTTACATCTTGGGAGCTGGAGTCGGCATTAAACAGCGCCAATGACACCGCTCCAGGGCCTGATATGATCCAGTACCAGATGCTGAGGCATCTTAGTAAAGATGCTAAGGAGTACCTTTTAGATATTTTTAATCAGATTTGGACCGAAGGACACTTCGCCGACTCGTGGAAAGAAGCAACGCTTATCCCAATTTTAAAACCTGGAAAGGATAAATTATTGCCAGGTAGCTATCGTAGCATCGCCCTTACAAGCTGCGTGGGTAAGACGCTAGAGAGGATGGTAAATCGCCGCCTCGTCTGGTGTCTGGAATCCCAAAATCTTCTCAGCCGCTTTCAGTGTGGATTCAGGAAGTCCCATTCCACCTTGGACAACCTGATCCTACTGGAAGCTGCAATCCAAGACGCCTTCGTCCGCAGCCAACACCTCGTAGGTGTCTTTTTCGATATCGAGAAAGCATACGATACTACCTGGCGACACATTATTTTAAAACAACTACATGAATGGGGTTTTAGAGGAAAACTCCCCCGCTTTTTAAAATCTTTTTATCTCGACGTTGCTTCCGGTACCGAGTTGGTAGCGAAGTGTCAGATCTTTTTATCCAGGAAAACGGTGTCCCTCAGGGGTCAGTTTTAAGTGTTACATTGTTTGCAATTGCAATTAATAGTATTGCAGCCACAATAAGGAGTCCCATACGGTACTCCTTATATGTGGATGACTTCTTAATTTTTATTGCATCTTCCAGCCTGAGAAGCGCTGAGCGGCAGTTGCAGCTCGCGTTGAACAGGCTGGATGAATGGTCAGTACACACCGGTTTTCGTTTCTCCGCTGAGAAAACCCGGTGTGTACTTTTTACTCGTAATAGAAGTCTTTTACCAGAGCCCCACCTTACCTTGAGGAACACCGTTTTAACTTTTACTGACACAGTTCGGTTTCTGGGCCTTATCCTAGACACAAGGCTCAGCTGGCTGCCTCATCTTAAAGATGTGAAAGCCAGGGCCTTGAAAGTTCTGAATATATTAAAATGTCTTTGTGGCAGGTCATGGGGTGCTGACCGCTCCTGCCTGCTACAGTTTTACAGAGCCTTTGTACGGTCGCGGTTGGAGTACGGTTGCATTGTCTACGGTTCGGCACGGGACAGCTATCTTCGGATATTGGATAGTGTCCACCATGCAGGAATTCGGCTCGCCACGGGTGCCTATCGCACTAGCCCGATACCGAGCATTTGTGCAGAGTCTGGCGAGCCGCCGCTTTCCACCCGGCGGCATCTCCTCATGGTGCGACACTATGTACATATTGCCACAACTCCTGGTAGTCCCGTGCACGACGTAGTGATGCGACCGAACTTTGAACGGCTATATGCCAATCGCGGTAGAGCGACCAAACCGTTCAGCCACCGTACAAAGGCTATTTTAGAAGAATATGGTTGTGTGCTGCCCGCTTTTTATCACCAGGGATGGAGTAAATCTCCTCCCTGGCTTTTAATGAGGCCCAGAATAATTTTAAATCTTTGTCGGTATAGCAAATTGTTTACCGATAATAATGTTTTTACTAGTGTTTTTACTGATATACTAAAACAGTATCACACATTCACCCCGGTATATACGGATGGGTCTAAGCAGGCTAATAGAGTAGGATGCTCTGTAGTGTTCCCTCGAGCGACTTATACCTACAAACTTGATGGTAGATGCAGCGTGTACACCGCCGAGTGTTACGCTGTGCTAAAGTCGCTCCAGCATATGAAAGTAGTCCTTGATAAGAGGTTCATCATATGCTGTGATTCCCTCAGCTGTATTCAGGCTATAGGAAATATGTACCCAGCAGACCGGCTAGTCCAGGATATCCAGGACACCCTCCTTTCCCAGCAGTCTCACGGAAAGGAGGTTTTATTCTGCTGGGTACCAGGCCATGTGGGAATCAGGGGGAACGAAGCAGCCGATGAAGCTGCCCGGTCAGCCTGCGATAAGGTCAGAATCGACTTCGCTCCGGTCCCGAAGTCAGACCTTGCCTCGGCGGTAAAAAGAAACGTATTTGATGTGTGGCAGAGGCAGTGGCTGGAAGTCGAGCATAATAAGCTCCGGCTGGTCAAACCGACCATTCAGCCGTGGAGCAGCTCCTTCCAGCGGGCGAGGAGGGATGAGGTTCTCCTTACTCGCCTCCGTATAGGGCACTGTCCTCTCACGCACAGCTTTCTTCTCCGCCGGGAGGACCCACCGGAATGTGATGCTTGTGGCGTACCTTTGACGGTACGCCACATTTTAAGTGAGTGTATTTTATTTTTAGACTTAAGGGCAGACGTTGGCTTAGCCAACGATCTGTCACTTATTTTAAACAATGATAGTGACAATGTGGCTAAGGTTTTAAAGTTTTGTTGCTTGGCCGGTCTTGTCCCAAAAATGTTGGGCAGATCGGCCTAGGTTTTATATTGGATTGATGGCCATTTACAACCATCAATCCAAGTACTGCTTTTACTTGTGACACTGCTTATATGGCTGGCCCTTTTACAGCCAGCCAGCTAACTCCTTTTTTAAACTGGTTGGCCCTTTTACAGCCAACCAGTTAATGTATGAATTTTTAAATTTTCCTGTTCTCAGTTTTATTTCTTATGTTGCCGTCTGTGTGGCCGATCTCTTTACAGTCGGCCACGCAGATGGTATTTTATTTAGTATGTTAGTATTTTATTGTGCTGTCTCTGTGGCCGACCCCTTTACAGTCGGCCACAGAGACTGCAATTTTGCCACATTGTCACGCCTGGTTGTTGTTAGGGCGCTAATGACCCCGTCGTCGACGCGCCCTAAAACCCAAATAACAACAACAACATTATGATATATTATAACCATTAAAAGCTAATATTAGTTTCACTTAAGTAACGGGCTATTACCCGATAAACATCCTGTCGCTCAGTTCTCAGCAGACCAGATACAGAAGTAGGCAGAGGCATATTAAGCGTAACAAGATTTTTGTACAGATTTCGTTTTGGTCTACCCAGTAACGGCCGCATGCGAGAATTGTGTGATTAACGTCTGCTACCTCTTCTTGTTCTTCCGGGCAGAAAGGGGAATGCAAAATTCCGATTTTGAATAGATGGCTAGGGTAGCACCCGTGTCCCAATCTCATTCGAATGATAGACGTTTTGTGTCTTTTTGGAGGATACGAACCAGGCTTTGGATGGAATGTGGGGTTGTATTTGAGAGAATAACTTCCTTTGTCGGTTTGCGTGGTAGCCCATGAATCTGACCAGGCGTGAAAGGACTATATCTTGATAATTGATGTAAAGTCTGTATGGGGAAGCTGAATGTACTGTATCTCTCCATCTATTGTACTTTCCTTAGCTAACTGGTCGACCGTTTCGTTGTGCTGAATACACGCATGTCGCTTTATCCATAATATGTGAATCTCTTTACTCTCTGTGGAGGCTGTATTTATTAATTTTTTAATCTCTTTGGACCTGTACAACTATATTTTATCGACTGAATTTTTGTGTGTTGATTTATGTATACCACTTGTAAGAAACTTTTGGAAAACAATTAGTGAACTATATTTAAAAATCATTGAATTCTTTAAAAGTATTTTTTTAATTAATATGGTTTAATATACATAATCTGGTTAAGGCACCCTCAGCGCGCGCCGTTAACACACACTTCACGTACTTTCATACAGTTCACGTTTTACTGCGAGGAATCCTTCTGCCATGTACGAGGAATGTTCAGTTCGTGGCCTGACACTGACTCACATGAGTTCAAACAGAGGCCGTAGTCTACTGTTCAGTATAGTGCCCTCTGAGCTCTGCACACTTTCTCTTCCTCCAACGAGTTTCCAGTGCCAGCACTATCTCATCCGCATCAAAGGATTTTTCAAGGGTATCAAAGAATAAAGTATGATATGTGACACGTTTTTTTTTTTTTAAATTATTATTTGGTTCATTTTTAATCGACCGGCAATACATACATCCTACACATATTTTTAAGATGCAGAACTATTTACAGCTCTTGATCTGAAGGAAATCAGGTTGAAGTCTTCTGTATCTAAGTAACATTACAATTGTAGATGGCATTTAGACGTACAAAACATTAAACATAAATCAAAAATGATCAAGGAGGATCAGCTGGAGTCGTGCTCATTTGTACTTCCAATGTCTTATGGAAGACCATATGTTTTGAGACGTGATTGTACTGTTGATCTCCTACTTGAATTGTAAAACTTTTTTGCTGTGTATTTTGATTAAGTAGTATGGTTCATGTCGATAGGTTTTAATGGTTCAGAATTCAGATTCTGTGTTGTGGATTTAACACAAAACAGGGTGCTTTTAGAATAATTCGAAGGAATTTGTTTTGGATGGATTGTGATGTTTGAAGTTTGGAAGGAGCTGCTCTACCTCATATGGAGGAAGCATACAAAATGGCAGGACGGTTTAGTGATTTATAGAATATTAGACAACTTTCAACTCTGAGGAAGCATATATAATTTATGGATACGACTGAATGCTTCAGATAGCTTATGATTGATGTGGTATTTCCACGTGAGTCTATGTCTATAGATATTTTATTGTTGTGTATCCTGGATGCCATTGTATTTCCTCGCCGTTAATGTCAAGACTCTTATGATTTGCTAGGCGCTGGAGTGTATACATTTTGGCCTCAAATTACGATGTATTTAGGATGATGCGCAATTTCCTCGAAAGTCAGAAAGAATGTTGATTAATTGCTGAATTTTAATTGTTGTGACGTCGATGTCAGATTATGAGGTGAAAACCACAGTATCGTCAGTGTTCATAGCTGTACTAACTGTAAAGAAAATACAGTAGAACTATTTGCCATATAATATTTAACAAAAAAAGGTCCTAAGATGGATCCTTGTATTTCCTATGGGTACTTAGATGGATTGTTTTTGAGGAAACTACCGATAACTGTGAGTTTATGTATAGGATTATCGATCTGCTTTAGTTTGTAAAGAATATCAGAATGCCATACCCTGTCAAAGGCTTGCGCGGCGTCGATGAAGGGGGTTACAGTGTATCTTTTACTTTCAAAGAATTTGTAATATGTTCTGACAGACGTGGCAGTTGATGAACTCTCCAGCGATGTGCTCGAAAGCAGAACAGGAAAGGAGTTCAAAGCCTTCGCTTGATGATTTTTGGGCAATATGGAGCTATTCAGTTGGTCGGTAGCTGAAAGGCAAATATTTTGTTTTGTTCGATTTGTGGATGAAAATAATAATAGCGTGTTTCATAACAGAGGAAAAATGACTTAAAATGGGTACCTAATTTAAATTTTTAAGGTTTGGAAATGAAGGCTGAGGCGGCCAAATCTGGCAAATTAGTGAGGATTGCGGTATCAACTGAAACATTAATGAACAGCAGCCATTGCAATTGGATACATTGTTCTGATGAAACAACACCTTCTGTTTTATGCTCTCAGTTGCTTAACAACGTTAGCATAATACACTAACAAATGTAGAAGAGTACACTTTCAAAATCACAAAACAATGAACACTTTCTGTTCCCATGCAGAAATAACAGCCTTAGCCTTGTTTGTAATGAGAGAAGTTGCAGGATTGCTCTATTGACTGAAGCTTTAAACGTGGGGTAAAGTGATAGGTCCAGGTTTCACGTATAGTAATAAGCGGTTCAACAAAATTTAGTGTATTGCTTCAAAACGGTCTACGAGGGTTATTCAATAAGTAATGCAACACAATTTTTTTCTGAAACAAGGGTTGTTTTATTCAGCATTCAAATGCACAATGTTATTTTCCAATCTTTAAGTTACAAAACACTATTTTTCAACACAATGTCCATTCAATGCTATACGCCTTTACGCCACCTTGAATAATGTCATCATCCGCGTAGTGCGTCCCACGGATTGCGTCCTTCATTGGGCTAAACATAAGAAAATCCGACGGCGCGAGATCGGGGCTGTAGGGCGGATGAGGAAGAACAGTCCACTGAAGTTTTGTGAGCTCCTCTCGGGTGCGAAGACTTGTGTGAGGTCTTGCGTTGTCATGAAGAAGGAGAAGTTTGTTCTGATTTCTATACCTACGAACACGCTGAAGCTGTTTCTTCAATTTTCGTAGAGTAGAACAATACACCTCAGAGTTGATAGTTTGACCATGAGGAAGGACATCGACCAGAATATCCCCTTCAGCATCCCAGAAGACTGTAGCCATGACTTTACCGGCAGAGGGTATGGCTTTAAACTTTTTCTTGGTCGGGGAGTGGGTGTGGCGCCACTCCATTGATTGCCGTTTTGTTTTGGGTTCGAAGTGATGAACCCATGCTTCATCGCCTGTAACAATGTTTGACAAGAAGTTGTCACCCTCACGCAGAAGATCAAACAGTATTGCTAGACCTTGCTGCGATGATGACACATGCTTTGCCCAACGACTCACCGTGCTTATGTCCACTGCCACATCACCGTAGACATTCTGCAAGCGCCTATGGATATATGAGATGCGCTGGTTTTCCGCCAAAAGAAACTCAATCACTGCCCGTTGTTTGGAACGCACATCCGTTACAGACGCCATTTTAACAGCTCCGTATAGCGCTGTCACCTGTCGGAAGTCAATGAAACTATCCGAGACAAAACGGGAATGTTTGAAAATGTTCCACAAAAAAATGTCCGAGTTTTTCAACCAAAACTGGCTGAGAAGAAAATATGTTACATTACTTATTGAACGACCCTCGTACATTTACCTCACAAACATGTATCCTCCTTAGATCCTGTTAAAAGTTTCGGCAACGAAAGGACGGAAACTTTTATGATGTCAAATTGCTTGCTCTCTGCATTCTATTGTTGTTGTTGAATTGCCTGATATCTCCTTATTCTTCCAATATCTCCTTATTCTGCCGATATCTCCTTATTCTGCTGATGTCTCCTTATTCTGCTGATGTCTCCTTATTCTGCTGATGTCTCCTTATTCTGCCGATATCTCCTTATTCTGCTAATGTCTCCTTACTCTACTAATGTCTCCTTATTCTGATAATGTCTCCTTATTCTGCCAATATCTCATTCTGCTGATGTCTCCTTATTCTACTAAGATCTCCTTATTCTGCTAATGTTTCCTTATTCTGCTAATGTCTCCTTACTCTGCTAATATCTCATTCTGCTAATGTCTCCTTATTCTGCTAATGTCTCCTTACTCTTCTAATGTCTCCTTACTCTTCTAATGTCTCCTTACTCTTCTAATGTCTCCTTATTCTGATAATTTCTCCTTATTCTGCTAATATCTCCTTATTCCGCCGATATCTCCTTATTCTGCTAATGTCTCCTTATTCTGCCAATATCTCATTCTGCTGATGTCTCCTTATTCTGCTATTGTCTCCTTATTCTGCTAATGTCTCCTTACTCTACTAATGTCTCCTTATTCTGATAATGTCTCCTTATTCTGCCAATATCTCATTCTGCTGATGTCTCCTTATTCTACTAAGATCTCCTTATTCTGCTAATGTTTCCTTATTCTGCTAATGTCTCCTTACTCTGCTAATATCTCATTCTGCTAATGTCTCCTTACTCTTCTAATGTCTCCTTATTCTGATAATGTCTCCTTATTCTGCCAATATCTCCTAATTCTGCTAATGTTTCCTTATGCTGCTAATGTCTCCTTACTCTGCTAATGGAATATCTCCTTATTCTGATAATGTCGCCTTACTCTGCTAATGTCTCCTTATTCTGCTAATGTCTCCTTAATCTGCTAATGTCTCCTTAATCTGCTAATGTCTCCTTAATCTCCTAATATCTCCTTGTTCTGCTAATGTCTCCTTATTCTGTTAATATATCCTTGTTCTGCTAACCTTTGTTCTGTCATTAGTGTGTTCACTGTCCATACTTTCCTAAGTGATTGACTGTAGGTACTGCTGCTCCTTTCTAAACTTTTTTTTTTTTTTTTACCTAGTTCGCTCTCAGCACCTGCAACAAAATAATCGTTCACTCAAGGGTTTTTTAATTTTGTAGAATATTCTACAAAAGCAGTAAATCATTACTTGAAATTTTCACACTGTTGTAAGATATCATTTTTCAGGCGAGGCTACGAATATTTGGAACAATTGTGTTATGCGAAACTTAGTTTCTTTCTACTTCTTTGTAACCATAGTTGGCAAAAGCTGTTTTTTGCACTGCTGGTTTTAAGGTAGTGTATATTTTTGTGATGAAAAATAGTACCACTTGGTAAATGAGCTCCATTGTTTTAAAGTAGGCCTACACTCCGCTTCGGAAAATCGGAATCTAGGTCAGTAATGAAAATTATGCTTGCAAGACCAGAAGCAGCCTTGATTAACGGCATGTGCAAGAGAGGAAACTGTAGACGATGTGTATATCAGCACATTCGCGTAACACTAAAGTATTTCAGGTTATTATGGCAAATATTCCATACGTGCAATCTCAAAGCGAGCCTATTGTCAAAGCAGATTCGTTGAGCATATTAATTACACAGGTCAAGTAGATTTCCTTAAAATTCTTTATATTTTCTGCACGAGAAAACACCGACCACAGCGCTAACTAAAAATTACCATTCTATTTTCTTCTTCCTCTATTTTAATTACTTTGCAACAGTTCTGGTGATTCATTGATCGAGTTATTGTAGTGATCGAGAGTTTCGATGTCTTGATCAGAATATTTAAAAGCCCGCAAAACTCAACTTCATATGATTCCAATTGCCTGCAAAACTGGAAGGTTTCATTTACATGGCATATTTACTGGCTTGATTTAGATGCCCGATACAGACACAGATAGTATAGAAAATTGAAAAACTCTCAATTAGGCGGTCGTACTAGCCTTAGTGGTCTCGCACTCGGTAATTTCAAAACAATATATTTATTTATGCGTAAGGACTAAGATGTGCGTGAAGACAAAGGTTCTCTCGGTACGGCAGAACAATGATTGTAGAGCGAGGTTGGTCAATCCAAATGACCTACCGGGCCACTTTGGAAATATATCATAACTCCGTGGGCCGCATATAAAATCATATATCCCCATATTAGATTTCGACCCACGATAGACATTTTTTGAAGTGAATATAATTTAATTATTCTGCGAACTGAAAACAGTAAACTGTAAAACAGGTAATACAGGGTCCGGCAATAAAACCTCCCACAATTCACGTAGCCGGCGTGCGGTTTGTAGTGAGGATACTGATGTGGAGTGTGTTTTGTTTTAAAGAGGTGTACCTGCCATTTTCAGTGTGCGCCATGTCATGGCTTGGTGAGCATCGTGCGTTTGTTGTGGACGAATTTATTCGTAACAGTTGTTCTCAGATTTTCGGAGACGATTCGAACTTGGCCAACGTGATCGTGTCCCGGATAGAAAAACTATTCAACTGTGGGTGTCAAACTTCAGAAAGACAGGTTCAGCACTAAAAAAAAAACCTACAGGTCGTCCTCGGACTGCAACAACGCCGGAAATTTTGGCGCGTGTGAGTGTGTCTATGCAACATTCACCAATCTTTGGGGACACTTAAAGCCTGTAGTGTACAAACATCGTCCCACAACACAAGCACTTAAAGAGGCCATTACCCAAGAATTGACAGCCATTCCAAGAGAAATGACGCGAAAATGTATGGAGAACTTTCTGGATAGACTTTGTAAATGTGTCAACAATGGAGGGCAGATATAATTTTTAAAACCAAATAATTAAAAATGGCAAAGTATGTATTTTTCATAAATAAAAGTAATTATTCTCTATCATATTTAGTTTTTATGTGACAACACATTAAAATGAGGGAGGTTTTATTGCCGGACCCTGTATATGTCATATATTCGCAAGATTATTATCTTAAAATAAAATTTAATTTTTTTCGTTATTTCGACGGTTAATTTTTGAATATATGGATGCAGAAATAATGTATTTTTTTTTTAAAAAAAAAACATTGTTTTTCACTACTTTAGCCATTATAAAAATAATATATTTTGTAAAGGTGTGATGAATCTCGCGGGCCGCATAAATGTTCAAGGCGGGCCGCGGTTTGGCCACCCCTGCTGTAGAGGTTTTTTTTTATATTGCTGAGAGAATTCGTGCCTCCAAATACTAATAATGAAGAGAGACCGTTAGTTAAGCAGGCTAAGGGACTAGGGATTGCAATCCAGCAAAGCGGGATCCCGCAATCCCGCGGGATCCCGCATCATTAGACAGTCTGGCGGATCCCGCACAAAATTAAGCGGATCCGCAATCCGCAAAATCCGGAGGAAACGAGTGTCAGTAGACTTGCGCATAATAGTTCGCGAAGGGGAGCGCTCAGTTTAGTTCGCAGCTCCCTCGCGAACTAGTTCGCTCTTTTAGTTCCTTAGTTCGCGTCTCGAATTCAGAGAAACAGATCGTTCGCTCGCCTTGCTACCGCTACTCCACGCGCTATTTTGTTTGTTAAGTCAGTTTTATTAGGACATAATCATTTTTTTGTCGTTTCTAAATGGAATTTAATATGACCTTCTTAACAAAAGTTATTGCTTAATAATAGCCCTTTCAAATTACATTAGCATGAACAGTTGGCGCCGATAAACCAAAGTGCTCATTTTCCTTTACACAAATGGGTAAATTGAATAATTGTGCTGTTTTTACTATTTACTTTACATGCATTCGTAGAATATTAATTTTTTTAAATGGATTTGTTTATTAGTTCATGGAAGAAACATTACTTATAAAAGGCGCTAATGATCCTGCCGTCGACGCGCCCTTAAACCCCAACAACAACAACAACAACAACAACAAAAACAACAACAACACAACATTACTTATAAAATATTATAAACGCGTTTATTTTGATGAATTAAAATACTCGTTTATAAGTAATCGGATTTTTTATATAAATAAAGTTTTGGAAATCATGGAAAAAATATAATTCTACTATTGGCTACAACTTAAGTACTATATGACAGAAATAGTATTACCTATATTATTAAGAAAAATAACATTAAAACTTCCAATGTGATATCTAATAATTAGACGTATAAAAATAACAGTGACCCTTGAATGAGAAAGTGGTAGCAATAACGAAAGTGCGTATATTTCCAGTGAATTGGAAGTCATTGAGCTATTATTTTATTAGTGAAGGGGAGAATAATCCAACAAACATTCACAATTTTTTGGCGACGAATGAAACTGATGAAGACACAAAAGTTAAAATCTATTTGAATTTCGCAAGTCATTTCTTTCATCACTTTCACAAAGCTGTTAACTAACAGACTGAGATAAGTATTATATTATGTCAGCTTTAAAATCAGCACTAGAAAAATGTAAAAGATACTGTTTCTTTGGTTAAGAAAACAAGAAAAAGCCTTTAGAAACCAAATTCTCCACAGAAAGTGATAATATAAAAAAATAATGCTCTGTATTCGTTGATAAATGTCTGGAGTATCTTAGTAAATAGTTAGATTTTAATGAAAGCAATTGGCTATACAAAATCCAAAAATTAAATTCAAATCACAGGGTTTCATTTGATGACTGTGAGACTATATTAGAGGTTATAAATTTGCGAGAAAAAATGAATATCAAAGTGAACAAACTTTACTCTGAAATAACAATATTATACGAAATCCAGGTAAAAGTAAGATAAGTATTTCATGAATAAAAAATGAGCTTTTTCTCGAAATTAATTTGACAACTGAAAGCGATAAAGCATATGACAATTTTACTGTATACAAAAAAGAATTAAAGATGAAAGAAGTGCAAAAAATATAACTTAAAAAATGAAATAGTAAAAACATACCTTTCATCATTTTCTACTCTTTCGTAAAATATTATATTTTTGTAGTGTAGCATATTTTTATAGGTTATTCTTTTTAAAAAATTCCTACCATCAACCGAAAAAATATTGGAAACCCTAGCGGCGAATGGTGCTAGTTCGCGAACGGTACCGCTCTCTATAGTTCGCGACCGGGAGCACTCTGTTTAGTTCGCGAACGGTACCGCTCTCTATAGTTCGCGACCGGGAGCGCTCTGTTAGTTCGCGAACTGTACCGCTCTCTTTAGTTCGCGACCGGGAGCGCTCTTTTAGTTCGCGAACTAGGTCCTCCAAGACAGCTCGCTCGCTCGCTTTGCTAGCGCTACTGCAAGCGCTCTCTTGTTTGTTATGGTAGTTGTGGTTATCGATGGTTGTCTTTTGATTGTTAATGGGATCAAAGTGTATTTTATTTTCACATTCCACGTTAAACTTCCGTTTGTGACTTCTGCAATAATTATTAATGTTGAACAATTTATTTTTCTTTTATTTTTATATCTGTGTCTTCAGTGAAATGTGTCCACAAGGAACTGTGTTTCATTTTAGATAATAAACTAAAAAAAAAGTTGGTCTTCGGGAAAGGATCGAACGAACTAACGAACTAAGGAGCGAGAGATCTGGGAACTAGTTCGCCTGTGGGAGCGCTCTTCGGAACTAGTTCGTTCGCGAACTACACAAGACTAGTGTCAGTCTGCGTGACTCGCTGCCCCACTCGGTCTCTGCCGGATATTTTGCACTGTTTACCTTTACCCTTCCAGTTGGCATTTGACTCGTGTGAACAAGCGTTTGTTTTTGTCAACCTTCGTCATTCGTAAGTAATTAAATACACTTTTACGTATTCTTCAAAACTTACGTTTATTTCGAGCTCACATTAATGTAATTTGAGTTATTGTGCGTATTTAGTACGATTTTCTAACTATATAATTATTTTTTAAGTGTCGCACACGTTATCTGAACTACACGATTACAGTTTTTTATTCACGGTTTCATTATTCCCATTTTCTGTATTTGCAGATAAAGTAATTGTGACAATTTCCTAATTTGCGGCTGAAAATTTGATTATTCGTTGATATGAAACTAATGTTATCGTAATTTTAACGATCGCATACCTATTTATTTAACAGCTATCAAATGGAAATTGTATATCCTTTGACTTATTGTTGTTTTGGCCGCTGCCTCAATGCGTTTCTTTGACCAAAGCCGCCTTCTAACATGTGCTGCTCAGGCTTTCGATTAATCCCTCTTCTCCTTATTATTTCGACTAAAGGTAAAAAAAGTTATAATAAAATTTTCACGGGTGTATCGACGAATTGTGTTGTAGGAACACCATACTTCTACGGCTGCCTCCGCCGTCTTCCTCGCGTGTGTAATTTCGTGTGTTTGCAATGAAATCCCAAGATACAACCTATGAGGACTTCATTGCAATCATTCGCCGAGAAAGTCTCCTTTCTTATAAAAAATAGTAATTTCCACTCTAAAAACGTCGTTATGCCACGTAGGTAAATCTGAAATACTTGGCAGTTTACGTGTTGGTGAGTAGTTTCTTTTAATAACAATGAATCAACTGTAATATCAATCAAGGAATCAGGAGATATAATAATGAATCACGCAAAAAAGGCCAAGTCTCGTGCTTGTGCAGTGAAAAAAAGTTATGAGATCTTGTTCTGAGTCAAGTCTACACTTTACTGAGTATATTCACTTCACTTTGTGAAATGGAATGCTTTTCTCGGTGTTATGGAACGTTTATTTAGAATTAAAAAAAAAAAAAACTCTGGTTACTTGGCCATTATGCACACTATATTTTTAAACTTATATGATGTATTGTAAAGCAAAAAATATGACCTAAGACTCAATAATTTCCATTTTTATTATTTATTTAAAAATTGGTTTAGATTAAAAAACAAAAATGTAACACCTCGAAATACACTTCAGACAGGCTAAAAAGTTTTAATGTCATTTTACCAATCAAAATATTGTTTACTTAATTTTTATCATTTAACATTAAAAATTATTTATTAATTTAATTTATTAACGTTTTAAGTAACTATCTTTTAAGCATATGCGTTAAAAAACTGTTTGTACCAATCCCGCACGGATCCCGCGGGATTGGCGCGGGATTGCAATCCCTATAAGGGACTGAATAATATTTGCTCCGTGTAAGGAGAGGTGGGGATTTGCAGCAGACTTATAAAAATATGAAGGCTAAAGGCATGTTCCCATGGCGCGTGGTTTTATAGGCCGCGCCACATCAGCCGAAGTGCACGGATCAGCACGCGCCACCTCCACAACACCTTGCCTAGTGTCGTTTCAGCTACCCGGGCCTTTCATCTTTACCGCCTGGTGACGGATAGAGGCGCGCCGTCCTTGCCAGCGCAGGCGAGACCCTTCCCACAGCCCGCTCTGCAAATGTGAGGATCGTGGGAGCAAGCTTAATGTTTAGCAAATATAATTCTTAAGCTTCCACATAAATATATATTCGTAATATCCCAAATTTTTTTAAAACACTACCAATAAATTCCGAAAGTAACCTGTGATAACTCTTAGTGTGTTCCTGAACTAAAGAAAGTCGAATTGCTTGTTTGCTAATTTAGCATAGGTTCCTCCTGTTATCCTTAACGTTCCATTATTAGGCGTGCAAAAACTCGGGCTGCTGAGGACAAATGCATTATTGTCTCTTGACACGAAATTTTACTCAGCTACTTACCTGATTTTACTCTCCAGTCATTCTCAATCATTGGCCTTGATTCTACTGCATATAACATTAAAGGGATGCAAAATCATGTAAACTTTATCATTGTAGCGAGTTAGGTTACAAGGGTTTCCCGCCACTGTATATTTGATGAAAAGTTCTCGAGCTTCCAGCTTTTTCAGAGAGTCGCAATGTTGGTACGTTTGGACCGTTAAATTCTATTACCTCAGTTTCAAACAAGTTGGCTGAAAATAAGGATGGAGATTCGGGCCCCTCCAGACGTCGCGTCACAGGACTGAGAAGTTGGACTCTCGAAAATTTTCTAGCCTTTCTAGGTGCATTTTTATTCCACACCAGATGCTTATTGCATGGAAAATGTGCATCTGTTGATCAAGCATTTAATATCCACCCTACTGGTACTATAATGGAATGGAATAAAACTTTCTTTATTTGACTAGATGGTTGTTAGTAACAGTTTATAGTGCTGCCAGCTGATGTAGATTTAGTGTATATATTAATACAAGGCTGAAGATGTGAAAGGTCTGTAAAATCCGTCCAAGTTTGAGAGTTCACATACTATAAGCCGGTAGTACTGTTATCTATTCAAGTATGTTGACATGTCATGTTAAATATATTGCTTTCGGTTGAAAATGAAAATTTTAATGAAAATGATTTACATTTAATGTTGTTCATTACACATTTGACAATCAATTAACAGAATGATAAACACAGTTACACAAAACACTGTGCTGTAAGAAAAGTTACCTTAATCTAACAATCTTATATCACAGATTTGACAGTTTGTAGTAAAGCATGAATAATTTGAATATCTGAAAACTTAATTTACGTAACTAAGTTGGCAAACGAAATGCTACGTATTTATTTCAGTATTGACCAGATATAAATGTCGCTGACCCTAGCTGTAGGGTCGTGTTATATTAGTGGCAGGATGACTGACACGTGGGTTCTAGGGAGTTTTCCCTACGATGCTCTATGACTTGCGCCGACTGTCTTCTTATATCTTCTGTTCCTGCGCTATTGTTCTGCGGACCTATCCTCTTCTTTTCTTGTGCTGCTGAACAAACATGATCATCGAGGGTATCTTGTATCTAGGAGAGGGTGCGGAATAGAGATGGGTCGTTCGCGAGTGAACCAGTTCTTTAGAACAGTTCTTTTGAAAGAGTGAGTGAGCAGTCGCTCACTAAAAGTGAGTGGTAGTTCTTCTTGGAAGCCGTAATGACGGTGGTGTGTCGGTCTCGATTGAACTTCAATCCAGTGTGCGCCAACAATAAGTCGGTTTAGGCTTTGCCACTGTCGCCCGCGGCCCGACTCATGTTTGTTCTCTGTTCCTCACCGTTCATTGTTTATCCACTCCGCTTTGAAAGAATAAGATCGAGAAGAGCTAGTTCCTTCGCGACGTTCTTTGATCCAATGGCTCAGCACGGAAAGAGCTAGTTCGTTCGCGACGTTCTCTGATTCAATCGCTCAGCACGTGCCAATGGGGAGCTAGTTTTTTCCAATCTGACGTCCCGCTCCGCTTCTCTTTGTGTATTTCGGCTACAAGCGTGCCTTGTGAAAGAATATTTTCAAAAGCTGGATAAATTTGCAATGTAAAAAGAAGTAGGTTGCTGAATGGCAAAATAAGTAAAATTTTACTTGTGAACAGTAACCTTCATTTCATTTAAAGCAAAAAGTTCTTTAAAATTGATTGTACTTTGTGTTTGTAAATAAATTAATGTAAAATTATCTATGTTCAAATATCAAATATTCCCAGTAAGCCGAACAATATTTCATTGACTCTTTGATTTGCCCTTTTATGCATGAAAGTAATCCGGTAGTATTAAGAATCAAAAATGTTTTAGAATAAATAAAAAATAAATGAAAATAACCAATATGAGATTAACCTAAGTAATCAGTATAAATGTAAATAAAACGAACAGATACTACACTCAAAATGGATATAACTGCTCATTTGCTTTAAACTGAGCCAGTGAATTGGTGAACCGTTGAAAAGAACTAGTTCTTTTCGTAGAGTGATCAAATGAACACAGCTCTTTTTAGTGAGTCACTTTGCCCACCTCTAGTGCGGACAGCTATGAGTTACTTGAAATGAAACAATGTTTCTGGAAACCTCATTTAATCTGTACTAAACCGTAAATCATCTATATTCTATGTTGTACAAGATACTGTTCACAACTAACAGAGAATGGTGAGGTTGGTGCAGCGAATATCTATCTCCGAGGCCTAGATGTTAATTTGTTGCTCGTCAGGGAAGAAGTGAGGCTGATCCATGTATACTGACTTGCTGGAAAGTATTGGCTTGTGTGCTCAGTACTGCACGTGTAGCTTGCAACCTGAACTGTCGATCGGCAGAAACACGAACAACAGGACGTGCTTACTCGACGTCTGACTTCACAATTTCAGTACTAAAATATTATACTAAATGACGTCCCGTCACATAAACGAAATTTTTAGTTACTAGATTCCTTGACTGACTTGTAAATAGTTTACTTCTACTCAAACTAAAAACATGTTCAATCTTTCCTCTCGACGGGATTCTAGTCATAGTCAAAATTTAAAACATTTTGGATAAGAATTAAGTACAACCGTCAGCACTACAACGAAATGTAAACTTTTGTCGTGAAATTACAACTTTGCAGCTCTCGATTTCCAGTACAAATTTTACGTATCGGAGCAAAACGGAAAGCTTCAGACAACGTCATACTGGATGACGTGATTTGTGTCACAGTAACGTATGTTAATCATTGTCTTTATACAACTAAATCAATACTTCTTTTCTTAATATGTATAAACGATCTAGGTGACTACGTCAAATGCTGGTTGCAATTGTTTGCCGACGATGCGGTTATCTATAGGGAAATAAGGTGCTCCGACGATTGCTTAGAAATTCAGCGTGATTTGGATGCTATTTTCGATTGGTGCCGTAAATGGCAGCTTACACTTAATTGCAAAAAGTGCAAGGTAATGCGGATAAGTAACAAGAAGAATCAGTTTGTTCACGAGTACAAAATAAACAATTCAGCTGTTGACATGGTTGATTCCGTGAAGTATCTGGGGGTGATAGTACAAAGCAACATGAAATGGGACATGCACATAACTTCCGTCGTAGGCAAGGCTAATTCTAAATTACGATTCATAGGTCGTATTTTGAGGAATTGCAATGCTCAAACAAAGGAGATAGCGTATAAAACACTAGTGCGTCCGCATCTGGATTACTGTTGTGGGGTTTGGGATCCGTATCGCAAGGTTCTGATTGACTCAGTTGAGAGGGTGCAGAGGAGAGCCGCTAGATTCGTGACTTGTTGTTACAGCCCTTATGAAAGCGTCACAGAATTTATACATAGATTGGGCTGGGATGGTTTGGAAGACAGACGACGTAGCTTGCGTTCGAATTTATTGGATAATATGCGAAAAAATTTAAATTTCGAGTGCAATGAAATACTTCTTCCGCCAACCTAATTAGGTCGCAATGACCGGAGGGATAAGATTAGAGAAATAAGATGCCGTACTGATACTTATATGTATTCCTTCTTTCCTCCCACTATTCGGGATTGGAATGGGCGGGGTTAGGATTGGTGCTAAGCACCCTCTGCCACCCACAATGTTTGTGATTTGCAGAGAATGATTGTAGATGTAGATGTAGAAGGTTGATTTGGGCACACTAAACCACTGGCCAGGTGTTGGATGGCCATTTTCTTTCCTCTGGAAACAAAGTTTAACACAGAATTCAAACCACGGGACCCTCACAACAAAGCAAGTTTTTCCGGATATGAACGGGCAACAAGAATTGGAGTTTGAATCCTGAAATTCTCGATCTTATTACTGAGCTGCCCCGAAAGACGGATACCTTTGATTTCTCATTGTCATATGTCAGCACGAGCGGTCTGGTGTTTCCGTGGTTAAGGCGTCTGACTGGAGATCCGCAGTTCGAATCCCTGTCTCGAGGCACCTAATTGAATACCATGCAGTGAGTGTAGAAAGCAGTAAAATAGATAAATTTTCACTGAAAGATGTTACTTCAACTGGTCACTCACATACCACTGTGTGAAGTTGTTCAATCTTTTTCCAAATTTGGCGTTGTGGTTACAGTATATCAGTGGCGGATCCAGGATTTTGGATTGGGGGGGGGGGGTAGGATTTGGTTTGGAGGGGGCTTGACTCGAAAAAAAAGCTCTCCAAAATCCATGTCGTCGAGGGTGACCTTGGTGCTTTTGGGGGGGGGGGCTTCAGCCGCCTAAACACCCCCCCTGGATCCGCCACTGCAGTATATGTTGAATTGTAGACCTGTCCTATAAAAATTATTTAATGGTCACTCCAGTGCAACTGTTGTTGATGTTATTTATTTTCGGACGTGTTTCGCCTCTCGTCGAGATATCTTCAGCGTACACTTTTTTCTGTATTTTAACTTTTGTATAGAACAGTTTTTGTTTAGATTAGCGTAATCATTAAATAATATTTATTATTTTAACAAACAACTGCAGAAGAAATTTCTTACGATAATCATGTATTCTCCTATAAATGTTTTTAAATTTTTAGGATACTTCCATCTTTCTGTCATTCTACGTTTGTTCAGGTAATACAAATTACTATCTTTTTTATACGTGCAACAATAAACACATCAAGCCTGTACTATTCCGAAGGGAAAGGTCTCGAAAATGTACATTATAGGCTTCGAGAAGAAGTCTCAAATTATACAGCGGAAATGCTGGCCATCTCAAAAGCCCTGGAATACGGATTACGGAAGCCCAAAAGGACCATTCGAATACTAACGGACTACAAACCATCATTGCAAAAAATCTTATCTTTCAAAAATATCAATCGCAATGATTTTTTGATAATGAAGATCCTACAGATCTGCAGTCAAATGACCAACCTAAGCAAAGAAGTTATATTTATTTGCATAAAAGCACATGTGGGCCTACTAGGAAACGAAGAGGCAGACTCCTAGCAAAGAGTGCTATGAGACGCGGTGAGGAAGAGACAGACCTGGTCCAGATATCACATACTTCTTTAAGGAAGACTGGAGGGAAAGATGGGATAGAGAATGGGTGGAAACATCACAACTTAGAGGTCGCCACTGCTCTTGCATCCACCCCCAGCCACATCCCAGTGGTATCAACAAGTCGCTCCATCAAGAGGACTGATATATATATATGCATTATATTTCAACCACAGGGGAGGATGTGAATAAAATAAAACCAAAGATATTAGTGACAACATTGTGAATTAGCTTTAACTCAGGTGTTGGAATAGTGAATGAATGTCAATTACTATGGAAGACCCTGCCAGCGGTTTTTTTAATTCAACCAGAGGCTTTGCAATGGTACGTGCTTGAATTTAACATATAATGGGTCCCAAAATTTCGGATGTGTACTTTTACTGATGACAGATTCACGAAAATAAAGATTCACCGGTAAAGAGGATTTAGGAAAAAGGTGATGTCCATTCTTCCATTCAATGTGAGACATCTATCTATTCACAGTGCTACTACACTATCAATGAGAATTCAGTTAATCGAAGTTCTAATGTAACCCCGTAGCAAGTATCAAAAGTATTAGGTCTAAGGTACGTCAACCTCCATGAATCCACCGTCAATTAAATGCGACTATAACTCGCGAACAAAACACGGTGAGGCAGCTACACGCATCAGCCATAGACATTGTGGGAAATCCTCAAACATCCTACGTGACACTGTGAGATTATTTCGAATCCATATAAAATCTACAGAAAGATGTGATACATGTGGGAATACTGACACACTAATTCATCGTTTTACTTGTGGAAAGGCAGCACATATCTGGAATTGGACGAAGCATGAAACGGCAACTCTATTAGTAACTTCTCCATCTGAGGTTACATGCGAGATTCTAATACGACCAGACATCAAGACCATACCACCAGAAAAACATAACTCACTGGCTTGGGTATTAGGACAAGCAGTGTACAATATTCTAATAAAAATACCTAAATATCTTGAACATTATTTATCCACACTTAAAATAACACTTTGGAATTTAATAAATTCAACGAGTTACAAACGCCACTTCAGAGCATATCTGGATGGACTTCTTCTCCGTGACCAATTTTGATGACGCATATATTCAGCCCTTTCATTTGACCAGAGTACTCATGTGATGTTTCTGTAATGTAGAGTCGTATATTATGAAACCTTAATCTTGTAATGTAGAAATGTAGTAAGGTTTCAATATCTGCTCGATAGGGCGTCAGACACTGCGAGCATCCATTCCATTTTGTCTTTTGAATTTTCTTTCATAAGAAAAAAAAAGTTTCACAAGAAAGGCCAACGATAAATTGTTCATGCACGGTTACTTTATTTACCTAAACAACACCTAGCCTAGCGGTTCGCTCAAGCTTGGCATACGGTAGGACATGGGTTTGATCCCCGGACCGGCCATCAAGATTTCAGTTTTCCATGGTTTCTCAAAATCCTCCATGGTGAATACAGAGATGGTTCCTTTAAGGAAACATGGAAAAGTTCTCTTGCCTTTATGACATCGATGACAACGAGTCGTAAATATTTATATGTAAAGATGAATGTATGTTTGTTTGTTTGTTGGTTTGTTTGTTTGTTTGTTCTTCATACAAATCCACAGTTTTCATCCGATCTCGATGAAACTTTGCACACTTATCCTTTGAAACAAGGAGAAACATACTGTCTACATTTGGTTGAAAAATTATCTGTATAAATAACACATATTGTCTCATAACTTCGAAATACGGCGATAGACAGACACGTTGGATGTTGACGACTCCGTACCGAGTTTCCCCGTAGTGGCCTGGCAGCTGAGTGGCTAAAGCGCTGGCTTACAAACGTCCTGGTCACCGGTTGAAATCTCCGTGGAGGCTAAGATTTTTAAAAATTGTTTTTCATCGTAAGAGTCAGGCCAGGGCCGTAGGTTATTCGGATTCAATGTTAAACTGCAGATATTAGAAAGTTAGGGGTTCAATGCGAGGAAAATCGTAGGTAGTCTTGCAATGTTGTAGGTGTACACTTTTTTACCTTTATAACGATCCCTCAGGTGTTGTTCGCAGTCAGTGTGTGAGTGTGAACCACAATAATATTATTATAAATACGGAAGTAAGTCTCTGTCTTTTTGTTACGTTTCGACGAATAAATAGCTATATCGTTGTGATGGAATTTTATAAGGAAATCTGTATGAAGGGCACAGGATATTTTTTCCGATATGATTAACAGTTGTAGTGACGAAAATTTGAGACCTTATCGAATGGTGACAGAAATATGTTGGAAATTGATTCTCTTCAAGAGACAGGTTCGACGGTACAATGATATAGTGATAGCTTTCTTGTCATATTATTCCTACTCGATATTATTTGGGACCAATCATTCGTTAGCAACTTTCTATATTTACTTCTGCCAAAAAAAATTTTAATCCACGCGTACGAAGTCACGGGTACGGGCTAGTGCTTAATAAAATTATTATTATGTGTTGAGGACACAAAACGCAACTGTCACTTGGTTCCTTGCCTCCGGGTTTGGGAGTGTGTCAGCAGTCGGAGCCCGTGCTGGCGATGCCGTGGCGCCTCTGCCGCCGCTCCTGCTGGCGCAGCAACTTGGCGCAGGCGAAGTGCCCCGCCTGGCGCGCCAGGTCGCGCGCCGTGAGCCCCTCCTTGGTGCGCAGGCTGACGTCGGCGCCGGCGGCCAGCAGGTGCACGAGCGCGCCCTGCCGCCCGCCGTCGGCCGCCACGTGCAGCGCCGTCACTCCCTCCGCGTCCTGCGCGTCCACCCCGCCGCCCCCGGCCCCACGGCGGCCGCGGCCAGCCGCCGCACGGCAGCCGAGCAGCCCTCCTGCGCAGCGGCGTGCAGCGGCGTCCACCCGCTGTCGCTTGCCTGCACAGAAATGAAAACCTATAGCAACCAAACCTCACTGCTCTTCATTACAGCTGACTTAATTCATCCAGGATCCAACTTTCCCGGAGTGTAGAGAAGTTCTTCTCCTTCTATTTCAAACTGGTTGTCATAATCGGTGTGGCCTTGGTGGATTGTCATTTCCGGTTTCTATTATCGTGCCAGGTGGACGGGCCACCTGATGTTGTCATTAAGTCTTGCAGTGCTGCCAAGTTGCTCAATCAGCGGGTTGGCTGATTGTGAGCAATTTTTGTAGAATTGCCTAGCTAATTTGGCAAATCTAATTCTTAGTGGCTCGAGACCGCTGATTTCCTGAAGGGCGGCGGACGGCGTGTCCCTTGGTAGCTTGAATACAAAACGAATTGCTCTGTTTTGGATCGTCTGGATTCGGTCAATGTGGTTGGAGGCGGCATTGCCCCAAACCACTGCAGCATAATCTAGAACTGGTCGCACTAGAGCAGTGTACAGCCTGATGGCCTGCTTATGCTTGAGTGTCGACGATGGGTTTAGGACAGAATAAAGTGATTTCATCCTGCCCTCCGCTTTTGCTCTCAATTTATTTACATGCTGCTTCCATGTTAACCTTCTCTCGAGTGTGACTCCAAGATAAGTGGCAGTTTGTGTCCATGGGATGTGCTCACCAAAGAGTGTGATTGGCGATAGTTGAGGGACCTTCCGTCTAGTGATAAAAACAAAATTTACTTTCACCTAGTTGTCGCAGTAACTAAATGGATCTCCGTTATTGACCTTAACGCAACGCAGGGAACAGATACCTGAGAAAACTGATATACATGAATTCTAACAAATATGGCGATCTACTCTGACGGATACGGATTTGTTTTCTATGAATCATTCATTAAAACACGAGCGCCACAACAAGTCCACGAATCGTTTAATTTTGGGTCTGATGTTTGGCGTACTTTTTACCATGCTGGTATATTTTTAGAAGGATGTACAGTAATGTACCATAGTCAGATGTAAATATTCAGGCTGCGGCGGCACTTCGGAAGAAACATATAAATATACCGTGGGATGTCATACTGTAACAGCCCTCAAAGCTAAAATTAAATGGAATTGTATTTTATGAAGCATTTATAGTAAGCTAGAGTTTGGTTGAATATGATCTGGTAGGTTTGTTTTGCAATTTCCTGTAAATCAATGTATATAGACTTTGTTTTATGAAAAGAAATTATTTAGAGGCCATTTAATATGTTTAAGAACAGAATTGTGCAAGAGAATTGCTTAAATGTTTGTAATTTCAAGTATTAATGCAAGTTACGATGTCTAAAGGACAACTTGCTACAGTTTAAAATGATTTCTGTGGATAATTTTGTGTTTAAGTATCTTTAATTTTCATTTCTGACTATTTTGTATTAATTGTAAATGAAAATGTATTAATTCTGATTGTTTTTAATGTTTCAATTGTTTAAGTATTGTTAATGTTCGAGAAATATCTGTCGGAAGCTTTTGAAGTGTTCTAGACATTTCGATTAAGTTTATATAAAACAAACACCAGAGACAGAGAAACAGATTTTTCGCAAAAATTTTCACGGACTCAATTTACTACGGCCAAGAACTGTATTGTCTGTGGAAGAAGTGTTGAATACAATCGCTGGATTGTATGTATTCATGTAAACAGTATCTTTGACGTAATGTTTATGAAAACAAAAGCAAGTTTACAGTGAACTGTATCAGGGACTAGTTATTTACCATATTAATTAAACCACGAACAATCTAATAATACTTTTCATTTGAACTCTTGTGAAAGGTCTTCTAACGTGATTGTCGCCACACGACATGAACATTTAAAAAAAAAAAAAAGGATTGGAAGCTGGCCGCTGCATTATATTTTGAAGAGTGTTCGTTGATTCAAGATTCCTCGATCCACAGTGTGCAGAGTGTGCCGTGAATATGCAATTTCCACCATTATCTTCCGCTATGAACAACGCAGTGGCCGACCACGTCTACTTATTGATCGCGATCAGCTCCATCTGCGTCGAGGTGTCAGTGTTGACAGAAAGGCAACACTGCGTCAAAGAACAGCGACGGTCAATGAGGGACGTACAACAGACGCGTCCCTACAGACAATACAGCGAAATCTGGTGTTGATGGGATATGGTAGCAGAAGGCAGACGCAAGTGCCTCTGCTAACTAAACGCCATCGGCTACAACGCCTCCCCAGTGCTCGTGAACATATCCATTAGGCCCTAGAAGACTGTAAAACGTGTCGATTCCAAATAGTAAAAACTAATAGCAGAGTCCGAGTGTGCCACGAGGCCATGGACCCAGTTTGTAAAGAAAGCAAAGCTGTTGGTGGCTCCATCATGGTGTATCCTGTTTATATGGCATGGAGTGGAAACTCTGGTCAAACTGAACAAACCATTGACAGGAAATGGTTTTTTTTTCAGTTACTTGGAGACCATTTGCTGCCATTCATTGCCTTTATGTTACCAAACAACTTTAGAATATTCCTGGAGGACGATACATCAAGTCACCAGGCCAAAATCGTCCAGGATTAATTTGAGGAACATTCTGGACAAATCCAGCGAATGAATTGGTTTCATGGCTGCAGATATAGATGGCCAATTAAACATATCTGGGACATGATCGAAAGGTGAGTTCGTGCACAACGTTCTGCACCGGTAACATTTTCGCAATTATGGATGGATGTTGCTTGAATATTCTCTAGTGGATTTCAGACGACTTGTTGAGTCAATGCTGCATTTTGCAGGGCAAAATGAGTCCCACAAGATATTGGGACATATATCATGACTTTTGACACTCCAGTACACATCGCTTCATCCCGCTGCCTGTTTGGACTCGTGGAGATAGAAACTGAAGAGATGACCTTAAAGGTACGGAAGCCTTGTCCAGCTCCATTATTAATTCAAACAATTATTACCGGACGGAAATAAGGAAGATAATTTCTGAGCAGGGTTTTCAAAAGTGATTATACTGTGTTGCGCGAACGCGAAAGCAGGATGCAGAGGCATCTGTAAGAATAAACGCAGATAGCCTGCTTTCTGGATGTACAAAAGGAGCGTTCTTTAAAGGACAGCCAAATCAATTGTAAAAACTTGCTTAAATTTACGGAAACTCCTGAAACTTTGACATAATGGCGAATACATACTGTCTCTTTGTCCCTGCTAATTCCATTCCAGCTTTGTTTTATCTTTTCTACGCCACTTGTCACAAAGATCCTACATCTAATCGCTGACTTCTTCTGGACAACAGTTTCCCAGTGAATAGTTTTAAGGAATACATTACACGATTCTGCACGTGGTTATTTTACCTTATAGTCTGTCACTCTATTCCACTTACCATATCGTCTCGTCCTACGAAATATAACTTCTTAATTCTTTTTCCTCGTGATACATATGCCACAAATATAGATAAAAATGTGTGTTGAATAAGTGATGATGACTGCCATACTAGGAGATTCAAGTGTCAGTGGCTGCCATGGTGGGAGTCTTGAGAATTCTGAAATGGGTTATTTCCCCTTGGCTTCCCAGTGTATAAATGTTAGTGTGTTGTGATGTCGACTAAGAAGTAAAAATGTTTATCAAAGCAGTATGTTGTTTATATTCTGAATGTATGAAGAAGGGAAAAGATGAATCCTGTTGACTGCCCATTAAGGTATACTGTTCTGAAAGACAACTGTGGTCACCAAGTTTTAGATCCTCATCTGACCAGTGTCGTATGCCCTCGCTCCATAGATACTGCGGAGAAGTTTGGGTCTTAACCCAGTACTTTAGTACTCAATCTGGAAATGACGAGTCGTTCAGCAACACAGCACGATCTTCTAATCTAGATGTTACATCAGGGATACCTCAAGGAAGTGTAATAGGACCACTTCTTTTCTTAATTTTTATAAACGATCTCGCACACAAATTGAAAAGCCTTTTTAGATTGTTTGCTGTTGATGCGGTTATTTATAGGGAAGTAAGGAATTTGGCCGATTGCTTACAAATTCAGCGTGATCTGGATATTATTTTGGCATGGCGCGCTGAGTGGCAACTTACGCTAAATTGTAAAAAGTGCAAGACAATGAGCATAACTAAGAAAAGGAATCCAATTGTTCAGAAACACGAGTTAAACAATTCAGTTATTGATATGGTAGATTCTATGAAATATTTGGGAGTAACAGTACAAAGGAACATGAAATGGGACTTACACATTAATTCGTTAGTGGGTAGAGCTAATTCTAGGCTGCGATTCATAGGTCGAATATTGAAAAATTGTAATGAAAAAACAAAGGAGATAGCGTACAAATCTCTTGTGCGTCCACATTTGGACTGTTGTTGTGCCATTTGGGATCCGTTTCGTAAGGGGTTGATCGAAAGTATAGAGAAAGTACAGAGAAGAGCCGCTCGATTCGTGACCGCTTGCTACAGTCCTTATGAAAGCGTCACAGAACTGATTAGTAGATTAGGTTGGGAGTTTCTGGTAGATAGACGACACACGTTTCGTTTAAACTTATTGGTAAACATGTGTACTCCCACTTTCACTCACGAGTGTAGTGAAATACTTCGTCCATCAACCTATTTGAGCCGGAATGACAGGAAAGATAAGATTAGAGAAATAAGGTGCCTCGCTGATTCTTATATGAATTCTTTTTTCCCTCGTACCATTAGGGATTGTAATGCACAACAAAGAGATTAGCTTTGGTGCTGAGCACCCTCTGCCACCCACAATTTTGTGAACTGCAGAGTATATGTGTAGATCACGGAGCCATAGTAGCCTGAGCTAATGGGAAACGAGGTGCGTACCTGATTAGGTTTAGCCCCCGCCTCCAGCAGCAGCTCGATCACCTGCAGACAGTTGTCCTCTGCGGCGACGTGCAGTGGCGTGTACCCGTGGGGCGCGTGTCCGGAGCCCCCCGCCTGCGCGCCCGCCTGCAGGAGAGCGCGCACGCTGCCCGCCTGGCCCCGCTGCGCAGCCACGTACAGGGGGCTGAAGCCGCCCTCGTTCACCGCGTCCAGGGGCGCGCCGGCGGCACACAGCAGCTGCACGCAGCGCTCACAGCCTGCGCAGTCGACACAGCCACACTGTGCATCACAAACTAGTTACCCAACAGACAGGGGCGCGCCGGCGGCACACAGCAGCTGCATGCAACGCTCACAGCCTGCGCAGTCGACACAGCCACACTGTGCATCACAAACTAGTTACCCAACAGACAGGGGCGCGCCGGCGGCACACAGCAGCTGCACGCAGCGCTCACGGCCTGCGCAGTCGACACAGCCACACTGTGCATCACAAACTAGTTACCCAACAGACAGGGGCGCGCCGGCGGCACACAGCAGCTGCACGCAGCGCTCACGGCCTGCGCAGTCGACACAGCCACACTGTGCATCACAAACTAGTTACCCAACAGACAGGGGCGCGCCGGCGGCACACAGCAGCTGCATGCAACGCTCACAGCCTGCGCAGTCGACACAGCCACACTGTGCATCACAAACTAGTTACCCAACAGACAGGGGCGCGCCGGCGGCACACAGCAGCTGCACGCAGCGCTCACGGCCTGCGCAGTCGACACAGCCACACTGTGCATCACAAACTAGTTACCCAACAGACAGGGGCGCGCCGGCGGCACACAGCAGCTGCACGCAGCGCTCACGGCCTGCGCAGTCGACACAGCCACACTGTGCATCACAAACTAGTTACCCAACAGACAGGGGCGCGCCGGCGGCACACAGCAGCTGCATGCAACGCTCACAGCCTGCGCAGTCGACACAGCCACACTGTGCATCACAAACTAGTTACCCAACAGACAGGGGCGCGCCGGCGGCACACAGCAGCTGCACGCAGCGCTCACGGCCTGCGCAGTCGACACAGCCACACTGTGCATCACAAACTAGTTACCCAACAGACAGGGGCGCGCCGGCGGCACACAGCAGCTGCATGCAGCGCTCACAGCCTGCGCAGTCGACACAGCCACACTGTGCATCACAAACTAGTTACCCAACAGACAGGGGCGCGCCGGCGGCACACAGCAGCTGCATGCAACGCTCACAGCCTGCGCAGTCGACACAGCCACACTGTGCATCACAAACTAGTTACCCAACAGACAGGGGCGCGCCGGCGGCACACAGCAGCTGCATGCAACGCTCACAGCCTGCGCAGTCGACACAGCCACACTGTGCATCACAAACTAGTTACCCAACAGACAGGGGCGCGCCGGCGGCACACAGCAGCTGCACGCAGCGCTCACGGCCTGCGCAGTCGACACAGCCACACTGTGCATCACAAACTAGTTACCCAACAGACAGGGGCGCGCCGGCGGCACACAGCAGCTGCACGCAGCGCTCACGGCCTGCGCAGTCGACACAGCCACACTGTGCATCACAAACTAGTTACCCAACAGACAGGGGCGCGCCGGCGGCACACAGCAGCTGCATGCAACGCTCACAGCCTGCGCAGTCGACACAGCCACACTGTGCATCACAAACTAGTTACCCAACAGACAGGGGCGCGCCGGCGGCACACAGCAGCTGCACGCAGCGCTCACGGCCTGCGCAGTCGACACAGCCACACTGTGCATCACAAACTAGTTACCCAACAGACAGGGGCGCGCCGGCGGCACACAGCAGCTGCACGCAGCGCTCACGGCCTGCGCAGTCGACACAGCCACACTGTGCATCACAAACTAGTTACCCAACAGACAGGGGCGCGCCGGCGGCACACAGCAGCTGCATGCAACGCTCACAGCCTGCGCAGTCGACACAGCCACACTGTGCATCACAAACTAGTTACCCAACAGACAGGGGCGCGCCGGCGGCACACAGCAGCTGCACGCAGCGCTCACGGCCTGCGCAGTCGACACAGCCACACTGTGCATCACAAACTAGTTACCCAACAGACAGGGGCGCGCCGGCGGCACACAGCAGCTGCATGCAGCGCTCACAGCCTGCGCAGTCGACACAGCCACACTGTGCATCACAAACTAGTTACCCAACAGACAGGGGCGCGCCGGCGGCACACAGCAGCTGCATGCAACGCTCACAGCCTGCGCAGTCGACACAGCCACACTGTGCATCACAAACTAGTTACCCAACAGACAGGGGCGCGCCGGCGGCACACAGCAGCTGCATGCAACGCTCACAGCCTGCGCAGTCGACACAGCCACACTGTGCATCACAAACTAGTTACCCAACAGACAGGGGCGCGCCGGCGGCACACAGCAGCTGCACGCAGCGCTCACGGCCTGCGCAGTCGACACAGCCACACTGTGCATCACAAACTAGTTACCCAACAGACAGGGGCGCGCCGGCGGCACACAGCAGCTGCATGCAGCGCTCACAGCCTGCGCAGTCGACACAGCCACACTGTGCATCACAAACTAGTTACCCAACAGACAGGGGCGCGCCGGCGGCACACAGCAGCTGCACGCAGCGCTCACGGCCTGCGCAGTCGACACAGCCACACTGTGCATCACAAACTAGTTACCCAACAGACAGGGGCGCGCCGGCGGCACACAGCAGCTGCATGCAGCGCTCACAGCCTGCGCAGTCGACACAGCCACACTGTGCATCACAAACTACGAGCAAACAGACGGCGTGGCTATGGGGTCCCCGCAGTAGCTGACTTCTACATGGAACATTTTGAGCATATAGCTCTTGACACGGCTCCTTTAAAGCCTAAATGTTTCTACAGATTTGTTTACGATACGTTTCTCGTGTGACCTCATGGAATTCCGGCATTATATGAATTCGTGAACCATCTTAATGGGATTCACCCCAACATTAAATTCACGGTAGAAATCGAAAGGAATGGATCACTTCCGTTTTTAGATGTTCTAGTGCGTCGGAAGCCTAATGGAAGGTTAGGGAACAACGTTTACAGAAAACCTACACACACCGATCGCTATCTTAATGCTCAAAGTTTTCACCATCCTTCTCAGAAACTGGGAGTGCTCAATACTCTTGTCCATAGGGCAAAGGTGGTGTCCGACAATGAACATTTAAAGGAGGAACTGCAACACCTGGAACGCGTATTTCGTGCCAATGGTTATAGCACTAAAGAAATCCGACGTGCAACCATCGGAAGACACAACAGAACCAAGACAGATGACAGAGATCAAGACAAGCCGCGTGCATTTCTACCTTTCTGTGGAGCAGTAACATCTAAAATAGCAAGGTTACTCAACAAACAGGGCATCCGTTCGATTATTCGACCTCCACCAAAAATTGGACAGCTGTTGCGAACTCCGAAAGATTGTCTCAATCTTCGGGCTCCTGGAGTGTACAAAATTCCATGTGAATGCGGCACTTCTTACACAGGGCAAACCTTAAGGACGATTAATGAAAGACTCAAAGAACACATCAGACATTTTAAACTTGGACAAAAAGAAAAATCTGCCTTAGCCGAACACGCCATTGACAACGGACACGAGCCATGCTTCGACAAAACAACACGGCTTTGTTACGCAAATAACTTTTGGGGCAGTGTTGTGAAGGAGGCTATTGAGATTAGGTTTAGCAACAATGTTATTAATCGTGATCAAGGCCTCAATTTAAGCCAAGCTTGGAAGCCAGTAATTGGATTATTACAAACGAGACGGAATCGAGCCATATTAGGGCTTTCCCCTCCGTTCCCGGCTGCTGGCGTTATATAATAGACTACCATGCGGCAGACTTCAGTAATGTTAAGCGGGGGCTTGACAATGGAAACAGTGCAAGCTTCCGAAACGTCGCCAGACGGCTCAATTTTGACGCGGCTTGAAACCCGAAAAGTTTTTATAAAGCATTGCCGCCGCGAGAACGTACATAGTTATCAAAAACTAGTTACCCAACAGACAGGGGCGTAGCTACAATAGGGCTAGGCGGTGCAGTGCACCGGGGCCCCCGAACGCAGGTAAGGGGGGCCCCAAGTGCAGCCCAGCTCTGAGGGCCTTTACTGCTTAGGGGGCCACCCAAGCACAGCTCAGGGTGTGCTGAACTGACGCCATGAATACATGTGGGAGAACTCTGGCAACATGCTAATGCACTTTCATTCAAGTTGTTAATATGTTATGTTGTATAAGCTATCTCGTCGTTAAGTTTTGCACGGTAGTGTGCAGCTCTCACCCTCCTGCGCGGCGATGTGCAGCGCCGTGTTGCCGCCGGGGTTGCGCACGTCGGGCCGGCTGCCGCTGCGCAGCAGGGTGTCGACGACGGCGCCGTGCCCGCGCTGCGCGGCGGCGTACAGCGGCGTGAAGCCCGCCGCGTCGCCGCGGTCCAGCCGCGCGCCGTGCGAGGCCAGCAGCGCCGCGCAGTCGGCGTGGCCCGCCTGCGCGCTCAGGTGCAGCGGCGAGGAGCCGCCGGGACTCGTCAGCGCGTCGGCGTCCGCGCCGCGGCACAGCAGCACACTCACGCACCTGCAGTCACCACAGGACGGCTCACTCATACACCATGCTACGAAAATTGTGCCGTCGCAATTTGACGACGCATTCTCATGTAACTCGACGAGACAAATCAAAAATAAAGAATACGTTTTTTCGATATCTCACTTAGTTCTCTATCTAAAATGGAGGTGGTTAGATGAAATACGGAGTTACAGAAGTGTGTCAAGAGTTATTTGTTGTTCTTAACTGATATATGAACTTAGATGGGAGGAGGCCGTTATCGGCCTCCTACCTATCATTCGGGAGAACGAGGGTCAAACCTCGTTCGGCCATCCTGGCTGAGGTTTTCCGTGGTTTTCCTCAGCCACTCTAGGCAAATGCTGGGATGGTTCCCTACAAGGCCACGGCCGACCTTCCATCCCCTTCCCTCCCCGTAGAATAGATTGACTGAAAAGACTCTCGGTGACTCTCCAGCCGCCCGCCTCCCAGCCTTCAGCTGGGAGTTTTTTTTTTTTTTTTTTTTTTTTTTTTTTGCTAGCGGTTGTCGTTAAGTTGAAATGCGACTTGGACCAGAAGGAAAACACTGCCGAAGGCACAGGGAACTATATCTATAACTAATTTTTGACAGTCGATATCTCGAGAACTAAGCGATATATATACATGATTCAACTTCGATTTGTCTCGTAGAGATACATTGAAATCCATCATCAAATTGCGGCGCCACGGTTATGACAGAGCTGCCAAAGGCTGTACACTTTTTTTTTTTAAATATTTGTAATAAGTTATATTAATTGCTAGTTGTTTATAATTCGTGATGTCTAAAATCTTCGTTGGGTACCAAGGAATAATGTTTGTACCGAGAAGCAGGAAGAAGAGTCCCTTTAATTGCTAGAGACTCTTTGTTTCCTTTGTAATGAAAATTGACTTGGACAAGGGAAGACTGAAAGAAGCGAGACTAAAAGAATACATCTACAAGCTTTATATCGTGATGTGTATAATGTTTAAAAATACAAACTTATTTATCTAAATATTGGAGTTATAGAAGTGTGTAGAGTTATTTGTTGTTCTTAACAGATATGTCAAGTTATGTAAGCAAAGAAATCATATTTTGAATTAATGAAAGATAATTGATTGTAATTAATAGGCGAATAATTTGAGTTAAATAACTGAAATATCAAAATCATATAGCCGTTTTTCACGTTTCCTTCGTTTACACTCCATTTCACGTAATTAGAAGAGGAACCGGATCTCCACAAGTAAAGAAGGGACAATAAGACAAACAGTAACGCTTTAAACTTAACGCGTTCTTCATTCTTAGGGCCCACATCGTTGTTTCTAATCTTCTTTATTCTACCATAATGTTAAATTCAAATGAACACATTGCAACTACTAACATGACTCTTTGAAATCTCTTCCAGTGTCTGAATTTTACTATAATGGGAAACAAAATATAGTAAAAAGTAGTAATAGCAGGCAATAAGTTCGTCGTCACTGGATGGCAGGATAACCTACTTTCAAAAACCAATAGAAGAAAAGTCTTTTTATAACCGGTAAAAAATTATCAACTGGAATCTTCTGTTATACACTAAGAAGTTATGAATTATTATTATTGTTATTAATTGTTATGGAGCTCATGCCCCGGTGATAATTTCCCTAAACACGAATTTTTTACATCAAAAGGTATGTTGTTATTTACTTCCTTCATGATAATTTGTTCCGGTCACTCCTCTACCTACAAATGAAAATTTTCAATTGCTACGTTGTTACCATGGTCCTGTCTTTCCTTCTACTTGTTGGATCTAAATCTTCCACCAACATTTATCTAGGCCTTGGAAGTCTTGTTCATGCCCACAATTCTTTTCACCCGCCTTCTATCCTGTAATGACCCCCAAAACAAAAGATCCCAACCATGAAACGACATTTTTAATCCGGTACACAAACATCTTATGTATATATATAAAAATAGACGTGTTTTTTACTATATTTCACTTTTCAGCCAACACTACCTAGCACAGATCACTGATGTTTGTGGGTGGAAGTAGCATGGAGTTTCCTGTCATGCACAACGTTGTCCGAATGCCAATAGCTGTGGGGATGTGGGAGATATAATGATTAAAGTTGGTAAGTGCAGGGCGTTTTCATATTTCGACCAAAAATTCGTATCTCCGTATACTTCTCTTTCCTGCCACAACTACATAACATAGACCTTTGGTGTTTGTGTGTGGTAGTAGAATCGTCTTTCCTGTCGTGCACTATGGTTGTTAGATGTCGGTATCTATAGGGGTGTGGGAGATATAGGGGTAGAAAGTGGTCGATCTGTAGCAATTTCATACTTCTGCCAAAGACAAAAGTGTCATGGTGTATCACTTTTCAGCGAAAACTATAGATCACAGATAACTGGCGTTTGTGTGTAGTAGTAGCACAGAGACACTTTTCGATCACAACAGCGGCCGATTTTCAGATACTGTGGTACTGTGGTAGATATGGTGGTTGTAAGTGGCCAACCAAGGATATTTTCGTATTTCGACTGTCTGCGCATATGTCACTTTTATGCCACAACTACATAGCATAGAGCATTGGTGTTTGTGTTTGGTAGTAGAATCGTATCTCATGTAGTGCACTATGGTTGTTAGATGTCGGTAGCTATGGGGGTGTGGGAGAAATGGGGGTTGAAAGTGGTCGATCTGTGGCAATTTCATACTTCTGCCAAAGACAAAAGTGTCATGGTGTATCACTTTTCAACGAAAACTATAGATCACAGATAACTGGCGTTTGTGTGTAGTAGTAGCACAGAGTCACCTTTCGATCACAACAGCGGCCGATTTTCAGAAACTGTGGTACTGTGGTAGATATGGTGGTTGTAAGTGGCCGACCAAGGATATTTTCGTATTTCGACTGTCTCCGCATATGTCACTTTTCTGCCACAACTACATAGCATAGAGCATTGGTGATTGTGTTTGGTAGTAGAATCCTATCCTCATGTAGTGCACTATGGTTGTTAGATGTCGGTAGCTATGGTGGTGTGGGAGAAATGGGGGTTGAAAGTGGTCCACCTGAGGCAATTTCATACTTCTGCCATAGACAAAAGTTTCATGGTGTATCACTTTTCAGCGAAAACTATAGATCACATATAACTGGCGTTTGAGTGTAGTAGTAGCACAGAGTCACCTTTCGATCACAACAGCGGCCGATTTTCAGAAACTGTGGTACTGTGGTAGATATGGTGGTTGTAAGTGGCCGACCAAGGATATTTTCGTATTTCGACTGTCTCCGCGTATGTCACTTTTCTGCCACAACTACATAGCATAGAGCATTGATGTTTGTGTTTGGTAGTAGAATCGTATCTCATGTAGTGCACTATGGTTGTTAGATGTCGGTAGCTATGGTGGTGTGGGAGAAATGGGGGTTGAAAGTGGTCGACCTGAGGCAATTTCATACTTCTGCCAAAGACAAAAGTGTCATGGTGTATCACTTTTCAGCGAAAACTATCGATCACAGATCTCTGGCGTTTGTATGTGGTAGTATCACAGAGTCACCTTTCGATCACAACAGCACCCACATTTCAGAAATTGTGGTTGTGTGGGATATATGGTGGTTGTAAGTGGCCGACCAAGGATATTTTCGTATTTCGACGAAAGGCATGTGTCTCCGCAGATTTCTGTTTTCTGCCACGACTGCATAGCATAGAGCATTGGTGTTCATGTGTGGTGGTAGAATCGTGTCTGTTGTCGTGCACTATGGTTGTTAGATGTCTGTAGCTATGGGGGTGTGGAAGATATGGGGGATGAAAATGGTCGACCTGCGGCAATTTCATATTTCTGCCAAAGACGCATGTGTCACGGTGTATCACTTTTGAGTGAAAACTATCAATCGCAGATTACCGGCGTTTTTGTGTGGTAGTAACACAGAGTCACCCATCGATCACAACGTTGGCCGAAATTCGGTAACTGTGGGAGTGTGTGAGATATGGTGTTTGAAATTGGTCGATCATGAATATTTTCGTATTTCATCCAAAGACTTGTGTGTATCCGTAAATTTTACTTTGCTGCCGGAACTACATAGCGCAGAAGACTGGTATTTGTGTGTGGTAATAGTATCGAGTCTCCCATCGTGCACTATGGTGGTTAGATGTCTACAGCTGTCAATATGAATACATTACAATCACGAACGGAGTTGTGGATACCAGCTACTATATTATAATTGTGGAAGTAAGTTTCTGTCTTTTTGTTACGTTTTGACGACTAAATGACTATATCAATATTGATGGAATTTAACAACTGAAATAGTGTAGGAAGGACACAGGACATTTTTTCGGTATGAATAACAGTTTTAGTCACGAAATTTTAAGAACTTATCGAAATGATGAAAGACAGACAGATTCGTGTGTTAGTCTGTAATGTTACGTTGGTTGCTCAGTAGCGCAGTCTGTTAGTGTTTGATTTGTTAATAAATTTCGATAAGAAACAAAACTTATTATTTAGTATAGAAGTCAATTTGCTCTGCACTGTACTATTCATTTGTGTCTGTATAAAAGTTTCTGGCACCAATTTGTCTTCCTTTTTGACATGCCTTACGGACGTAAACCTGGCCTAAGGTGCAGGTCTAGAAGACAATGTGCTGCTATTAGATTATAAGATTCAGATGCTCATGTTGAAGAAAGAAGAAAAAAACCAAGCTGAAATATAGCTGCCATCAGTTAACCCCCCCCCCCTCCCCCCACACACACACACATCCCCGCAACTTCGCTTACTTTTCTGTTTTTAAATATGTTGTTAATTGATTCTCTTCATGAGACAGATTAGACTATAGGATGATATAATGATGGCTTTCCATCATATTATGTCGACTCGGTGTTGTTTGGGACAAATCGTACGTTACTAACAGTTTTCTATATCCAATTCTGGCAATGAAACTCCAAGTCCACGCGTACGAAGTCGCGGGTAACAGCTAGTTAATTAATAAATAACAATGGAGCTAAAATATTATGCCGACTGAAATGTAATTATTATTGACTGCGATGTAACTCATCCCCGATTGCAACTTCCTTACGCACCTATTTAAATTTAATGCACGTTTTATTTAAAACTCTTTTAATGTTTGAGGTCTGTTGCTAATAGTAATTTATTTCAGTGCCAGACTCCTCTAACTACAAAGGGAAAATTTTCTACTACCTTATGCTTGAAATTAGGCGTTAATTTATGGCCGTAGTTCTCTCCTTCCTTCCACATGCTAATCCCTGCCACCACTTTCTTCACCAACCTTCTGGCTTCGAATGACTCCCCACTACATTCCTGCAAAGATCTGAGCAAGGATTTCTAGCTTAGTTCCCATACTTACTGCTACATTATCTCATCACCTTTAGCAACAGATGTATTACATAAATGCTTCCTACTATTTTATCAATCTGCCTCGTTCATCTAACTTTATTGTCAGCTGATAACCCATTTACAATTGCGCTTCCAACGTAAGGTCATACAAAACCCTTGATTTCCTATTTTTTTAATGTCGTAAACTTAGTCTTTTGACATTTATATTAATTCCACGCATGCATACACCACTATATGAGACAATGATCTCCTTACCACGTGACACAGGCTTCGGTGGTTTCCTTATATATACTACTCGCTCCAACAATGCTACATAGTATATACCAAAAGTAGTAGGACTGATTTTAAAAAAAAAAATTATTGAAGATATCTTTACAATTCCTTAATCCTCTTCGAAATAGCACCATTAGGCAGCTACACTCTTAGAATTACGCTGCTGCTATTGGCCATACGCCTTCTGGAAGTCAATTTCTGGGGCGTTGTTGAGAGCCCTCGTCGATGCTGCTTTAACGTCCTGGATTGAGTCAAACCGCTGTCCCTTCAGCTGCTTTTTCATCCATGTGAGTAAGAAAAGTCAGATGGAGCCAAATCAGGACTGTAGGCGGGGTGCAGCAACGCGGCAATGTCAATTCGGGCTAACAGTTGGCTCATGACGGCGCGCCTTGGCACGGCGCATTGTCGTGATGCAGAGTCCAGTTGGCGGAGATGACTGGTCGGACGCGATTCACTCGGTCTCACAGGTGGGCTGACACTTGCACGTAAAAGTTCGAATTCACAGTTTCCCCAGGGGAAGCGAACTCCTTATGAATCACCCCGCGACGGTCAAAAACCACGATCAGCATTGTCTTGATCTTTGATTTGCTCATGCGAGCCTTCATTGGACGTGAGGATGAAGAAGGCAACTATTGGCCCGATTCGGTGTTGCCACGTTGCTGCACCCCGCCTACAGTCCCGATCTGGCTCCAACTGACTTGTTTTTTTATTCCCACGGATGCAAAGGCAGCTGAAGGAACAGCGGTTTGACTCAATCCAGGACGTTGAAGCAGCATCGACGAGGGCTCTCAACAGCGTCCCCGTAACTGACTTCCAGAAGGCGTACGGCCAATGGCAGCAGCGTAATTTTTGGTGTGTAGATGCCTAAGGGTGCTATTTCGAAGAGGATTAAGGAATTGTAAAGATATCTTCAATAATTTTTTTTTTAAAAATCAGTCCTACTACTTTTGGTATAGACCTGTATATACGTACCTTGTCTGTATTCGTCTATGACTTCTTGTAATACTCTATTGCTGTAATGCTGTTATACTGCTTCAAAACACTGAAAGCTTTCTAAGTTGCTCGAAACTTGAAAACAGTCATTGCCAAGAGTAATTAACAACAAAGGTTCCGTTAGAGGTGGGCGCCGCACCGGCGTGACGCCGCCGTGTCTCAGTGGCGCCCCGCCGCCGCCAATTGATTCCTTGACACCACAGCGCGTTTTTTTTTTTTTTTTTTTTTTTTTTTTTTTAAATTTTTCGTTAAATTGAGTGAATAAGTATGTGTTAAAATGATTGAATTACCTAAAACTAATTTTAAAAACTCTCTGTAACAGTGTTATATGACTATCAAAGCCAAACTAGTTTTTGTTGGAAATATTTCGGAAGTTTAGTGATAAAAGAAGGCAATAAGAAGAAAATCTTAAATTCCGATCGGGTCTATTGCTTAGCTCACCTAAAGGCAGTAAAAACAGTGAAATATTTAACCCTGGGTACTCAAGGTATGCAGGAAATGAAGACTGGAGACAAAATAGAAGGCATGAAAGAAACAGTTGGGAATGAATGTAAAGAAGATTGTAGCTGTCATTGACGCTAGAGGTAACGTGCGAAGAGCAGTTTAGTTGGCTAATATGGAGCATCATCTGTGTCTTTGTCATGGGCTCCATAATCTCGTGACATTTGAGGCATAAACAGAGTTTCAGAAATTGAAACGCTCGTAAAAAGAATGCAAGAAGATTGCCCTTGCCCATGCCGGAAAGATGGAAAAAGAGTTTATGGATTCCCTTGATAACGCTGGAAAATGATGAGACCGATCCTATTTTAGAAAATGATTAGATGGAACAGAACACACAGAAAAATTGGATGAAGTAGTTGAAGACAGCTCGCTATTGGTATCAGGATTAGGAAATGTTATATACACTTCTTCTGTCAAAACTGAAATACCGTCTCGTTGAACACCAATTCGTTGACACAGATTTTCAGAGATTGTGGGAATTTTAACCCACACATGCAACCGTTACCTAATAAACAAGATGTTTAGAAATATTTTACAGATCAGACAATGATTAATCAAAGTGAGTCGAATCTTTGGACATAAATATCTTGTAAAATTTTTGAAAAGGTTTCGCGACGCAGTTGAGGTCATGTCGTCGCAAAGATAAGTACAATGAATGTGACTTTTCTGTTCCGTTATGAAATAATTGACATCCCGAATTCTGTCATAGATGACGAATTATTGATTATGTTTCGACTTAATCGCAGCATGGAGGCAGAAATTAGCAAACGATTCGCTGCCACAGGAGCGGTCAAAGCAGTATCACTGTTGGATTATCGTTTTATGGGTCTCAAAAAAGTAAATACATATTTGGAGTCAATACAAAAGACCAATACTTCCTTTCTTGCCTCCTCATATATCAAAGAAGTAATCACTGCCCTTAATGTGCCAGAAACAAATGGAGGTAGGGACCCTATTGTTTCTACAAAATCCACCAATGATACATCATTGCAGAAAAAAAAAAAAATACTTCTCTGAGTTTTCCGCCCTTTCCAAGTCTTTCTTGGTGTGCCTTCACAAGCACACCGAGCGAAAGAGTATTTTCTGTGACTAGTTTAGTCATTTCTGCGAAGATGTCTGGGCTGTGCTCAGTTCACCCAAATAAAATTATGTTTATAGATAATAACTACAAAGACTGTAAAAATCTACAAAATTTTGAAAATATGAGTGAAACGTTATTTATTTTTTCTCTTTGAGACTAAGTAATGATATATAAATGTTATAAAACTCGTATATATGTATAACAGTCACGCCGCCGGCTGAAAATGTTCAGCGCGCCGCCGCCGAGATTTTGGCTAGCGGCGCCCACCTCTAGGTCCCCTTTGCCATGCACATGACCCACTAACCTAATAACCAGTTCTAAATCCATTCTGCTGATTAACAAGACATTTTTTGTAATACATTGAGGACCAAAATGACCAATTACAGTCTGCGACACATCTTAAGGCAAGAAGAATTTAGTATATATTTTTACACGCTTTATATTAGCTTGACCTGTATGTATGTGTGTGTATATATATGTATGTATGTATGAATGTAACGGAATTTTATAACTCCATTTTGACCCACTTCCAGATGTCCGAGCTGTTTCAAATTTCGCACACATATTAAAAACCGGTGACAATACAATAATTTCATAGCAATGTCTTGATATTCTCATTACTTTGACAGTAACAATAAAAAAAATTGCTCATCTATTGATAATTGATTACAATCCAATAACTTCGTAGCTATGTCTTGATATTCTCATTACTTTGGCAGTAACAATAGAAAAACTTTGCACATGTTTTAAGAAGTAGTATCTTAGCAACGTCCTGCAATTCTCGTTACTTTGACGGTAACAATAGAAAAATGGTTGCATGTTATGGAATCATTCATTTCAGTGTTCACGTATTTCCTGACATCCGAATCATTTGAAATTTTTCACACTTAATAAAAACCGATAAAAATTCAATAATTTCTTTCTCACCACATTGTCAGTAACAACTTAAAAGTGACTGAATCTAATGGAAAATTTCAGTTCAATTTTCATCCACTTCAGGATGTCCTAAATGTCTGAAATTTTGTACACGTATTAAGAACTTACGACAAGCCAATAATTTCATATCTACGTCTTGGTAATCTCATTACTTTGACAGTAAAAACATTAAAGTGATTTACCCGTCTTATTACATATGTGGCTCATTTTTACCCACTTTCCGCATCCTCCTAGTGGCTGAGTTGGTTAAGGCGCTTGAGTGGCGAACAGACGTTCCATGCTCGAATCCCGGTTTGCATTGGAATTTTTAGGATATTTTAAGTGTAAAAGATTAGGATAACCCACAGTTCGGATTTCACGTTAAATTTCAGGTACCCTATACCTGACGGGATTGCCGAGTTAGGCAAATGCAGCAGCGACATTTTGCACAAGCGCGACAATTCGAGAAACCTTCGTCATTTGGCGGCCGGACCCTTTGGAAATTTCCCGGCCAATATCGCCATATCCATTTAATTTAATTACCAGCTTCCAGGCGTCTTAATTTTTCGAAATTTTGCGCACGTATTAAGAACGTTTAACAACACAATAATTTCACAGCTGTAACTTGGTATTGTGATTACTTTGACAGTAACAACAGAAAAATGGTTTTGTTGCGCAACCTTTCGCACATGCGCAGTTGATGATACTTTGATACAAGCTGCTACGAAAATGTCTGCAGTCTCTTAGTATGATGTTAAGTAGTGAGTATTCGAAACATCGTTTTCAATCATTTCGTACCATTATAGAAGAGTAGTGTTCCATATTTACCCTGCTATTGTACGTTACTCGTGGGAATAATAATTAAAAATGAAAGTACAACACACTGAAAATGAGAGATTGGCGAAGAAAAGCCATACAGTAAGAAACATACTTTGAAACACTATTAACTAAAAGTTAAAAATAAAATTGTAGTTTAAAAAACTAAAAACACGCTTTCGTAATAATGTGAACTAAAAGGTTAAAAATAATCTTTAAATATAAAGATTTTGTTTAACAGCGATAGAACGTCCCACAATTCAGGGTAACTTAATTTTTTTTTGAATAATCTTAAGGAATAAAGTCACTGATTACAAAATTAACTTTAATGTAAAAAAAAGGCTTGGGGTGCCAGATATCAGTTGTCTTATATTTTTTTGTCGCTGGTTGTTTGTAAAGATAGAGTCATTGTCAAAAGTTATGTAGAGAGTAGCCCACACTTTTTTTTTTTTTTTTTTTACATTAAAGATAATTTTGTAATCAGTGACTTTATTCTTTAAGATTATTAAAAAATTATTTATCTTGAATTGTGGGACGTTCTATAGCTGTTAAACAAAATCTTTATATTTAAAAATTATTTTTAACCCTTTAGTTCACATTACTACGAAAGCGTGTTTTTACTTTTTTAAACTACAATTTTATTAAATTATGTTGCTTTCATGAATGCCATGTTGATGTCAACTTCGTATGGATGATGAGTTAAATGGAGATTGCGATTCCACTGTGATTACATTCCACCGCTCTGACTAAAACTGTGGTAGTCAATCTCAAGATTGTAATTTTCAAGCAGTAATTAGGTTTTAATCCACCCAGGACCACTAGAATGGTCCATGGTGGATTACATCCTAATTACTGACTGAGTTCCGCGTGGTGGAATGTAGTTACAGCGGATAGAAAGCAGGGGGCCCGTAGTAACTGTTGGTTGCGTACTGACTCAGCGAAGCCGTGCGCGGCGGCTGCATGCAGCGGCGTCCAGCCGAGGGGTCCTCCGCGGCAGGAGACCCTGGCGCCTGCGGTCGCCAGCTGCAGCAGCGTCTCCGCGGCGCCCGCCTGCGCAGCCACGTACAGCGGCTGCTCCAGCGCAGGCGGGCTGTCCGCGGCCAGCAGGTGGCGCGCACTCAGCACGTCGTCCTCCAGCGCGGCGGCGTGCAGCGCCGTCCACCCTGCACACACCACGAGGAACACAACGCTCACACCGTCCTCTCCTAATACTGATACACATTAGGGGCCATCCACAAATTACGTCACAGGAAGTTCATGATTTTTGGACCACTCCCTCCCTCCATGTCACAGGTAGTCACATTTGTGGACCCTCCTCCCCTGGTGTGACGTCACATATTTTGTAATTTTAAATTTATAAATTAAAACAGCACTTCCAAAATGATTTATGTATTTCTAGTTAAAAAATAATATCAATATATCAAACATTTAAGAAATATTAAAAACAAAAAGCAAAAAATCGAATTAATGATACAAAATTGAGTCATCATGTGTCCATGGATTTTGAACTCATTCCTTGATACTGTTTACTATTGGCGTAATAGTCACTTCATTCTTGATTTCGATAGTGTTGGGAACATTTGATGTGTCAACATCATCTTCATCTTTCGCCACGTGCCAAAAAGTGGTACAAATTATGCATGTGATATCACAAAGTTTATGACACGTCCCCCCCCCCTTGTCACACGATGTCATACTTTGTTGACCCCCTCTCCCCCTACAAGTTGTGACGTAATTTATGGATGGCCCCTTTGGAGTGTCCACTTAGAAAGTACACCGATGTTTTTATTCGATGTAAAACATTTGGACCCTGCATCGATATTTTTCGACGCATCACTTAAAAACATCGATGTTTTTTCAACATCGAATACTTTTATGTCTTTCTTAGCTCAAGAAACACAAACCAACATGCAAATGTCGTTTCATTTATCTCTTACCTGTTCCCTTAAAACGCCAAGAGAAAAATGTGACAATAGTTTGATATTCACCATTTCCAGTTGAACGCAGACAGTTCATTGGCTTTCGTTTGGTCCGTGTGAACACAGAGTAACACTATACCAGCAGCGTAATGCTGCAGCTGTAATAATGTATTAATTATATGCTTCTTTTGTTTTTGCTTTTCGCCTCGTCGACGTCGAGGTCATTAGAGACGGGAAAGGACAGGGGGGCAAGGTACGGGAAGGAATTCGGCCTAGGGCTTTTGAAATGTTCACCTGGAGTGGTTTGGGGAAACCATGAAAAACCAAATCTGTATGCCCAGACGGGGATTCGAACCCGCATGCTCTGAAATGCGAAGCCAGAACGTTACCTTTCACGTAACGTTAAAAAATTAATTTTAAGATCTTGTGTGTTGGTTAAGTAGTGTTGTATGAGTGAGGTATAGCTTTGTGAGTGAAACAGAAACTACAAATTAACAGAAATATTTTATTACGATACCACACCATTACAATAAAAAAACAGACATTAAATACTAAAGTCTAATTCTGCCTAAAATATTAATTTTAAGGCTTTAACCATTTAACACAAATGGTGTTTAGGCAAACTTTGTGGAAACAATAGTTTATTCAATCGTTTTCCTTTCAGTGTGTTCCTTTGCTGACTGACTGTTTGAGCAGTCTTTGAAAATAAACGTTCGGATGCAACAGAACTACCGACAATAGTCAATCAGATGTTGCCCCAACCCTGTTTATACCTAAGTATTGAGTTTTATGACGTAACACTTAGTTGTTTTAGAGTAATATCATCTTATTTCGATTCACAGCAAACACTGGCAAACAGTAGGAGTTAACTTAAGAAACTGATTTTATTCACACACTCATACGAACAGGATAGCCAACGCATGACAAATTAATCTTCACCGTTGTTATGTCCCGCTAATTGCTCACAGGTGTCACCACCTGTTAACGACAGTTACTTTAAATTTAAATAATTTAGTTTTTAATAAATTTAGCAATCTTAACATTCATATCTATTATTTTTATCATTATTAGCCACAGTTAGTATTTTATTGATTCGATGTTTTTATTTTAAAAAATCGATGCATCGAATATAATAATTCTTCGTCAAAACATCGAATCAACCAGATGTATCGTATGTAAACATCGAATTGATACGATGCATCGATGTTTAGTGAATATCCCTAATCCACATCAATAGAATTATGCTTGATTTACACAGCTGTAGTACTTGGTTTTACTTTCGGTAATTTCATATCATTCGGCCAGGTGGTAGAGCCGTTGTTGCAACGAAATGCGTTAGGTTTTCAGTCATGCGTTCGGTAAGAAGCAATTGGTGGATTCAGTTGATTTAGGTATTAGCGTGTCAGGCACGCTCAGGAGTGAGGCAATATGTATGAGTACCACTGTGACTGTACACTCAACTTTGAGAGACCACTGCAATTGCACATACTTCCTGATTTTCATGAACCAGACGGCGTTCCTATATTTACATAAATTTTCTCTGATTAATCCTGTTACTTAATCAATATATTTGTTTTGGGTGTTGTGAAAGGATAAACAAATATTAACGTTTTCACAAAAGCTTGGAAACATCGTGGAATAAAAATGGAAACTCAAACATTTTGAGAATCGGCGGGTTGCCAGCTTTCATTTGATACCTATTAATAAAAATTTAAAAAATCCTCTATAAATTATTGGGTCAAGTTTGCAATGCGATGTGAATATATAATTGCGGGTGCGTTATTCCAGTCGCAGCTCATACTGAAAGTGTATGGTGAAACTAATTGTGATAATTTATGCTACACGAGCTAGGCATCCTGATGCAGACAGCGTTATTATTACCAGAAATGTAATTTGCGATGTTTTTCATATGTTTAGATGTATCTGCATAGTTTGAAAATATTTATTGAGTTTATGGTTAAGTTGAAATGCATCCTGTACCAGAATGTTATCATTGGAGAATAAAGCACGGAGAATTTAACTATAATTAATATTAGTAGTATAATGAGCGTCATGTTAGAGCGACGCATATAGTGACGTAAAGTACTCCCTAATTATTTTCACCCCCTTTATTTTTTCAAATTTTATGATATAATCACATCCGCAATTAAAATTTTCTAAGTTAATGCTTCGGAAGTCGTGAAGGTGTGAAAAAAGGACGAACAGACAGGCGAACAAATGAGTAAATCCATAAGAGTTTAATCTTCCATTTAGTTAGCACTGAACCTTAAGAAACAATGTAAGTGAGGTACTGTATTACATCCGTCATCCTTGGCATTTTAATACTTTACTCATACCACAACCAAAAGTATCTGACTTATTAAAAATGTAGTTAAATTGCATCCAAGCAGAAAAAACTAATACATGGCGCTGTACATATTACACTCACAAATCATTTAAATCTATAAAACTCATAAGGAACTAAACGATCAGGACTCAGGAGGTATAAAATAGGCTGCATTGCCTCCTAACAATGCAGGCATTTTTAATATGAAGTGAATAAAACTATCGGAAGCAGAAAAAAAAATTAAAAATGTCTCTCGAGCTCTCATGGCGATTGCGCCAAGACTGTAGTAAGACCGTAAATGGGTGATATAATCAGACACTGAACTTAAATATGTAGGGCCTACATAAGTAGTGGTTAAAACTGTAAACAAACAAAGAAAAAATAATAAAATTCAAAGTTCTATTATGACCACCAGGCTGATCGGACTGGAAGGGAATTGTATAACACCTTTTTACCTGGAGAAGACTTCTGTCTGGACTCATTAGGCTTATGATGATTATCATGGTGATTGTCCTTATTTAACTTCTCTCCAGAAGTTAAAGATTCTTTCTATGAAAGCTTACGTGCATGTCTAGCAAAAGTACATGTCTCTGACAAACTTTTTATTCTTGGTGATTTCAATGCAAGAATTGGCAGCAGTTCTGATAACTGGCCGGATTGTATTGGCCGCCATGGAATAGGAAACATAAATGAAAATGGGCAGCGTCTATTGGAACTATGCACATCACACTCCCTCTGCGTATGTAACACCATTTTCAGAATAAGCTTGCTCACAAAGTGTCATGGAAACATCCAAGATCAGGTCACTGGCATCAGCTTGATTTTATCATCACTCGCAGGCGAGATTTGCGTGACGTTCTCAATGCCAGAACCTATCACAGTGCAGACTGCGACACTGACCACTCTCTGGTAATGGCCAAAACACGTATGATTCCAAAGAAGATCCATTCAGCGAAAAGCAACCGCCGCAAAATTATGTTTAATATCCCAGTCAATCATGACGATGCTTTACACAAACAATTCTCATCTGAAGTAAAAGAGAATCTCAGTCATGCTTTACTGAGGGACACAGGTAGCGTCGAAGACATGTGGCTTTTAGCGAAAGAAAAACTTTTACAAACTGCTTTTAGAACCTTTGGAACAAAAGATGCGTCGCAGAATGACTGGTTTGCTGATTACGAGGACAAATTACGTCCATACATTGAGCACAAAAGAGCAGTTCATATAACCCTTATAAACAGCCCCAGTGATCATGCCAAGTCGGAATACAAAAAAGCTAAAGCAGATCTACAACGTATCACTCGCCGTTGCGTGAATGAGTATTGGACAAACCTCTGCAAGTCCATACAGCAGTACCATGATAGCGGGGACTACCGAGGCATGTATCAAGGCATCAAGAGTGCAATCGGGCCCACAACCAGGAAACGTGCCGCCCTAAAAGACTTAAATGGGGAACCTATTGTTGACAAGCAGAAGCAGTTGGAAAGATGGTCAGAACACTACACCAACCTTTACTCCAGGGCAGTCAGCATAAAGCCTGAAGCACTGGATAGTTTACCAACTTATCCTACTGCATTAGAACTCGATGATTTACCTTCACAGGACGAACTTCATTTTCACTGAAGAGACTCAAACTGGGAAAAAGTACAGGTCGTGACAACCTACCGGCTGAAATAATTAAACTTGATTGTGTTTTTCCGGTCATATATGAACTCCTAAAGCGGTGCTGGTATGAGGGTACAATACCACAGGACATGCGTGATGCAGATATTTTTACCCTTTATAAGGGCAAAGGTGATAGAGGCGATTGCAACAATTATAGAGGTATATCCCTCCTCAGCATTGCTGGAAAAGCTATCGCTCGAGTCGTTTTGGGAAGACTGGAAACCCTCGCCTCACGTGTCTACCCCGAATCTCAGTGCGGATTTCGCGCCGGCCGCTCCACGAGTGACATGATCTTCACTGTCCGCCAACTTCAAGAAAAATGCCGTGAACATCGTGTGCCTTTATACTTGGCTTTTGTAGATATAAATAAAGCCTTTGATACTGTTAGCCGTAACGGCCTTTACGATATCCTGCACAAAATCGGCTGCCCACCTACGCTGTTGTCTTTAATAAAGGCCTTCCACGATAACATGAGAGGCTCTGTGATATTTGATGGCGAAGCTTCCGCATCCTTTAAAGTAAACCACGGTGTACGACAGGGCTGTGTCTTAGCGCCCACACTCTTTGGAATTTTCTTTTCTGTTTTACTCTTAGTAGCTTTTAAAAACTGTCACGTTGGAGTACATCTGCATACAAGGAGTGACGGTAGACTTTTTAATATAAGTCTATTGAAATCTTCAAAAAAGCTTATTGAACTAATTGTTCGTGAACTTCTATATGCTGACGATGCGGCTTTTGTCGCTAATACCGAAGATGAGCTTCAGGAGGTTCTCACCAGATTTGATCATGCATGTCATCTGTTCTCGATGAGTGTCAATATCAAGAAGACGGTTGTCATGGTTCAGGGCACAGACCGTCTCCCGAAAATAACATTGGAAGGCATCCCTCTTCAAGTAGTAGAACACTTCCACTATCTCGGCTCCATCACTACATCCAACCAGTCCATTCAAAAGGAGATTGACGCACGAATTGGCAAAGCCGCGACGACCTTTGGCAAGCTGTCCACACGTGTCTGGAGAAACTCCAAGCTAACTCTCTCCACCAAAATTCTAGTATACCAGACGTGTGTCCTGAGCATCTTACTGTACGCAGCTGAGACGTGGTCCACTTACGCCTGGCAAGAGAGACAGCTGAACGCTTTCCATATGCGCTGCCTGCGGACAATACTTGGAGTCACGTGGCAAGACAAAATGAGCAATGAGAGTGTTCTGTCTGCCACAAAGTGTCACAGTATTACTGCCACCCTAAAACAAAGACGACTCCGCTGGCTTGGCCACGTCCATAGAATGGACCCTGAGAGACTACCACGGAAAGTCATGCTCAGTCAGATTGCTAATACCAAGAGACCTGTAGGGCGCCCGATGTTAAGGTTTAAGGACACCTGCAAACGTGATTTGGAGAGCTTCGGCATGCGCACTTCTGACTGGGAAGCTTGCGCCAACACGAGATCCTTATGGCGTCATCATATTACCACCGGCATGTCCAAATATGACGGAGCATGGTTGGATAAAATAAAGCTGAAAAAGCTTCGTAATAGGGAAATACACCCACCGGATCCCTCTTTCGTGTGCGATAGATGTGGCAAAATTTGTCACGCCGCCATCGGACTATTCAGCCACAAAAGAAGATGTGATGCACTCAACCCTAGCGACAGCTGAGTCACTACAACTATCATCTGTGAAGATGCTGTGGCCAATATGTATGTCCTTATTTACAATGTTAAATCTCTGAGATAGAGACGCGTTGGAATTGTCTGAATAAGTAAATAATGTGAGTCTGTGCATAGGCAACTATTATTGTGATGAACGTAAAGTTAAGAAACGATTTTATCGTATACAAAAGGCAATATACAGGGTGTTTCAAAATGGACTTTACAACTTTGAAAATTCATATAAATTTTATGAAACAAGTTGCAGAGCTGGTTTTGGTGTTGTTTTATAAAGAAAACACTTTAAGTTTTGACTCGCGTAGTCCGCTAGTGCCTAATCGCGGCGCACAAGCGCTAGCGGCAGTTACGTTAAAGATGGCTGCCTTCACTGGACCCGAGCGTGCTAGCTGTGTGTTTTGGTTTGAAGAATCGAAGTCTGCGACAACAGTTCAGCGTAATTTTCGTACCGAGTACGCTAAAGATCCTCCTAGTAGGCCTACAATTTATGAGTGGCATATATGTTTTGTAGAAACAGGATGCTCAGTAAAATATAAAAAATCCTCAGGTCGTCCAAGCACATCTGACGAGATCGTTGAGCAAGTGAGAAAAAAGTTTTGTCAACAGCCCTACGAAATTGACCCGGCGTGCATCTCGTGAGCTGCAAGTCCCACATACGACGGTTTGGCGTATGTTGAGAAAACGTTTGCATTTGAAACCATACCAATATTCGCTTTTACAAGCAATTAAAGACACTGATAAGATTGCACGTAGGAACTTCTGTGTGGATATGTTAAATCGAGTGGATGATGATGAACATTTCTTGGACATCATAATCTTTTCTGACGAGTCAACTTTTCACTTAAGTGGCAAGGTTAACAACACACATAACTGTAGGATTTGGGACAGTAAAAATCCACATGAAACATTGCAACATGTTCGTGATAGCCCTAAAGTGAACGTTTTTTGTGCGTTGAGCAAGAGGAAAATGTACGGCCTCTTTTTTTTCCAAGAGAGAACCATCAACGGGATAGTGAACCTTGATATGTAGCAACAATTTTTGATACCACAGATCGATGAGGATGACCCAGAACGAAATGTTTTCTTTATGCAAGATGGCGCACCACCACACTATCTGACTGACGTCCGGGATTTTGTCAATGACCGCTTTCCAAGTCAATTCAATGGCCTTGATGCGCCAATTGCATGGCCCCCCCGTTCCCCAGACCTGAGACCGCTAGATTTTTTCTTCCGGGGTTTCATAAAAGATATGGTGTACGTACCTCCTTTGCCGGCCACTCTACCTGAACTTAGAGCAAGAATTTACACTGCTGCTGAGCAAGTTACACCTGAAATGCTAGTGCGAGTCTGGGAAGAAATCGACTACCGATGGGATGTCTGCAGAATAACCAACGGAAGCCACATAGAACATTTTTAGTTTAAGGTAAAAAAACTTGTAGTGCTTTCCTTTAAAACAATACCAAAAACACCTCTGTACCTTGTTTCATAAAATTTATATGAATTTTCAAAGTTGTAAAGTCCTTTCTGAAACACCCTGTTTATATATATATATATTTCTTTTGCTCTTTTAGACCGTCATGCTAAATAACCCGAATGGCTTTTTTTTAATTTAAAATGGTAAAACTTGAATTGGCGATGTAACGAAGGTAAAAATGTTTGGGAAAATATGTGGTTAAACGGTCACCTTTAATGTCATTCTTTTTCTTCTTATCAGGCGTTGACATAACACTGCTATGACGAATTTCGCCACTCCCGACTTTCCTGGCAGATTGTGCTTTGCTCTTAAATCAGGCGTTGGGAGGTTGCTATGAAAATTATTGATGCTCTATTTATTCATCTTTCGCAAATGAGCAAAATCAAGCGGAAATAAGTGAATTGTAAGCGTAGTATTTAATCAAGAAGTAATAAATCATTAAATAAGTTTATAAAGATTTATTGAAACCGGAATGTCTAGGTCAGGAGTGACCAACCGAAATGATCTTGGGGGCCACTTTGGAAATGCATCATAACTCCGCGGGCCGCATATAAAATTACATATCTCTACAGGGTGTTACAAAAAGGTACGGCCAAACTTTCAGGAAACATTCCTCACACACAAACAAAGAAAATATGGTATGTGGACTTGTGTCCGGAAACGCTTACTTTCCATGTTAGAGCTCATTTTAGTTTGGTTAGTATGTACCCCATGTTCTTCTACCTACGCTCAATGGAGCACGTTATCATGATTTCATACGGGATACTCTACCTGTGCTGCTAGAAGATGTGCCTTTACAAGTACGACACATGTGGTTCATGCACGATGGAGCTCCTGCTGTGATACAATACGCCATTCTCCAGGGCTGCATCAGCGCATCAGGGATTCCATGCGACGGAGGGTGGATGCATGTATCCTCGCTAACGGAGGACATTTTGAACATTTCCTGTAACAAAGTGTTTGAAGTCACGCTGGTACGTTCTGTTGCTGTGTGTTTCCATTCCATGTTTAATGTGATTTGAAGAGAAGTAATAAAATGAGCTCTAACATGGATAGTAAGCGTTTCCGGACACATGTCCACATAACATATTTTCTTTGTTTGTGTGTGAGGAATGTTTCCTGAAAGTTTGGCCGTACCTTTTTGTAACACCCTGTATATTAGTTTCAGACCCACTACAGGCATTTTTTTTTGGAGTGGTTGAAACATAATGAGTTATTATTATTGTGTTTACTATTATTCTTACATGTAAACATAGATAATATAATAATAATGATACTAAACACATATTTTAAAGAAATATAACACTAAAAATGATATATAAAAAATATATAAATATGAACGGAATAAATTTTGAAAGTATGGATGTACAAATACTGTATTTTTTTAATACATTGGTTTTCACTACTAAAAGAAATAAATTTTCCAAAAGTGATGAATCTCGCGGGCCAGAAAAATATTCATGGCCACCCCTGGTCTAGATGAAACTGTTGAATGCAGTATTTCAGGAACATTTCATTACTATTGCCCGTGTTACCGTCAGTAATAGACGTAATTAATCAACACCAGCGAGCCACAAGTCTCATAGCACTGAACAAAATATTAAACTCTTTTTTGTTACATAGGACAAGTAGTTATACATTACTGCCAAATTTCGTTTTTATTTGTCATATTTCAACAAAGTTATGAAAAAAAGTTTGCAATCGAAGAAAGAAAATAGAATGATTTGAAACAGAACTTCTTTAGACACTAAACTTCAATAGTATGAAAGACTGCCAAGAAGAATGCGAAATCAATAAAAGTTTATCCCCACAAAAACCAATTGTCTTTTAAAAAAAAAAAAAAAAAAATGTACAGATATCAGAAAATCCGTTGAAACCTCAGTTTTCTGTAGTATTTAGAAATAGAAAAAGACGTAAGGCAACATGCTGTATTGCCATGATTTACACTAGCTGAGATGAACTTACATAACTCAACCAATGCGACGTTATCCTGGTTGCGATACGGTGATGATGGTACAGCCTGCACGCTCCTCTGCTGATACGCTAATAACAGCCCGTAATTACAAACGCGCATGTTTAAAACCGGTGAGTCACTAAGCGAGCGATGGCTATTTAGCGCTTGTTTATACCGACTACCAAGATGTTTGTTCTGATTTACGTTGCCTAACAACTTTCCATTACGCCGAAATCGAGATGTAATTGTGCAATGTAAATATGTTTAAAAAGCTAGTGGAACAGAGTGATAAGATCTCATCCTCCACTATCGATCCCGATGTTGCAATGATTATCGAATGTGATATCTAGAGAACGGATTTTATGCAACACTAAGAGCTAGAAATATGCATGAAAAATGCTTAAAATATGCATGAAATGTGTCAAAAAGTATCAAAATATGCAACATTAGATAAAATAAAAATAGCAATTTTTAGATTTTTTTATTTCAAAATCAGCATGCAATTAGTAAGTAGTAGAATAACTTATTTATAAATTCGATAATTAACAATTATTTAACTTTTTTTTTTTGCTTTTGTATACGTAAACAATCGGGTACTGTTACAAATATTTAATAGTAAGATTGTTTCTTCGATCTCTCAAAATATTTTTATGAGTGGATATGGACATTTTACATTCATTGAGTACTGGGCAGTATTTGTATTTGGTTGCTGTGTTGTTTCTGGAAAAAGTTCACCCTCATTACTAAAACTATCAATTTGACATAAACGTTCAAAACTTGGGTTATTGTTCAAAATATTCTTAAACTTTAAGTTTACCCAGGAATACCTCTGCAAATGAGGATTTTATTCATTAACTGAATAGATTCAGTCAACGTCAAACCTTGAGTTTCAAGCTTTTTAATACTTGCAGGTATGTGGGGAAAAAAAGATTGCTAATCACAGTTACGGTTTTGATACTAAAATTGTTAAATGCTTCGTTGTACTGACAAACTGTCATAGTCTCTCAATTTTAAAGTCGTTTACTACACCTTTAATGACATCGAAATGTTCATTGTAAAACAGTACAGCTTCAACCCACGTCGCCCATCGAGTTACCACTGGTTCCGGAGGTAAAGGCACATTTGGCAATATTTTTACTGTCATTATTACGAGAACGTGCCTTAAGAAACGCTTTCTTTGCTGATGAAATCAATTTATTTATATTCCCAAACGTGAGTCGTAGTTCTTCAGCGAGTTGTAGACTAAGAGCAGTGCTGCTAGTAGGTTATGCCGGATACAACGTAAGATTTTATTTATTAACTGCCGGAAAATATTGTAAAAATAGCGAAAATACGCTTCATCACTGGGTTTTAGGTAAAATATGTAATAACCGGTGAATGTGGGCTTAACATGCAAATGCATATACAAACATGCAAATGCTTATAACCCGGTCTCTATTGTCGTGTTAAGAGAGTGACGATCTGCGTGAAATCTCGCCTGAAACTTCGACAGTTAATTAAATAATTGACAGATTCGTATGATCTTAATTTTTTAGCGGTATATATTTTCAAACAAGTTATCTAGAAAACTACGTCTTCTTTCTTATTCCTAAAATTACAACGCACCGTAACGATTGCTCTTCTGATCTGACAATGGTTCGCTGAGGCACTGTGACTGTGTCTAGCGCTCAACTCAAATATCTAATCCCCGGTGATGGAGGAAATTTTCGCCATTCGGTAGGAGAGGGAGTGGTGCCTGATTCCTAATCACTAGGTTGGGTACCAGAGTCTTGTGTTCAGTCACAAATCTCCACTCAGTGCGATACTGCTGATGGTGATTTGTCCGTGGGTTGCGAACATTAAACTGAGTGGCGTATTGTTGGGTACTTCGGCACCAGTTTTAATACTCTCCGTACTTTCATCTGTTATCTACAACACAGTACACTGAACACAAGCGCCAGCATAGACACTCATCCATACAAATAACAATATGGTTGGATAGGTGGTCGCACTCATGTGTTCCCCGAATGCTAGGCCAGGTCTCAGTTCCAGTGGTGAAGGCAATGGGAAGCCTAAAATTTTGTGCGTATACTGCACTTCATCCACACTATTATACACTAACAAAACAGACATGTCGTTGTTCCACTTGTTTGGATCGTTTTTCCCTTGTTCCCTTTAACAATTGCATTCTGCATTCTCTTGAATTATTTTTGATATTCATCTCGTGCGCTTCATCTGCAATTTACACTTCCTATTAATTCCGCATTTTTTTTGTTGAAAAATCCATCTTTAAATACCTAAAAAATCTTTCATTAAGGAATCCCTTCAAATTTTGGTACTAATTTCTATCTTCCTTGATTCCATTTAGTATCAGCCATTTATAATCGGTTTAATTGATTTAATTTTAAGTCTTCTTCTACGGCCGTAGTTATCAATCTTCTACTAATACTTAATTATAGATATCTATTTTCAAACACCCTTTCCAATTATCCTTGTAGTTCATTGTTTTCACTATGTTAGACACAAATGAAATGGAGGACTTCAGCGCACTGCAGTGGGTTATATATGCTAGTTCTAGGCTCATGTCGGACGGTATTAGGACATTAATGGTACATGAAGCTGATCACATTAATTTGACCATACATGTCTAGGGTATCTTCATAAATACTCAATTCACAATAAAAACTTGTGTACTTTGTAACCTGGTGATAGGTTTCTACCGCCTGCGCTATCCGCATTTGTCGTACGCTTTCAGTCTAAAGCGGCGATCACAGCAGGTAAAAAAGACAAACAGCACAACATAGAATTGGAATCATGGAAGCGTTCATTAGTCCTTCATATAGCTAACTTTTCCAGAATTGAAATAAGGTACAAAGATATTAAAAACACACAGATGAGAACGGGATTAGATGCGAGGATCTTTGTATGAAAAGTCAATCTTATACACTTCCAGATGCCAACATGTAGTAAGTTAGAAATCTCTACTAGAAAACTAATTTATTAGTATTAGAAACATTGTTAAGGAGGGAAAGACTGGAATTTCAGTGCAAAACAATAAAGTAACTTGAATGCGAAAAATTGGTACGAAAGATTTCATAGTTTTTCCCGCGCAGTTATTTTTGCATTACATTGAGGTTTGTAAAAGCCTCGTAGAATAATTAATGGAAAATAATTTATCTAAGACCTTAGGAAAGGTACTACTCTTTAAAAGTGTGGCATTGGCCGGCAGAGCCTGAGAATACCACGGCTGCAGTTTCACGCAGTTTCTATTGACCGCGTGTTTTCACTTGTGCCATGATCACTAACATAACCTTACCTTACGAGGAAATATGGGTGTGAACTTCGCTGGCTGTTTTCTGTATGGTAAGTGTCAATTTGTGGAATTTTTGTAGTATAAATTGAATTCACCTAATTATCTTGTTTTATTTCTTTAGTGTACGGCCATACATCCATTACAATAGATGTAATAACAAAGAAAAATCGTATACTAGAGAACAGCCATAGTGATAAATTTGCCTGCAGAGAAATCTATAAATTAGGAATGTCATTTCTGGCTCTTTGGTCTGAATCCATGTTTCTTCAATGTTCTGTCTAAATAAGAGCAAAATTTTCTAACTGCCCAAAGGTTCCTCAATAATTGTCATTTATAAAGTAGGGAAGTAACTTTACGTAATAAAATTTATAAAACAGAGTTATAGCAAATTAAAGCAAACTACAATAATTACTTATCAAAAATTTTATATCGGACTTTCGCTAACTTCGGTAGAATAAATCTTTGTAAAATGACTGTAGTTAAATGTATCTTTTTATTTATACTTTGCGTTCGTAGAAGACTAAAATCTAATGAAATTACAGTCAATTACTTAATTTATTAATCAGATCCTTGAGGCTGCTGCTACTTAACTAAACAGTAAATACTGATTGTATGAAATATGAGACAGGGAAAGGTATCAATAAACTGAATTTCATTTTCCAAATATTCAGATATAAGACAGGCATTTCTTTATTTTGCCACAGGTTTTCATATCCATCACTATCCAGTTTATTTTTTATTTTCTTCATCATATTTTTGGGAAGTTTTATAAGTCTTTTCAATATCCGCGGGAAAAGGATACATTTTCAATTTCAAAATGAATCCGTCAGTATCCTCTGTAGTTATATTTTCTTTAATAGATGATAATTCAGGAAATGAAATTATCTTTTCAATAGATTATAACTTTGTAGTTCCTAAGTAACTAATGACACAATACTTTGGTGACCTATATAGTTTTATTACCTACTTGAACCTGCAAATTGGCATAATTAAATTTCTTGAATTTTTTAAAATTCAATTAGAGTAAAAAAAACGAAAGAGTTTCAGTATCAGACAAATCCTCTACCACCCACCATGATAGTTTCAACGCCCACTAGTGGGTGGTAGGGGCCAGGGTGACTGCCACTGGTCTTAATCAAGGCCCCGTCAAACAGGCACTGCGCAGTTAATAGCGAAAGATTTTTTTAGTTACATTGCACATCATCAAAGTCCCATTAAGGGTCATTTATTATTTTCTTCCAGTCCCTTATAAGGGCACTCTCCCTCCGCAGGTGTAGAGGAGCTATATAAGTGAGTAGGTGAGAGTGGACTTGAGACTACCAAAGATCAGATGCCTGGTTCCGTCTGAGTATCCACCATGCTGATATGCTTACTATATTATATGTTACCCTGGTAAAGCAACAATAATATAAAAAGCAGTGTAAAAAAGGTGTAAAATATGTTAGGAGGTGATAGTATGCATAAAAATAATACAAAAATGTCTAAAATTGGGTCAGAAATGCGTAGTTTCTGAATTTATAGAAGGTCCGCAATATGACGTCCGCCCCCAGCATTGCGTGCCTCAGCCATTCGGCATAAGGAATCACGCAGTCTTTGAACCTGTCTTGGTTGGTCCTGTACGTGGTCACATGCACTGAAGACGTACAGGAGCAACCAAATAGTTTCAAAGAGAACACATTTCTTTACGCCGGAGAGCTGAGGCATGCATTGCCGTAACATTGCGACCCGTTATTAACTCCGAAAGTATGTGTTTGCGACCCATTATTTACTAGACATTTTTGTCTTATTTTGATGCATGCATCACCTCCTAAAATATTTTACACCTTTCTTTACACCCTGTACTAACGCAGGTCATACAGGTTAATGGAACCTAAAAATTATAGTGCTGTTGACGCGTAGAAAGTTGAATTTTGGATTAATTGACTATAAATATGTCGAATAGAGTCACCGCGATAAAAGTCTTACCGTTTTATTGGCCGTGACGAGTGATTACCTGTTTAGAGGTCGGCAGGGTCTCCTCAGACTGGAAACAAGGCGTAGGCCGACGGGCGATAATTCAGTGTGCTCACGCCGTGTTATCAGAGCGCTCCGCGGTTCGCTAATAACAGCTTTCATCACACCACCTGCCATAAAGCCACTCGTAAACTGCTTCGCGGTAACCATGCGCGGCCTCGTAATCTGTCACTAGCCGTTCAGCAAGGGATTGTGGAAGTCATTTCGGGAAAATGTTTGGAGGATGAAATCCTAACCATAAATACTGAAAACGGAAACACTTTTTAGCTATTTCAAGTAAAATTTTCTGGGTTTGTCTCCTTTTCACTAGCTTTTGTATAATTTTCGACGCACTTCGCATACTAATTTAGTGGTAGTAAGGTTGTACTGTTTTTTTAAAGATTATTATTAGTCTATTGCTGGCAGTGTGCTTATTTGTCTGCTGTCTGAAAAATTTACTTCAATTTCCCTGTTGGCGGTGAATGTCGAGATTAGTTCAGATGTCACCCAAAACATCAACAGAATACCCATATCATGATAGTATTTTACTGTTTCTGATGATGATCGCGCCTGTTTAAATTTCACGTAAGAGGTGCTGTGGAGAGATAACACCAGCCACTATAACCGAGGGCTGAGAGATCAACCTTGGCGTACAGAGCAGTGCAGATGTGAGAAATGGAAATTAAGGGCCGCTGAGTTGAAAAATACAGAAACAACTGAAATTAGATCTTTCCGCTGTTAATAGCTTACTCATCGCTTAGCCACAGATGAAACAATAAAACAGGAAAGGAACTAAACGTCCAGAGTATGAGAAGTATAATCGAAAACTACTAAAGAGATTGGTTTGAACAATATGAGGAATGTCTGAATTGGTGATAGCTGAAACAGAGTGACTATATCAGCCAACACAACAGCAGAGAAAGGAATACCAATTAAGGAATTGGAACGCACCCAACGGTCCACACTTAACGGTGATCTTCACCATTTGGCATCCACAGAAAGATCTGTGACAGATTTTGTGACAAGTGTGTTTTTTTGGGAAAAACTGGGGGACAGGCTTAATTCACTTTCATTTTTATGCAAAACCATTTAAAAATCTCAAATAGAGTGTGCAGAATTAAGGAATTGGAACGCTCCCAACGGTCCATAATCGACGGTGAACTTCAGTATTTGGCTTCCATAGAAAGATTTGAGATTATTTTGTGACAGTTGTATTTTTTTGGAAAACCTGAGGGACATGCTGCATTCACCTTTATTGTTATGGAAAACCATCTAAAAACCTCAGTGAGTGCATGCGCAAATGGATGGAAACAGTTTAAAATCTGCTTCTATCGCACCTCCCACACCCTCTCCCCGACCATGTATAGGCGATGAACTGGTAGTCACCGTGAGCCTCAATCAGAATGACATTGGCATCTACATCTTGTATACTCTGCAATTCACAAATATTGTGCGTGGCAGAGGGTGCCAAGAAATAATCCTAATTCTGTGCATCGCAATCCTAAACAGAACGAAGAAAGAAAGAATACATAAAAGTGTCAGTACGGCATTTTATTTCTCTAATCTTATCCCTCCTGTAATTGCGACCTAAATAGGTTGGCGGAAGAAGTATTTCATTGCACTCGTAAATTAAAGAATTTCACATATTCTCCAATAAATTCAAACGAAAACGACGTCGTCTGTCTGCCAAACAATCCCAGGCTAATCTACGTATCAATTCTGTGACACTTTCAGAAGGACTGTAACTAGCAGTCACGAATCGAGTGGTTCTACTTTCTCTAACGTGTCAATCAATCCCCTGCGATACGGATCCCAAACTTCACATCAGTGATACAAATGCTGACGTATTAGCTTTTTCCTTTGTATTATCATTGAAACTTGAGGAACTGGTAGTCACCGTGAGCGTCCGCGGCCGCTGCGTCGGCCCCCGCGGCGAGCAGCATGCGCAGCACGGCGTGGTGGCCCTGCGCGGCTGCCCACACCAGCGCAGGCCTGCGCAGCGGCAGGCCGGAGCAGGCGGAGGGGTCTGCGCCGCTGCGCAGGCACTGCTGCACCGCGGCCAGCGCGCCCTGCCGCACCAGCGACACCAGGAAGGCGTCCAGCACGCGCTGCTGCCGCTCGCTCACCGACCGCTGCTTCCTGATGCACAGCGACATCGCCTGCGCACACAATCATCTCATGCAACACATCTTTTCTATCAAAGATAAGTCTTTCCCGGCGTATTAAGGTCATGGAGGAAGGAAATATATGGAGGAGAAGTGACGTTAAATCGGTGAAGCAGGCACTAAACTCTCCCGCATGGCGGCAGCAGCGGTATTGCGCTTCCAAACATTGCGATGTTCCCAGTATATCCCGAAAACTAAGCAAGATATCGAAAAAATTTATTCTTTATTTTCGATTTGTCTCGTCGTGTCACATAAGAATCGATCATTAAATTTGACTTTTGCGAAATTTTTCTTCTCCATTTCAACTCAAGAAACCTCACTTTTGATACAGTATATCTCTAGAACTAGGTGAGATATCGAAAATTTTTATTCTTTATTTTTCATTTGTCTCGTCTTTTTAAATAAAAATCCATCATCAAATTTGACTTAAACCAATTTTTTCTTCTGAATTTCAACCAAAACCATTTCACATTTAGGACAGAATATCTCGAAAACTAAGCAGAATATCAAAAAATTTTATTCTTCATTTTTTATTTGTCATATCGAGTTACATAATAATCCATCACCAAATATCGGCGTCACCTTTATCCTAGAGTCCCCTTGAGGTTTTTGTACATATTCCCCGTGTCTGTATGGAAGCGGCCATGCCCCCTCCACTCCGGCCATGCCCCCCCCCCACTCCTCCTCCGCCCTGCTTCACTTCAATGCGTGGTGAAGGTCTCTTGCGTCGTCTCCATATATTTCCTTCCTCCATGCGCTATTCAGTTCAGTTTTTGTTGTTCCTTTAGATACAACGGACCCGATGATGGCGGCAATGCAAGTCGCCAAAAGCTTGTCATTAGAAAATGTAATCCGGCGGCAAACCCGCGAAGAATTTGTATCTCTTCTATCAGAAGGTAAAACTAAATAAAGGAGGGAATTCGTAGAGGATTTGTATGATGGGCATAATTTGTACAATAGTATGCTGGAATGAGAAAAGAGGTTGATATTGCTGATTTAAGACATCCTATTTTGAGGACAAAATTTGATGTAGCTTTCAAATATTTGAACTCAATTAAGACAATTGGAATTGAGATTTCTGCAGAAATTCTAAAATCTCAAGGAGAAAAAGGGATTAAATGATCATTCATACCGGAGAAATTTCAACTAATTTTAGTAAAAGTGTCATCTTAACATCCCTGAAGAAAGCTCAAGCTGAAAAATTTGAAAATTATTGAATTATAGGTCTAGCATCACACTCTTTAAGGGGTAGGTACAGCTAACACACACAAATATTTCTTGAAATTGAAATTTCGTTTTCTCCAAATCTATTTAATTTTTGTAGCTCCATAGAACTGTTATAGTTGTATATAAAAATTGATTTTTAAAATAAAAATATTATTTAACAATAAATTGATGTACCATCCAAATTGACAGTTAAAAATATGTCATAATTAAGGTCTTTAATAAAAGAAAACATAATATATGAAATTTTGCAGAAATCTTTTTTTTAATCTTGTATACTAATATCGAGGAAATTAGTTAAACCAATAATATAACACATCTAACTTTATATTTGTTGTTAATTAAAAATTCAAGAAATTAAAATTGATTTTTTTACTAAGCATATAGACATATTTTCTACTTGTGAAAAGCTGCATAAACAATAATGGTAGGGACTGTATTAATTAGTGTGTAGAACATGTCCTGAAAATTTTAAAAAGATCTATGTATATGGAAAAAAAGTTATCTTTAAATCAATTGCTGAATTGCTGCTTTGAGATATTTAAGGTTAAAGATTTGGGCTACTTTTAAGTGCAGTAAGATTTAAATGGCTGTCAATCGTGCAGGACTTAGCTTAGTCAAGCATAATTCCCACACTGTCAAAGATATTTAAACAATTTTTTCTCCAATGTAAAGTCAAAAGTAAAAACTATTTTTGTGAATCGAATGAAAAAAAAATCATTTTTTGAAACCTGATAACTGTACCAACCCCTTAAAATTACTGACTAGGATAATATACAGAAGAATAGAAATGATATTGGAACAGTATGAAATGTTCTCGGGTGACTAGCCAAGTCAAGAATCTTCTGGTGAAGTGCTTCACCAGAAGATGGCGATAATGTATTTAGTCGCCGAAATATTGTGTGAAAACACATTCTTGACTCTGCTAATCACCCGAGAACATTTAATTTAATTTAATTGCAATGGAGCACAGGCTCCGCTGGCAATTTCCCTACACACCCATCTTCCCCCTATCCTGCACCCCCTACATTTGCCCTCTACAAATTTTATCTTTAAATTCCTTCAAAGCTTTCGGTAAATTATTCATCATTTCTCTTGGTAACTCATTCCAATCCCTGACACCCTTATCTAAAAAAGAGAATCTTCCCACACCCTTGTGCCTGAAATCGAGTGCCAGCTTGTGGTCTTGGTCATTTTTTCCCTTCCATGCACTACTTTTCATACCTATTGCAATATCTTTCTATGCCTCATCGCCAGTATATGCCCTCTACACTCCCATGACCCTCCTCATCCTCCTCCTGTCTTGCAATGAATCCCATTTCAGCTCCTTTATCATATCCGTCACTGATTGCATTCTGCGATAATTTCCAGATACAAATCTAGCAGCCCTTCTTTGCACCCTCTCCAACTCCTGTATTTGAGGGTTCCATACTACACTACCATATTCGAGCAATGGTCTCACCAAAGTTTTGTAACCCAATTCATTTACTTCTCCCGTACATCCCGTCATTACTCTCTCTCATACATTCTCAACGCCGAGAAAGACTTCGTTCTTAGATAATGGAACAGATATTAAGTACCGATCATTTTAGATTTACGAAAAACCGCGGTACAACAGAAACAATTTAGGTTTTGGCATTAATACTGTAGTGGCGGATCAAGAAAAACAAGTATACTTTTAAGACGTTAGATGCCTTAGAAAAACCATTTTATAATTTCAGTTGGGACGAAACGTTCAAACTTTAAATAATCCTGTTCAAAAATATCGAAAACTATACTAATAAAATGCTAGGCTTGGTCATCGTGTGGCTGTGTCTATTACTTCGACGTAACGTACCTGGCCTTTGACAACAGACTAATTGCGGCCAGATATATTACTGTAAAATTGAGGTTGTGGGCGTAACTTAATAATGGTTCCAGTTAGTTAAGCAGTCAAGAAGAAATGAATTACCATAACACTGAAAAAAGTATATATTGCGTTTAAATTGACATATTAATTATTAGTTGTTTTTAATTATATTTTCTTAAACTCTAAACCAGTGGTTCCCAGAGTTGAAGAACTCAGGACAGGCGTTTCTGGTCCAAGGCAAATTTAGTGAGACGTATAGAACCGATAGTATGGTCGTTTTTAAGGGCTGCATCAAAGAAGGTTTTAATTGCATACACAAAAACAAAAGAGGATTTAGCGTAGTCAGCAGTTAATTCGCTATAAAGAGAAACAGATTTACAATAGTAGAACGTGGTGATTTAAGGTTACTGATGACAAATAAAGCATCAAATATAAAAAAAATCAGTCTCATTTGTTAATCGAACTGTGAATAGCACACCAACATTGTTAAAAATTTTAATAAAGTAATTTTAGAAATCTGTCCTCACCTAAGAGAGAGCCATCGAATCACTGTTTCTCAAAAATGGGTTACAAGTTTAAAAAAGTTGGAGCAGTATGGGTTTCATTATTAACATTGGGAAAAGGGGCGGCGAGTAATTTTTTTTTTTTTTTTTTTTTTCGAAAAGGAGGCGGAAGACCATAAAAGATTGGAAACCTATGCTCTAAACTAAGAAATATGTACCAAACTATATCATTTTTAATGTTATGAGCATTATTTAACAACAATTATATTTTGTTAGCAAGTGCTAAGAAATTAACTGCCAGACCCATATTAAGGTTCTTTCGGTGGTTTAATTACTGATTAATTAATTAAAAAGGTCCACCAAAAAAATGTTATGTTGATGTTTGTTTATTTTGATCAAATCAACAAGTCAGCGATATTCACAAGCATAGATACAGTACAGATATGCACTTCTGAATAGTCGCAAAGATAATCTCTGTGAATGAAACTCTCTGTAACACTGAATGATGACAACTAAACTGACTGTCCAGCCGATCTGTTTATATAGTCTCTATCGAAATTACGAGAATTCTTCAAAGGCATCCGCCCGATATTTCTCGATCATTAACAATCACTCAAACAACAAAACATATTAAAAACAATCGAAATTAATACAAAATTACTTAACAACATTACAAAATGATCAGAAATGGTAATTAGAGATACTTAAATACAAAATTATTTACAGAAATCATCTCAAACTGTAGAAAATTGTCCTGTAGACATGGAATTACAAGCATTTAAGAAATTCTCTTGCATCATTCGGTTCTTAAACATATTAAATGGACTTTAAATAAATTTCTTACCTAAAACAAAGTCTATATACACTGATTTACAAGAAATTACAAAACAAACATACCAAATCACTTTCAAGCAAACTTTAGCTTATTACCAATACTTCATACAGTACAATACTATTCAAAATTCAGGTATGAGGGCTGTTACACCCACTATTTTTAAAATGCTTGCAAAGTATTTGTATTATATACAGATGTTTCCGTTGATTGCCAAAACACCGAAATAAAGGTACGTATTGCGTTTAAGTTAACATATTAAGTTTAGTTGCTTTTTATTTTTTATATTCGTTCGATGTAGATGTTTTTAAAAGTTTTTTTGACCACAAATATGTAAGATAAAAAATTTAATTTTCAAGCAGCAATGTTAGCAGATGTTTTGATTAGATCGAAATTTAGCCCGAATCAGAATGAGATTGGGCATTTACATTTCGTATACTCTGCAATTCATAAATATTGCGGGTGGCAGAGGTTGCTAAGCACCAATCCTAATTCTGTGCATCCGAATCCCGAACAGAACGAGGAAAGAAAGAGTACATAAAAGCATCAGTACGGCATCTTATTTCTGTAATCCTATCCCTCCTGTAATTGCGACATAAATAAGTTGGCGGAAGAAGTATTTCATTGCACTCGTAAATTAAAGAATTTCGCATATTCTCCAATAAATTCAAACGAAAAAGACGTCTGTCTGCCAAACAATCCCATCTCAATCCATATATCAATTCTGTGACACTTCCATAATGACTGTAACTAGCAGTCACAAATTGAGCGGTTCTCCTCTGTACGTTCTCTAACGTACGACCGAGAGTGGTTGTGTAACGGTTAGCGTTCTAGACTCGCATTCGGGAGGACGGCGGTTCGAATCCCCGTCCGGGCATCCAGATTTGGGTTTTCCATGGTTTCCAAAATCACTCCAGGCAAATGCCGGGATGCTTCCTTCAAAAAGGCCGTGGCCGAATTCCTTCCCATTCCTTGTCCCCCCCCCCATCCTTTCCCCTCCCTAAAGACCTCGCTGTTAAGAGACGTTAAACAGTTAAAAAAAAAAAAAATCTAACTTGCGATACTCCCCAAACTCCACAACAGTAATCCAACTGCGGATGCATTATCTTTTTGTACGCTATTTCCTTTGTATTATCATTACAACTTCTCAAAATACGACCTATGAACCGCAATCTAGAATAATCTTTGCCTACGACGGAAGTTATGTGTAAGTCCCATTTCATGTTGCTTTGTACTATTATGTCCAGACATTTCAGGAAATCAACCGTGTCAACAACTGAATTGTTAACTTTGTACTCGTGAACAAACGGATTCTTTTTGTTACTTATTTGCATTGCATTGCTCTTATTGCAGTTAAGTGTAAGTTGCCATTTATGGCACCATTCCGAAATAACATCCAGATCGCGCTGAATTTCTAAGCAATCGTCAGAGCACCTTGCATCATCAGCAAACGATCGCAACTTGCAATTAACGTTGTCACTGAGATTGTTTATAAAACGGAACGCCAAAAATAACATCTAGACTAGAAGAGGCTTCCCCGTCAACAACGACGTACTGTGACCGACCAGTTAGAAAATCGCGTATCCATTCGCAAATCTGATCCGATAAACCGTATTATCGAACTTCACTAAAAGTCGGTTGTGTGGTACAGAGCCGAAAGCTTTCTGAAAATCCAAGAAAATTGCACCAACTTGTGAACCTGCGTCGATAACATAGGGACATTTGTGTTTCACTCGATCTGTTCTTTCGAAATCTGTGTTGGTACGGTATAAGTAGCTCGTTTTCATCTAGAAACTTCATAATGTTAGAGCATATGACATGCTCCAGAATTATACTGCAAACAGGTGTTAGGGATTAATGGGTTGATAATTCCTAGGATTTCACAGACCGTATCGATATCTATTTCGTTACACAACAGGTGTTTACTAACAGCTATAAATACATGACCTCCATTGGAATGCAACCTATCCTTACGGAAAACGTTCATGCTATTGCTAAAAATTTCTGCTGAACTTATATTTGGTTTTAACCAGCTTTCAGTACCTAATAAGCTAATAATGCTTTAAAGCTCAGGCTTTTGAGATTAAAGCATAAGGCATGGATATTTAGGTTTTTTTTAAAAAATATATATATAAGTTGTTTTCATGAGAGCTATATTATTGCAAACATTACTTCATGTGGATGCAAGTAGTTCCACATTTATCGCCAGGATCAGGATTAAAACTAAAATTTGGTGGCGTAATGCAAGTTGTTAAGATTTATTACTAATTCCCGTTGCTTTCACCAACGCTATATTACGGACGTTATTATTTCAGCCGCGTGTACGAGTAAGTTATTCCAACTGTATCAGCCGCTCAAACATAGTACGAGGCTCATTCTTTCTCCCTTAGCCCTTAGGTTAAGGGATTCTTGTCAGAAGTATATACGCGTCAACGTGATCTCAAGTATTGTAATATGGATTTGCAGATGTAAAAACCCGAGAAGATATTGGGTCAAGTTTATATCGCGACGCACGATGTCAGTAACATGCGATACAATAAATGTGTTAATTCGCATGCGACTGAAGCTTTGATTTTCTAGTGGCAATATTAGCGGAGTTTGTGGTTAGGTTGAAATGTACCCTGGGCCAGGATGATAACTTAAACATTTTGCTACAGCGTAAGGCAAGAGGAACTGCGTTGACCGTTGTTTTATAACAGTTCTATTTATTTAAGAAACTTGGGAAGAAATGTCGTGCCAGAACATTCCGTTTAACCCTTCATTTTTGTTCGTATGAGGCTAGTACTAGAGTAATTTGTAATCTGTACAACAATCACGTGGCATAAATTAATGAAAGTATACAGGGTGATTCAAAAAAATGTGGACAAAATGACATGGTAGATCTGTCATACAATAAGGATCAAAAATCACATAGGAACAGAGGGTCGCAAACGCCTGTAGAGGGCGTTGCGATACAAACACGCCACCACTATCACCAGACCTGTCTCCCTTGGATTTTTAAAAGGACGTGTTGAAACGCCGGAAAACTTGGTAGGAAGAATCGTTGCGGCAGCCGGATGTGTTCTAGATACACCTGGTATCTTTAAAGAAGGTGCGCCGCTCCATGCAACGGAGATGCCGGGCTTGTCTCGATGCATCTGGCAAAAAACCTTTGAGCATCTGCTGTAAGCTCAACATTTGGCTTACATTAGTCGCATATGAGTGAGTAATTAACGGTAAAATGATCTGTAATTGTTTTGTTTCTTCTCTTTGTGTCAGTATTATTTTAGACGCTCTGTAGCGGCTCCGCATCGCAGTTGCAACCCTCTGTTCCCATGCGATTTTTAATTATTATTATATGACTGATATACCATATCATTTTGTCCACGTTATTTTGAATAACCCTGTAGAATCACGAGAGACATGCGTCAATTAAAAAGGATATGAGACAGGGTTATAGTGTATCATCATTAATATTCAACTTGTGTATAGTGGAAGCTACAAAGAAAGTAAAGAAAAACTTTGAATGTGGTCTGAGAGTTCTACGCGAAGCAATTGCTTACGGTGATATTCGCTGATGGCAATTTCCTGTTAACAGAAAAGATTGTAGAAATTGCGAAATTATTGAATGCCATGAACAAAATTCTGAAAGAAGAATTTGGACTAAATATGAACCACAGCAAGACGAAATTAATTAAATGTAACAGAAATGGTAGCAAAGCAGTAGATAAAAATGCGATCAGGCTTAATAGGAGAAGCAAGTTAATTCTTTCACTTAAGAAATAAAATTACAACTGATGGCCGAAGTAGGATTGAGGTTAAAAGGAGAATAGCACTAACGAAAAGAGCCTTCTTGAATAGGAAAATTCTTTTACCTTCATATATTCCACCAGAGCTCGTAAGAAACTTTTTAGAACTGTATGTATGAAGCATAAGAAGCACAGCACCCTAAGGTTGTGAAGCATGGACTTTAGCAGAAAGAAGGAAAATCGAACCACCTGGGAGGTGGAACTATAAACGATTTTGTGGGCACAGAAAATAGGAAATTAGTGCATTTTGCAGATGATTAGCGACAATAAATGTGAGCAGAAGAGTCTCACAGAAATAGGAGACAGGATGGTAGGTCACTTTTTAATACATGTAAGGATTGGTTAATTTGTTATTGAACTTAACTAATGAAGGGAAAATGTAGAGTAAGATAATGATCAGAATATACAACTGACGACGTAAAGGTAGGTTGTAAGGGGTATGTTGAGATGAAGAGCTCATGATATGAGGAGATTGAGTGCTGCATAAAACCAGTCGAGATACTGATGACAATAAAATGAAAAAAAAAAAAACATTTATGTACACTACTGTGAGGTGGACAGATGGTGAAATAGCCGAATACATTAAAAATAAAAGATAATTATACATATAAGAGAAACCCACGTGACCTGAAAATTCTAGCTATCGCACAGTCCGCCAATACCTTCTGACCGTAGTGCATCCACAGCGTGCTCAATGAACACACTGGTTCCGTACCCAACCACCACTGAAGCGAGGCATGATCAACTAAGTTCAAATCTTCTTCCCAGAGATTTCCTGCTGCTCTTCTGTACAATGGCGACCACCTCGCAGTACAAGATACGGACGCGAGATTTATACGTTCATCTATTATTTTACCGAAATGCAGTTTTAATGGAAGATATCGGGGTGCCGTATAAAATCTTGCTTCAGGCGCCATTAATCTCTTAATCAGAACTATTTTAATAGACATTTGTAACAAAAATAAAGAATTTTTCAATAAACGCATTTACTCGGAGATCGGTTTCACCTATCACGCCGCGTGCTTGTTTATCGCACGCGGCGTTGCGCGCGTATCTTCTCGAGCGTACACACTGGCAAGAGCGGATGCTTTGCAGATGGGGTACCAGCTGGAGCATGCGCAGATACCCCTAGAACGGTCGCATCTAGCTCGCAAGAGCGGATCACTTCAAATATGGCCACCAGTCGTTGCGGCAGCTGGTACGCAGACATAATTAAAACCTTCAATTTGATAATGAATTTTTTCCTTGCTTTATGTGCGTAGATAACTATCGAAAAAGAACCTTTTGGTTCCTGGCTGCCAGGGTGCTTCCATAAACTGAGAGATAGTAATATGTTGTTCAGATCACCCTCTTTTAAATAGCGTTTCATTTCATTCACAAACAAATTAACATTGTTGTTATGGAATTATTAGTACCTGCGGCAATATTTTATCAGGCACCCATGTCACAATGAGTGGCTCTTTGATTGATCTTCCACTAAAATCGGATCTCGTTAAAATAATGTATACATCTCGTGACTGGATCTTCGACTATTTTTGCCAACCAGCTTATGGTAAGGAAGGGAGGGTATTTGAGTGTCTCCATCTGTCCGAAAATCGCATTATTTGTGTATTGCATTGTAAGTGCACAATTTGCTTGTGCAACTCATAATTTATGAGGCACGAACATTCGCGGAAAATCGCCTAAAGCCATTGCAGGTATATGAGACCAGTTATTTGAACTAAGATTCGTTGACATCCCGTGGACAGTGTGATGACTCTTAACACGTACGGTTATCTGGCGGCTATTACCAGGACAAATGGAAGATATTGAGGAGTATGGCGGGCATATCATGTAGAGCTGGAAGACTGACATTAACATACCGATAACCAAGAGGAATTTTCATCACAGATACGTGGTGGTGAAGTTCGAAGTTATATTTTACCGTAGATATAGCAGCAAGAATGTTAATCACTCCATTTCCATTCTTGAATCAATGTAGTATCTCCAAGTCCGCCCTATCTTAACATCCAGCCTGGGTAGGAACTGTCTTTTTTGGGTGCTTAGTGACATATTTCTTTAACGCCACTATTAGGTAATGGTACGTTCGCAATCGATTCATTTAAATATCGCAAAGTGCCCTTAGATGATGCCAGGCAACCACGTACTCCTCACGCCCCCCATGTCAGTTTTACAGCTATTGGTTGGGCAAGTACCATTAGATGACCTGAAGGGGGAAGGCAGACATGATACAAGATTGCAGCACAGAAAAAATAACATTTCTTCCTTCAAAATTTGACTTTTCAACAGTCAAAGTGCCACTCCAACATCGACCGCGTATACTACATAGTTCTAAATGACATTAACTTATTATTAATGTTTATAAATATATTTAACTATCATAAATAGCATTATTAATTGTTACTGTTAATATTCTAACGGTAATGATCGCGTTAGTGTGTTTAAGTTATTGCCAACTATGGCTTCCATCTGTCAACGATGCATCCAGTAGACGCTCGGACGTCAGGCTGCTTAGGTCTTTTAACAAATCTAATCTATTGGACACCACGTGATTATGTAAATGACGTGCAAATACATATTGTCGAATTGTCCTACAGCCCTGTTTTGACTCCCATGACCATCGTATCAGATGATTTTCCACTCCTTTGCCCTTGGTTCAACAGACATTCGATTGTTTTTTACTCATCAGGTGATAGTGGTACACACTTCTCATGTGATAAAAGTTTGGTACATTCACCTGTTTTCATCATTCTTCCTTTTTCTTTCTTATTTTATTCCTTCCTTCGCTTGGTGTTTCCTTCGTTCCCTTTTTTCTACTTCTTTCCTTCCCGTCTTCATTTCTTACCTCATCCATTTTCTTGTTTCTTTCCTAACTTCAGCTTTTTATATGATGTTTCAGCGAAATTTATCTATTTTTCACTTGTCTGAGACTGCAGGTTGCGCCAGGAGTCAAATTTATTTGAAAATTACTCGGGAGGTGAAAAACTATTTTGTGGTGATCTTACTGTTCGAGTCCAACTCTCTGTAGTTTGATGTTTTGCCTTTTGTTCAGGTATAGCACTCCGAGTCACCGTATTATTAATTCTCCTATGTTGTACTGAACTGTATTTATTATTATTAGGAACTTAAGGCCAGTTGACACTACCACCTATGCACACCAATCTGGGCATAATTCCTGAAATTGAAGGATCACATCTCTCAGAAATATCAGCCTTTGACCGGACTTACATCAGTAAAAATACGCACTCATTTACTCACACACACTCAGATATCCTTCAACGGTTACCAACACATACACCAACATGCAACATCAATTATTCACACACAGACAAGGTTCCACCCTTCAGTATATAGGCACTAACTAATTCACTCACCAACAGGAACTCATCAACCAACTCCTTTCTCTCTCTCACACACTTATTATTTTATTTATCAATCTTGTTTCATGGATCCCTGCTGAGGAAGAACCTCTGTATGGTTAATACACATACATACAATATGAGTCATAATCATAGTAAAAACAATTACATGTTACGAAGACTTTCATAAACATATACACACATAGTACATATAAATATATATATGTGTGTGTTTGTGTGTGTGTGTGTGTGTGTGTGTGTGAAATATTTATTTATTTTACAGCTACATCAATCCTTGTTTAAAGATGCAGCCCCTTTAAGCCAGATGAGCTATATTTTATAATTAAATGTTATATAATGTGGTTATAGTTCCTTCCAGGCTTATCGATCTTGAGCAACTCTCTTCCGGTTCACGCCTGTTACTCGTCGAATGTCTTTATCCCAACGATCCGGGGATCTACCTCTTCCTCTTTTCAGGTTCCTTGGCATTGAATCCAGAACTGCCATAGTCCATCTGTTGTCTCTTTTTCGAGTAATATGACCAGCCCATTGTCATTTTTGGGATGTCACTCTTTCTGAGATATCTTTCACTTTGGTTATCGAATGAATGTAGACGGCCCTTTTCCTGTCTCTTCTCTTCTGCTGTCTTCTTGCTCATTCCGTACTTCGCTGGGCAGTTCTCAGTTTTTGCTTCATTTGACTGCTTAGGGTCCAAGTCTGCCACGCATTTGTGAGGACTGGTAATACACATTGTTCAAATACCTTTTTTTAAAAAAAAAAAAAAAAAGTACTGGTATGTTTGATTTAAAAACTATGGAATTTCTTCAATATGCTCTCCAGCCCAGCTTTATGCATAGATCTCAGATTTTGAGTCGTCATTCATGTTGATCAGTTGGCCAAGATAGATGAACGGTGCTACAGACTCAGTTAAATACAACACCGCATGTGTCCTGTCCAATGTGTTCTGCCCAGATAAGCTTCTTATCAAAAGTTATGCCAAGATATTTACATTTCAAGTCTTCAACAAGAAATTCTTTTCCCACCTTGTAGTCATAATCAACCTTTAGTTTTTTGTTTGTGTATCTAATAAGTTGAATTCTCTTTGCATTTACGTTCATCCCTTGTTTACCAACCCAGCTAGATATCCTGTCCAGATCACCCTGCAGCTGTTCACAGTCCTCTACTGTTCTGATCCCATTATACAGCATTATGTCATCTGCAAACAACCTAACTTCCGATAATAAACCACTATCCTTGAGCTATTCGAGATTGGAATGCCCAGAGTTAGTTTTCGTGCAAATGGTCCTCTGCCAACCACAATATTTGTGAATTGCAGAGTATGGATGTAGACGAAGATATTTTTTATTTCGATATTTGATATTGAAATTTTGAAATCAGTATCGATATTTTTAAAAATATTTATTATTTTCAATTTTACTTGTAAATGCTACAGTATCAAGTTGTATTTGAGGGATAAGGATTGCTTGCGTCGCACATACGATAAATTCAATCATAGATTTTTAAGAAGGAATGAAAAATTTTCACACCCGATTGATCAAATAAATCTGCTAACATTTTTCAAACAATAAGTGTTTCTGATCAATTACGATCTGAGCAACAAGCAGAAAGAAAGTAAATAATAATTTAAAGACTGTAATAAACTCACCAGCTATTTTGTTAGCAATAATTACCAGACATCATGACAAAAAGCAGTAAGGTAATCATAATTCGAATATTTCCATGCCTTGGACTCATTTTTCGTATGCTAAACACTCTCACTGAAAATCAGCACATATTAATTTTGAGTGACTTACTCATAAGCTGGCGGGTTTCGCCCGTTGTTATGTGTCGAATGCTGCTCTATAATAAACAACAACTCGCATTTGGCATACTAAATTACTACTGGAAGGTGTGTTTAATATGAAATGTGGATGAATTATTTCAAGAATTTCTACATTTAATGACTATGCAAGAAAAAGTAAATATTTCAATCTATAAAAAACATTCTCGGGCTTCCCACCGGGGAAGCGCGTCAATTTGATGCGATATTTCGAAGCCGATTTCAGACTTCATCTTCCGGTTAATTGTTTGTCTCTTGAAACGACTGCCCTTATACAACGACTCCAGAAACCTGACAGTTCACCGAAAGACGAAATTGTAGATCTGTTTCGAAACGTTGCATCAAATTGACACGATTCCCTCATGGGAGGTCCGCAAACGTTTTCTACAGTAGATGTGCCGTAAAATATTTCGTTCGTTCATATCAATCTAGTTAGAGTGGTAAAATCAGTGCAAAAATTATACTACTAGTTATGAACTAATGTGGTAACTGGATCGTTAGTAATTCAGATGTGCTGGAAGTAGGAAAAGCCTACGAACAAAGCTGTAACGTCCGCCGTTTGTTATCATATTTATCGCTGGTATTTATGTAAAATCGATCTCGGAGATATCGTTAATAGCAGTGAGCGGTTGTACGCTGATGTTGCAGTTATCTATAGAGAAGTAAGGTTTTCTGACAATTGCTTAGAAATTCAGCACGATCTGGATGTGATTTCGGCCTGATGCTAACAATGGCAACTCACATTAAACTCCAAAAAAAAGCCAGGCAATGTGCAAAACTAGCAAAAAGAATCAGTTTGTTCACGAGTGCAAAATGAAGAGCTATTGACATGCTTTATTCACTGAAATATTAGTGCGTAAGGAATTAGAAAGAACTTTTTAAAACTCTTTGTGTGGAGCACAGCACTTTATGGTATCGAAACATGGACTTTAGGAATACCGGAAATAAAGAAAATTGAAGCATTTGAAATGTGGTGCTACAGAAGAATGCTGAAAATTAAGTGGACTGACAAAGTAAGAAATGAACGAGTTTTGGAAATGCTGGGTGAGAAAAGAAGTTTGTGGAAGAAGCTTACAGAAAGAAGAGACAGGCTGGTAGGTCATATTTTGAGACATGCTGGATTCGTTAATTTGTTAGTAGAGGGAACAGTGGAAGGTAGGAACTGTAGAGGAAAACAGAGATTAGAATATATGTAGCAGATAATTGATGACGTGGGTTGTAAGGGGTATGTAGAAATGAAGAAGTTAGCACAGGATAGGAAGGGATGGAGGATTGCATCAAACCAGACGAAAGACTGATGACAGCAAAAAAAAAAATAGTACAAAGCAACATAAAATGACACCTGCACATAACCTCCGTGGTAGGTAAATTGTATGAAATTCTAGATTGCATTTTATAGATCATATTTCGAAGACTTAAAACTCTCATACAACTCTCGTGCGTCCACACTTGGATTTACTATTGTGGATTTTGGGACCAAAATCGCAAGGGATTAACAGGCACGATAGAGAAAAGCCGCTCGATTCGCTGAGAGCGGCACAGATTTGATTATTTTGATACATATATTGGGCTGGGTTTTTCTGGCAGATAGAAGATTTAAATGACAATATCTTCTTTCATTTACGAGTGCGATGTAATTTTTCGTCCACAAACCTATTTAAGTCGTAATGACACTGGAGATATGATCAGAGAAATAAGATGAAGACTGATGCTTATGTGAATTCTTTTTTCCCTCGTGCTGATGGAGATTTGAATTCCCAGAGTAAATATTAATTTTGGTGCAAGGCACTCCCTACCACCCACAATACTTGTGAATTGCACTGTATAAGTGTAGATATTAAAGTACATGCATAGAATTTCCGTTGATTCAATGAAAAAATGTTTAGAATTGTCATAGAAAACGGTATCGAATATTATTTAAATTAACAAGCTTAGCAAAACTACTAGAGGCACGTATACAAATATGAACATACATAATGCCGGATGTAAACTGTTTTAATAGCTACAGAATTCCAAAGTCGGTTGAAACCTGTAAATAGGATTTAGCGTCATAGCTAAGAACATTCGGAAAGATTTATGAAGAATTTAAGACCTTTTATAATATGGAACCTGTAATTCTGTACAATTAGAATACTTTCACTATTATTAATAATAAATTACGATGGAGTATATGCCCTGGTGGCATGTTATCTACAATTCTACTTAGGGAGAAATTTACATGGAAAGATAAATGTTAAGCCAAGATAGCAGTATTAAACTAGTAGTACATTTTGTAAATAGTAATTAAACTGTAACCTGACTAGTCTTTGTCAAGAAATTGTGCAAAAATACCTTTTCAGGAAACTTGGTGCCCGTGATCTCTGCGAAAAATGACTCTCCTTCTGCTGTACTGTGACTGTGTTTCTGATATACGATAGCTGCATGCTTCCTATATCTTATCAATAGGTCCCCGGGAACACTCAGACGGATTTCAGCAATATTGTGTGTACACAGTCACGGCAAGGACGCTCTCATCGATATCTCCCAAGTTCGGTTGTGCGACAATCTTAGGTGAGTCCTCAAGGCGAAAACTTCAAACTTGTGCACCAGAAGACAATTATCACTGCCGCTGTTTGTATTCAGGAAAAATGTAGAGTAAAATTATTATGTCTTCATGAGGAAAATTACTTTCCTAACGGCCCCCAAAAAAATCAGCGAATGAATACGGTTTTGATAAATCCTCATAATTATCTTTTGGTTTCAACTTTCGCGCATCGTCCGGCAAACCCTGTTCCAGAGGCCCATTCTGATAACAAAGATCCGTCTATTACCGGCTTGACAGATGAGGAAGAGTATGATTTGATATCAGTCTGGGGAAATTATAGCTTGTGTTCTATCTGGTGAATGAATAGTTGTTTCTGGCCTCGCATTCGGGAGGACGGTGGTTCGAATCCCCGTCCGGGCATCCAGATTTAGGTTTTCCATGGTTTCCCCAAATCACTCCAGGCAAATGCCGGAATGCTTCCTTCAAAATGCCATGGCAGAATTCCTCCCCATTCCTTTCCCGTCTCTAAAGACCTCGCTGTTAAGAGACGTTAAGCAGTACAAAAAAAAAGAAGAAGAAGAAGAATATTTGTTTGTGAAATGTAAAGAGTACGTGGCGTAGATTGGGGACCGTCCTAGCATTCGCCCAGGTGAATTTGAAAAACCCTGCCTAAAAACTGCATTCCAGACGATCGGTACGTGAACCCAGGGATTTGAACCTAGGCAGTACCTGATTGACGCTGTATGACAGAGCTTAAACTAGCGCAGTTTCACTGGTGGGTTCGATATTAGTAAGCATGGTTCCAAAATGTGTCATAGAATAAAGAAACCAAACCCAAAGTAATCACTGCCATCCGTTTCCGATTGTTAATTAAGATCTGGACAAAATAGATGCTCAATAATATGCGCCTGCCTTATGATTTTGATATACTTAAAAAACATCTTTTATGTAAGACTACTTTTTTCCTTAGTCGTACTGGACAGAATACAGTCGCCAGTTCCTATCTTCCGTATTTCTAACTGCTACTGTGTTTTTGCATGTGATGTGAAGCTTTCTTATGCTGTATATGAAGATGAAGAAAATTGTTATCAACCCATTTCGGTACAAATCTTCCAAAGACACCAGTCAGTAGTGTTGCAGATCATTCACATTACACTTGTCTAATTTTACAACAATGAACTGTTATGAGCTGGTGGACGTTGAACGCTTACGATTTTTGTAATTTACTACAGCTAATGTGAGTTGGATTGTTAAATATATTTACAAGGGGCCTAACAATTAAAGGAAGCTGCTTAAATACTATTGAAGGTACAATTAGTCTATTGTAGGACTTACGATTAACACTATCGGGAGAGTTTTGGCGCGCTTGTTAGATCCTAAAGTAAAATTTACATGTTAGCGTAAGCATTGGCCTTTTCTTCGGATTCATCTCTTCTGTTTGATGATTTATTAAATTAGTGACTGCATTGATTTTTTTTATATGTTCAATCAGTAGCTGAGTGCTGCGCAGCACCTACCTGTCGGGAAGTCATCCCGCGGCTTCCACGATAATACGCAGCGTCCTACTTCGAATGCCTCATTTTTTTTAATGTGACGAGAGGCTGCCATGCTCGATATTTCTGAACCATACAGAAAAACAGGTTGAAGTATTGCACCTACAGGAGCATTTTCGTCTCCGTGTGTATTCCGTCGGCTCTTAGAACTGTGTCGAGACCGGCAAGTCTGGCACGACATCTATATGTCTTTTCACCGTCAGCCGTTTATAGCTGCAATCCATTTCACTTGGTCCAGGCAGTTAATATCTACGTCAGCAATTTGAAACTTCATATCAGGAGTTTTGTTTTTGTTACAAAATATTGTTGGATCAGATTTAGTGTTGTTTATTTTGATGCGCCAGACGTTGCCCCACTAAGTAAGAATTTCCAGATGACACTGAAATTTCTTTATTGCAAATTTGTCGTTTCTGTGACTGGTGTACGGAGCTGTATCGTCAGCGTAGTGATAACGCATGGTGTGGTGTATAACTATACCATATATGCAGTGCTGGATTTCCCATTAGGCTGTATAGGCTCCAGCCTAGGGGCGGCAAATTTCCTAGGGTGCCCGCTTTAGTAAGCCGTCAAATTTGTGTGTGATTATAAACATAATAGAAAAACGTCTACTATAAATTTTCATTTAAGTGATGACATCTAGTAGTGAAGTGATAAACTCGGAACAATTAATAGAAAAGAAAAATACGTTTACTATCAATTTTCATTTAGCTAAGTGGTGACAGAGAACAATTAGCTAAGATATTAATTTAATTCTTCATTAGTTTCCTGACTTTCTATCTTGTTCAACGCAGTCTGTAGCCCGCCGTATATTTCCGAAGGAAGACTCTATAGACAGAGGTAAGTTTCTGCTGACAGACTTAAATTTAATGATTTCTATAATAAAAATACTTAAGTATGATCTAAGATTTCATTAAATGAATATCTGGATGTTGAAAGTCCCCGAGCGCTCGAAAGTCCTAATTTTATTGAAAAAATCATTGAAAAGTCAATGATTTTTTAAACTTAACTCGTCATTTCTCAGCTAATAGTGAATTAAATTCTTTGAAATTTTTAAGGAACACGCATTGAACAATGATTGAAATTAATATAAATTTTAATCGTTTAATAGTAATTAATTGATTACAAATCAGAGCGTACGTCTTAACGTGTTTTCTGTTCTTTGCCGATAAAAAGTGTGTTACGAAGTTTGTCGTATGGAAAACTGTCAGTAAGAAAGTTGTTCCTCTATCCCGTATAAAACTATAATGATGTATTACATTTTTCACTTTCTTGTTTGTATTCTTGTTTCATAATAAACATTCATTTTTCTTGTTTCTATTTTATGACTAAATCTGAATACTTTCAAGTAATGAAGTCACTCTTCATTACTTCACATATTCACCATTCACATATACATATAATCGTTTGCTACCTAATAAAGGTAATACAAATTAGTGATTAGTATAAGTGTGAAGGAGAAAATGGCGGCACAAAATGAACAGCCTACACTAAAAAAAAGTTTAAATCCGGCCCTGCATATATGTAGATATTGTTTACTGCAGATACTATTAACAGTGGCAAGATGACCTGTAGGACGCTGGCGTGTACTTTTCTAATTGTGCTCTGGGCGTTTTCGTATTTAAAGAAGGAAATAGGAATTAATTAACAATATCAGATAGTCTACCACGTCAAAACACGATCAGCGAAGTGGATTAATTACTATAGCCCTTGGGAGCGAACCGCATAAGGAGGCCGCTGATTTCGAGCAAATAAGACAGCCGCAGCTTTGCAGTTCCACGTTGGAACATTTGCAGAATGGATAGAGTCATGGTTCTTGGCGGCTGCTCCAGCAACATTAACTACCCAGCAACCCAACTCACCATATTTCCATTCCAGATGCCGTACGGTGTCTATATAGAATCCGTTCCAGAAGGCTGATTCAACTTGAACTTCGAAACTGACGACTGCTGGTGTTAGCCGCGACACCACGTCCTCACTTTACGGAGCGTACATAAACCACGTAGCTCCTTTTTGGCCTCCTGTGAACCCCCTCCCCCTCCCGCTCACGTAGCCCGACGTGGCTTTTGTCTCTAACGTCCCCCCCCCCCCACGTAACTTTATTTCCTTTTGATTTCAGAGCACATTTTGTATTGTTTTCTCTCGTCAGACTATCATAAATTACATACGGAGATAATTAACTGAGGGAAATAAATATTCACATGCTGTTGTGTATTCTGTTCCTCATTTTAACTCTGAAAAATGTTATGAAAGGAAAGCTACGTGGCCTGGCTTGGAACCCCCCCCCCCTCCTCCCACGTAGCCCAGGGTAGCCTTCCAGCCAACCCCTCCCCTCCCTGGACCGAGCCACGTAGTTTGTGCACGCTCCCTTACCATGTGGTCACAATATATAAACAGATAGATACAAAAGAACTTACCTTAAAAATGATTAAGGCCAACATCTCTTAACCATTGCTTTTATTGCTGTTACTTTTGAGATGAATGAATCCTTTTCAGAAGGTCCTTCTTCTCACACAACATTTTATAAAAGTTGGTACAGGAGTAATCGAAATTAACTTTAGTGATGAGCGTCACTTTCAAGGTATTTGTGGATAGCTGAGTTTTGTCACTTGTCCATAAGGCATTCATGTGGGAAAACACTCGTTCAGTAGGGGCATTAGTTCCAGGCAAACAGAAAAAAAAACTCCAATATTTTAAGCATATTTAAATAAGGTACATTATGAGAATTGAAGTGGGAGATAATTTGTAGCCAACATTGGTCAGCTGATGTTTTATTCAACCTCCACTCGGCTAGTATTTCTGATGTCACATATTGTTTCACATATACGTATTCGTCGCATAAAGCAGTTTCATCAATTACAACAGATGGGTTTATTTTCATAACGAAATCTACCGAGTTTTGTATCTCTTCCCAGCTAGGTATCTCTTTCAGTGTTACCCACCCAAACTGTTTCAAATGCTCAAGGGACGCTGTCCATTGTTCTAAATACTGAACAGCAACTTGGTAGAAAGTATAAACATACTTTCGAAATTTTGCCACTTCCGAAGTAAGGCCCTCTTTCTCCAAATTTACAAGAATGGTCCTAACAACTGATGTAAAAAAAAAACAGTCGTTCCCCTTTGAAGCCAAGTTGGACTTTAAATCACAAAGTACGTGAATACTGTCACTGTTTCACCTTCTATTTTTTGTATAGCTGAATGAAAAGTTGAAGCCTGGTTGTGAATAAAATAGAGCCAAGCCTCTGACAAAAGGGTTCTCAAAGAAGGTTTTTATGATATGTGGACACTTATCTTGTGATTCAAAATAGGATTTTAAGGGTGAAAACATACGGAGAAGACGTTCGACAGCAGGAAGTAGGGCCAGCCACCTTGTTTTACTGTATCGTAATACCTGTCTGTACTCCTGTTCCACAAATTCGCAGAACTCTTTAAGACTTTCAACCCTAACTGTGTACAAATAGAAATATGAATATGTTTCAGAGACAATTCCTTCTATATCAATTGGGAGAATATCAGCAACTGTCTGAATAGTATTGTGGATGATATGAGCATTACAACCTACTCCTACTAAATCGTGTCCTATGTTATCTTTTAATTTTGTGAAGACGTTGTTCGCACCCTCTCTCGCCACACCACCAAAATTACAATTTGTGTTATCAGCACACAGAGCAACTACTTTCTCCTTTATGTTAATATCATCCAAACAATCTATTAAAAACGCAGAGACAGTTTGCGCTATTTCTCCAGGCAGTGAATTAAGTTCTAACAATTTAACACTAATTTCCTCAGCAGGAAGAAAATACCTCACCAGTATAGGAAATATTTTAATATCCTTATGATTTGAGGCATCTGTCATTACTGAAACGAAATTAGCTTGTTGTAAGTCAGAGTGTAATTGAGAAATTGCAACTGGACTTAATACATTTAGTAAAATTGCCTCCGCTTTCGTACGACCGCATGAGAATTTAGGTTCAAAAACAAACTGTACAAGTTTGGAAGTGCAATCTAATGACCTAAAAGACTGATTATGCCGCCCTGTGTGATAAACAATAGCTCCTTCAGTGGCCGCTAATCTCATTTCTTTTTCACCAAAGAATTCACTTTTCTATGTTTTTCACTAGCTAAATGATGCGTAATATCAGACCGTCCCCCGTGACTTATGCTAAATGAAGAAGAACATGCATTGCATCGAATATCCGAATCAGTGATGGTTTTCTTAATAAATGGATATTCTTTCTCAAGTTTAGAATTAAATACACACTTCATGCATTCGCAAAAGAACATAAAAAAAGAAAAATATTTAAAAGGAAATAATAATTGTGACAGTTATGAAAGGTTTCCTGAGGATGCAGAAAATAGTCAAGAATGTAAAACGAGAAGGGGGGGAATGCCAGGCCTTGAAAATCGGGACATTTTGCGTTCCGATTTGGATTTTAAAAAATCCGGAACAAAAGCTGAAAAAAAAGGACTGTCCCGGCTAAATCGGGACGTCTGGTCACCTTACTCATGGCAGAGGATTCTGCTTGGTTTTGCCTCCAAGATCCTCCTTGAACTATTGTTCCATCAATAATGTCAAAAGTTTCCGGAGGTGTGTAAATATTTCTGGAAGTTTCACTATTTTTCAAAAAGTTATGCATCAAAATGCACGACTTAGTGACCAATATAGCTCTTTTTAGGTTAATTTCCATTTTTTTTTTTTTTTTTTAATTCTGAATACAGACGTCAGACACAGAAAACATTTTCAACTATAACCCGTGTACTAGACAACTGTTGATTAAATGTTCGTTCTACTGAACCAATGTTATGATTTCCAGGAAAAAGTTCGCTTAAAGCGAATGCTCCGTCACCTAAAAAAAACATAAGACACATTTTTTGTTTACCAGGTAGAGGGCTATCAGGAGGTAAATTAGCGGTATTCATGATAATTTTTTTTCTAAAGTAAACTATTTTGAAATACTCCTCCGTCACTAATTCTTCCCTGAGCGCCGATATCGGTAAATATGAAACGATAACTGCTGTGAACTAAAGCTAAGAGTACAAAGCTGAATGTTCCTTCATAATTACAATATTCAGAGCCACTGTGTATTGGACTATGAACAATGACGTGCTTTCCGTCAATACAACCAACACAATGTGGGAATTTTTTTCTAACTCCGCTTTTAATGATAACCATTCTTCTGGGGCCTGTGGCATATGAAAAATAAAACAGACAATTAGTATTATATTTTCATTAATTCTAGAATTTTACTTTACAGACAACATCGCCACCTCACGTTGAGAAAGATCAGATACCATCACCAGACATTATTGAGGGGGACAATAATCAAGAGCAGCCGGCTAAAAGGCCTGTAAGTTCTACAAACCCTGGTCAACGGCAAAAGCGTCACCACCGTGATTCTGAATTAGACGCTGTACATAGGAACATAAGTGAAACTGTGACTATTCTCAACAATGTGTTAAGAACCAAAAGGAATATGAAAGCGACCTGTATGGAAAATTATTGTCAGTAAAGTTGCGCAATTATTCGACACGCGAACGACATCAAATTATGTACCAAATTGATGGACTTCTTCTAGCAAATCCACCGCAAGAACTCCAGCATGATACCACAAGATTTCCTTCATCTGCACACAACATTATTCCCAGTGAATCCTCGTCCCTTTCTTCTAACTCCCCATATTATGCTCCACCACAAACTCCTGTACATATTTATGTACCACACAGACCACCTTCCAGTTACCCTACATATGTTCCACCACAACCTCTTGTGCTGACGCATGTTCCTGGTCAATCTGCTTCCAATGCAACTGATTATTTACCATCACAATCTCCTGTGCGGATGAATATAGCAGGCCGAAGTCTTTCAAGTAACTCCACTTATCCTTTGCAATCCCCTGCGCACGTTTCATCTCAGGAAATAACACCAGATGCTCCTAACATTATAAACATAGCATTTGAAAAATCTTCAAACTAAATAAATATTTATACTGATTCAAACATGAAATATTAATATTGCCAACCTGCTAGAAAAACTATTTCAAAAACTTTTAAATAAATAAATATAATTATATTAGAAGTGCATTAATTCATTTTACTGCTCACCTTTATTTCATCCTTTAAAACATTATTAATAGCTTCACAAACTTCATAAATGATTATTGATACAGCTGCACTTGAAATGTTGAACAAATAATGAAGACTTCTAACACTGTCTCCAGTAGCTAAAAACCGTAGAGTTATAGCTAAGCGCACTTTTGCTGGTATTGGCATTCTGAGTTTAGTTTTTTGTTTTGTGATTAAATGCTCCATTTTGGTCAATAGAAATTCAAAATCAGCTTGTGACATTCTGCAAAAATTCTAAAACACTCCACAGGCTTCACTTACCATTTCTTGGAACATTTGTTTCATACTTTGCCTGAAAGTATAAAATTATGTAATCGAACAAAAAGATACGTCTATAAGCATACTACTCTATGATTAATATTTTACTCAGTAAAAATATGTAACTCCTCAATTTATGTATATTATTGTAATTCTGAATAATTATTCGATGAATCGCTATCATTCATCCACCACCTTCTTCTCCGACGTCTTTTTTGTTCGACCGTTCTTTTTTTTTTTTTTTTTTTTTTTTTTTTAAAAAAAAACGATAGTCACATTTGTTTGCGCACTTAGCAAAAACAATGCCGATCCTGCAGCGGTATCTACGTCATCCATGGTTAAACTTACACGTTCCAACACTGAATGAATTCTTGCGGGAGTGTAAGCGGCAGTTCCTGTCAGCGCTCGTGCACGAGGCGAGAGTGTAAATGCGACATTAAAATCGTTATGGCTCTCGAAACACTGTTTAAAGACGGTAACAATTCAACAAGAAAAGTTCAATTCAAATTTTATCATTAGTGTTTATATCATAAAAAGATATTCCACGTTTCTGCAACCTGTAGTAAATGCTCTACATTAGAAATGGGTAGATCATATAAAAAGGAATAGCAGACATTTCAAGAAAACACCATTTAATTTAATTTAATTGCAATGGAGCACACGCTCCGGTGGCAATCTCCCTATAACCCCATCTTCCCCCTATCCTGCACCCACCTACATTTGGCCTCCACAAATTTTATCTTTAAATTCTTTCAACGTTTTCGGTAAATTATTCATCATTACTCTTGGTCACTGATTCCAATCCCTGACACTCTTACCTAAAAAAAGAGAATCTTCCCACACCCTTGTGCCTGAAATCGAGTGCCAGCTTGTGATCATGGTCATCTTTTCCCTTCCATTCACTACTTTTCATACCTACTGCAATATCTTTCCATGCCTCATCACCAGTATACACCCTGTACACTCCCATGACCCTCCTCATCCTCCTTCTATCTAACAATGAATCCCATTCCAGCTCCTTTATCATATCCGTCACTGATTGCATTCTGCGATAATTTCCAGAAACAAATCTTGCCGCCCTTTTTTGCACCTTCTCCAATTCCTTATTTGATACGCAAAATGAGGGGCCCATACTACACTACCATATTCAAGCAATGGTCTGACCAAAGTTTTGTAACCCAATTCCTTTACTTCTCTCGTACATCCGCTCAAAACTCTCTCCAATAAGTGCAGAATTTTGAAACCTTTTCCTACCACCTGTCCAATGTGTCCTGCCCAGTTAAGCTTGTTATCAAATGTAATGCCAAGATATTTACATTTCAAGTCTTCAGCAAGCAATTTTGTCCCCACCTTATTCATAATTAATCTTTTGTTTTTTATTTGTGTATCTAATAAGCTGACTCTTCTTTGCATTTATCTTCATCCCATGTTTACCAACCCAACTAGATATCCTGTCCAATTCACCCTGCAACTGTTTACAATCCTCTATCGCTTTGATTCTATTATATAGCACTAGACGACCCGTGCGAAAATTTCGCGAATAAAATGTGATGAATAGTGAGGTTGAATTCTTGTAATATAATGAAAAGTAGAACCGTACTTTTGTAGCATATATATATATATATATATATATATATATATATATATTGTATAATAGGTACGCATCTAAATACTCACAACATATTACATAAAGTTTAGGAAAATTTAAAGAACTTTATGTCAAACTGTTACTGACCTTAACAGAATACAACCCACCTGAACAAAATGCACATAACATATCAACATCTCTGTGATATTTGTTGCTGTGTGAGTAAAATGTTTACATTGGAATGGTATAGCAAAACGAAAGTGGTTCCATAACAGAAAAAAATATCCGAATAGCTACTTGTTGAATAAAAAAAAGTTTCTTGGCATCTCTGTGATATCTGCTGCTGCAATCGAGGGACTTGGCTCTGAACTTTCTCATACGCGCTACCACTTAAAGCACCAAATTCAGAAAAAATCTTTCTTAATTTATGATTTTACCTAACTGGAGACCTTAATCTTTAAAACGATATGATATTTATCGATTTCGGCTAGGTATCGAAGAAGATGCTTGACATAAAAAAAACACGCTGTAGAAATAATATTGATACTTTTGCCCTTTAAGGGTCGAATTCCAAAAAATTTCTTTTATAAAATATGGTGTGACCAAAGCAACCACCTTGGTCATTAAAATGATACCTCATTTATCAATTTCGGTTAGTTATCAAGCGAGGTAAAAAAAATAGTTCTAGAATTGATGATATTTTTTGCCCCTTAAGGGTTAAATTTGGAGAAAGTTTTTTCTTGAAATATGACGTGACAAAAGCGGATAAAGTAATATTTAAAACGATACCTCATTTATTAATTTCAGTTAGGTATCATGGGAAATAAAGAGCTTCTGACAGAAAAATGCAATGTAGAAATATTAATACTTTTGCGATCTAAGGTTAGAATTTTGAAAACCTTCTTTCTTAAAATGTGGTTTAATGGAACCTAAGAACTTACAAAGACCTCAATCTTTAAAATGATACCTCGTTTATCAATTTTGTTTAATTATCAAAGGAGATAAATGACTCGAGACACAAACAATGGAATTTTAGATATACTTATATTTATTCCCTTTAAGAGTTCAATTCAGAAAAATTAATTTCGTAAAATGTGATGTTACCACGGTGGAAACCTTAACTTTTAGAATGATACCCCATTTATCTATTTTGGTTAGATATTAATGGAGATAAATGGCTCGTGACACAAAAATGCGTTGTAGAACCATTTATACTTTTTTCCATTAAGGGTTAAATTCCAAAAACAAATTTTTCTTAATATATGATGTCACCAAAGCTGAGGCATTACTCTTCATACTCCTAGTTCATTTATCAATTTTGGTTAGATATCCAGGGAGATAAATAGCTCGAAACACAAAAAACGCATTTTAGAAATATTGACATTTTTGCCCTTTAAGGGTCAAATTACCAAAAATTCCTTTATTAAAAAATAATGTTACCACGGCGGAGACCTTAGTCTTTAATATGATATTTCATTTATCTATATCGGTTAGATATCAGGGGAGATAAATAGCTCGTGACACAAAAATGTGTTGTAGAACTATTTATACTTATTCCCTTTAAAGGTTGAATTACAAAAAACTTCTTGCTTAAAATTTGATGTCATCAAAGCTGAGACACTACTCCTCATAATCGTACTTGATTTATCGATTTTGGTTAGATATCCAGGGAGATAAATGGCTCGAAAGACAAAAAACGTATTTTAGAAAAATTAACATTTTTGCCCTTTAAGGGTCGAACTACGAAAAATTCCTTTCTTAAAATATAATAATACCACGGCGGAGACCTTAATATTTAATATGATACCTCATTTATCTATATCAGATAGATATTACGAGAGATAAATGACTCGTGCACAAAAATGCGTTGTAGAACTATTTATACTTTTTCCTTTTAAGGGTTGAATTCCAAAAACATTCTTTCTTAAAATATGATGTCACAAAGTTGAGACATTACTCCTCATAATCCTATTTCATTTATCGATTTTGGTTAGATATCCATGGAGATAAATGGCTCGAGACACAAAAAAAAAACGTATTTTAGATAAATGGACATTTTTGCCCTTTAAGGGTCGAATTACGAAAAATTATTTTCTTAAAATATAATGTTACCACGGCGGAGACCTTAATATTTAATATGATACCTCTTTTATCTTTATCGGTTAGATATGAAGTGAGGTAAATGGCTCGTGACACAAAAGCGCATTGCTAAAATATGGATACTTTTGCCCTTTCGGATCACGATGCCCAGTTATTAACCATCAACACTTCAATAGGAACTAGCACTAAGAGTAATGTTTTTAAACTTCAGCGTGTAGTAAATGATGAGTCAGTTACTTGTTTTAGAAAGTGCCTCAATACTACAAACTGTGCTCAAGGTATGGATGAAAAATACAACATTTTTAATAGGATTGTATTAAATTACTTTCAAAGTTGCTTCCCCTTGAAAAAGTATCGTGCTTCTCGAAAAGAACAAAAACCTTGGATATCTATAGGCATTAGAACATAATGCATTAATAAAAGGAAGTTGTATATTGCCTCCAGGAACAGTGAGAATGTTAATGTTAAAACACATTACAAACAAGACTGCAAAATACTGAAAATGGTTATTAAAGAATTTAAAAGTATGTACTACAAACATAAAATTCATGATTCTGAAAATAAAATTAAGACAATATGGGACATTGTAAAAAAGGAAATAGGAAAAAGTAATCAAACAAGTAACGATATTTTTGTCAAAGAAAATTCAGTAGAATCTAATTTTTCAATTGCTGATATACTTAATAAACAGTTTTTATATGTTGCTGATAAATTGACTGCTAATAGCTCAGTGACACACAGTATGGATTTTGTCGAAACAGGCTTCCAAGAAAAATTTAAATCTATGTCTGTAAAATTAGCTACTCCAGAAGAAATAAGAAAAATTATCAGATCTCTTAAGAGCACATACTCAAGTGGTTATGATGGGATTCCAGCAGATTAATTAAATTGTGCTCCACAGAATTAAGTAATATACTACGTTATCTATTTAATATATCTTTACTTGAGGGTATTTTTCCAGAAAGACTTAAGTATGCTGTAGTTAAGCCACTCTATAAAAAGAGAGATAAGGCAGCCCTATCGAATTACCGACCAATTTCATTGCTAACAGCCTTCTCCAAAGTTTTTGAGAAAGGAATGTACAATAGAGTTTATGAACACCTTGAAAATAATAATATTCTAACTAAATCACAATTTGTTTTTCAAAAGGGTCATTTAACAGAAAAAGCTATATTTGCATTCACTGACAATATTTTAGAAGGAATAAATGATAAATTAATTCCTGTGGGATTTTTTTGTGACTTATCTGAAGCATTTGACTGTGTAGATCATAAAATTCTGATACAGAAACTAAAGTATTATGGTATAGATGGCATTGATAATAAATGGCTTAGTTCTTACCTCAATGGAGAATTTTAAGGCTGCCTTAAGAGGTCCACTGTTTTCAGAGTGGAAATTAATCAGATGTGGAGTATCTCAGGGTTCTATATTGGGGCCACTATTGTTTTTAATATATATAAATAATCTACCCTGTGTTTAATCTAAAAACTCAAAATTTGACCAATTTGCAGATGACACAAACATAGGAATTAAAAATACTCCAGATTTATCTACAGAATATATTTCAAATTATGCCTTTTAACTGATTAATAAATGGTTTACAGCTAATGGCTTGTCTTTAAACTTTGATAAAACTCAGTACATGTAATTCAGTACATCACACAGATTAACAACAGATATAGACATAAAATTTTCAGGCCAATCCATTCAAGAGGTAGAGAGTGTGAAATTTCTAGGATTGTGTATTGATCATAATTTAAATTGGAAAGTACATGTTTCTGACTTACTAAAGCGATTGGGAGCAGCCACGTTTTCAATTCGTACAATTTCAGCTTTAGGTGATCTCCGTATGAGGCAGCTAGTTTATTTTGCTTATTTTCACTCCTTATTGTCATATGGAATAATATTCTGGGGCAATTCTACCCATAGAGACAAAGTGTTCAGAGCCCAAAAGGGTGTAATAAGAATTATGTGTGGGGTTAGCAATAGAACTTCATGTAGAGAGCTGTTCAAGAAGTTAGGGATTTTAATATTAGCATCTGAGTATATATACACATTAATGTCCTTTGTAGTCACAAATTATACTTTGTTTGAAACAAATAGTAAAATACACAATTATGGCACTAGAAGTAAAAATGATCTTCACAAGACTTACAAGTCATTCATTTGTTCAAAAAGGGGTCAGATATTCAGGGATACATATCTTCAATATACTCCCAACACATATTAAATGTCTAGTAGATGATAAGAATAAATTCAGGAAAAAATTTAAAGAATTTTTAATTGACAACTCCTTCTACTCTGTCGAAGAATTTATTTCTAAGGTACCTAAAAAAATAACTGCCAGTATATTGTGTAAATATAGTTCATATAATTAATTTACCATGTATGCTATGACTGTACATCTCCTGGTGTATGTATTTAGTTTGTTACATAATTGTTTACGGTACCATACATGTTATGACTGTACATCTTGTGGTGTATGTATTATTTTGCTATGGATTTTTTTTTAATGTACCGTATGTGCTATGACTGTACATCTTCTGGTGTATGTATTATTTTGTAATGGAGTGTTTAATGTACCATGTATACTATGTATACTTTTAATAACCTTTTTCAGTATTTTGAAGTACTGTTTGTAATGTGTTTTAACTTTAGCATTTTCACTGTTCCTAGAGGCAATATACAACTTCCTTTTATTAATGCATGATGTTCTAATGCCAATAGTTATCCAAGGCTTTTGTTCTTTTTGGGAAGCACGACACTTTTTCAAGGGGAAGCAACTTTCAAAGAAATTTAATACAATGTTGCTAAAAATGTTGTATTTTTCATCCATACCTTGAGCACTGTTAACCTGCTCCAGTTTGTGGTATTGAGGCACTTTCTAAAACAAGTAACTGACTCATCATTTATTACACGCTGAAGTTTTAAAGACATTACTCTTAGTGCTAGTTCCTATTGAAGTGTTGATAGTTAATAATTGGGCATCGTGATCCGAAAGTCCATTGATGGATGGCTTGATGGAATAACTGAATTTTGAGGTATCTAGGAAAACATTGTCTATAGCTGAGTGACCAGAGTGACTATTATTCATTATTCTCGTTGGAAAATTAACTACCTGAGTTAAATTGAATGAACTGACTAATGATTCTAACATGACTTTACAGGGTAAGTTATTTAGAAAATCTACATTAAAATCACCACATACTACTATGTTGACTTCTTTTATGCTTAAAATTCTACCATAATCTTGTTTTCTTTTTATAAAATGTATTTCATCAATTTGTTTATTGTTATCTACCTCGATGCAAAGAAAGACTTTCACATATTATGTTTGAATAAATCTGTGGTCATTTTATATATCGATATCTTTAATTGTAATGTAGTCTTTGGAATGTTGTCTACTTGCAGCAGAGATAAGGTTAGAGGTTAAAACCCGGTACTATTTGTTTGTGTGATTGGTCTGTATGGTTATAGTGGGATGACTAAATGGAAAATGCGATAAATGTGAGAACACGTGTAGACATCACTGTGAGTACTATTAAATAAAATTAGTGAATTACTGAACGAACTGATTCAATGTTGATTCCTTGTTGGATTCGAAGTGATTTTGATTTTTTGAATGTACTACTTTGTAAGAAGATGAAGGTGACAGTTCTGTAGGAAAGAGGTAAATTGCATCAAATAAACGAATTCTTCTTATATTAGTATTATTTGCGTAGCATTGAAATTCTGTTTGGTTTTTTCTGCATTGAATTTATGAGCAACATTTGCTAATGCTTTTGATATGATCTGTTGATTAAGATATAAATCTTCGAATTATTCTGTACGATTAAGATTATTAAATGAACTGAATGGTTTTACATTCAGTTTAAGTTTGTCAGTATCTGTAGCTGAAAGTGTGAACTGTATCGGACGTCATATAGGCCATTGTAAACAATATCACCAGTAAATAATGGATTTTTACAGCAAACTGTGTGGAGAGTGGTTATTTATTGTGCTCGACTGTTTTCTGTGGTGTCAGTTTTGTTACCCTCGGTTTTATTCGCCATTGAGAAGAATATTGTGCAAATGATTGAAAATTACTTGTTTAATGGATTTACAGGATTATTTATAGGAAGTATGGGATCTATTGGAGACGATACCGATATGTTTGATATTATGAGTCTTCTGAGTTTTAAAAATTATTTTTCGTTTTCACATTTGCTGATTTCTTCTGTCGTAGGATTTAATGAGTTTTTAATGGTAGAACGTATGGTATTACTAGATGTTAACGATACTGTTTGATGTAAATATATTTTTATTTTAACATGAATTAATGGAGTTGGTTAGTGCCTGCTATACACAGCTGCTCTTTAATTTGTGGATCCCTCTAGTGATGTTTGTTGCTGCACGTGCCATGTATGCATCATAGTATGTGCAAAGTAGTTGTAATGGTATCGCGATTTGCACTAATCCTGCACATGCCCAATTATGATGATGTGAAGACTGTGCTTTTAGAGGATAAGAATATATTACCAAGAGATACTGACTGCAGGTGCGTGATGAAAGATCATAAATACTAATGAAATAGTAGAAGCTGATTAAGAAATAAGAGGTATTAGTTACATCAAGTAGTGATAGAATCTGAAATTTCCCCAAGGTTTATAGAGTGCACTTTAGAGAAAGAGGAGGAATTGGTGGAGGCACGTTATTGGTTAGCCAAGACTTATGTTCACTGGTGTTCAGAGCTCATAGTCATGATTTACTTAGAGTAGGTTTATGAGATGATAGAAACAAAAATTATAGTCTTGGCTGCTGATCGCAGCAGAAAAATGAATGATGATGAGGATCTTGTGGAGAAACAAAAGTCACATTTAGAGTTCATGGGAAAGCATAATACAGTCATTATTGCTGAGGATTTAAATTTACCAGTTATCAATTTGGATAGAAGTAAGATTAACAACTAAAGGAACCAAAGATCTGTAAATACCTAAATAATGAAAAAAGGCTGTAGGCCTACACAAGTGGTAGAGCAGAGAACAAGGGTAACCTCTGGATGGTGCATCTAGAAATTTCTATGTGTATGTTTAATTTAATTGCAATGGAGCACACGCTCCGGTGGCAATTTCCCTGCACACCCAACTTCCCCTATCCTGCACCCACCTACATTTGCCCTCTTCAAATTTTAACTTTAAATTCTTTTAAAGTTTTCGGTAAGTTATTCATCATTCCCCTTGGTAACTCATTCCAATCCCTGACACCCTTACCTAAAAAAGAAAATCTTCCCACACCTTTGTGCCTGAAATCGAGTGCCAGCTTGTGGTCATGGTCATCTTTTCCCTTCCATGAACTACTTTTCATACCTACTGCAATATCTTTCCACGCCTCATCGCCAGTATACGCCCTGTACACTCCCATGACCCTCCTCATCCTCCTCCTATCTTGCAATGAATCCCATTCCAGCTCTTTTATCATATCTGTCACTGATTGCATTCTGCGATAATTTCCAGAAACAAATCTAGCAGCCCTTCTTTGCACCTTCTAACTGGGGGAGGAAAAAGATATTTGTCAATTGTAAATAAGATTGAAGAAAGAGTTATTGAAGATTTGTAAAATGTATGTGATGTTATGTAACTAGTGGGTAATATCACCCAGGGTTAAAAAGGTTTGAAACAGGATACGTAGAAATTAGACTGAGAAATTAGAAATAGGTCATGCGGAGAAATTAGAAATAGGTCATGCGGATATTATGAAGGAACTTTTAAAGCTTTAAAATAAATGTATAATTGGGTTAGTGTGGATAATATTGCTGCAGATGTATTAAAGATAGGTAAATTCAATATTATACCTTACCTTTTAATATTTAGATTGAGTTTGGAGATTTGCTAAATACAAGGGGACTGGAAAATTGAAATAGTAGTATTGGTCCATAAAGGAGGACCAACAAGTAGGGTTCAAAATTAAAGCCTGATTACTTTTGTAAATCAATGGGGAGATCAGGAAAAATGGTTTGCAAATCAGCAGTATGGTGTATGACTTGCTGCGTGGAGGATTTTTTGAAAGGTATAAAGTAAAGAATTGGGATAGTAAAAGTCGTACCGGTATCAAAAGAGGTGGAGTTGAAAATGAAAGTGTCACTGGGATTGAGGGTGGGTAATGTAATTGAACTATAGCTATTAATTATTTCAATAAATGATTGTGTCATTGGTTTACTGTCAGAAGTTGAGTAATTTACAGATGATACAATGGTAAATAATAGGACCATAACAGGAGACAACTGAAAACAGCTGCAAGGTGATCTGAGCAGATATATAGTTGGGTAGGTCAACAAAGAATGAAGATAATGCTGTGATTGGGTACACAGATGAGAAAAACTAAAGGAAAGGAATTGTTTGTTGAAGTTCTTGCTTGTAAATATCTTGTCATAACATTTAATAATAAACTAAGTTGGTCAGGATACATTAGGCATGTGGTAGGAAAGGGTTTAAAAGGTTCTTAATTTATTGGAGAGGCTATTTATTTTGTGTCAAAAGTGGTATTATTACAATAATTGGAAACACAAACAACAGTATTATCAAGAACAGAACAGGGGGATAGAAAAAAATACAAGGGTAGTATTTAGTACCAATCAGTTCATATTATACAGGACCAAAAGTCAGCAACTTGTACATCATTGTCACTGGCGTGAAGGAGGTCTTGCAGAATGCACGTTGATGGGCACTGTGTGCAGTTGTATATATGCTGGATGGTCTCATGGAGTAGAAATGACGTTAAATCTGTGACGCCGCCTCTAAATTCTCAGCTGATACTGCGCATGCGCGGTGGCGGCAGTGACCATATTGCGAATCCATACAAATGCAAAGTTCACATTGTGTTTGATGCTGTGATTATTTCATTTTCTAATGTGTATAAGTGGTTTATAATGCCTTCTTGTGTTTCATAAGGGACAAAGAATTTATCTGTTATTGTTAGTAATTTCATGAGAACCATGTTAGTGACAAAACGTGTATCGTGGTGGAAACTACTTCCAGCTATTCCCAATCAAGCTTACGATGTATGGTAACAAGATAACAATTTTTATTCTGGTCTAGGCTGCATTTCAACCTAACCACAAATGGTAGTAATAAAACTGAAATATCCGTTCTGCATGTCCACCATGTAATTCATTGTGGATTTGGCAGAATTTATTTTTGGTCCAGGCCACGTCCCAACCCAATCACCTCAATTTGGAGACAGTATATCCCGCAAACTAAACAAGATATCGAAAAATTTTATTCTTTATTTTCGATTTTTTTCGTCGTGTTACATAAGAATGCATCATCAAATTTGACTTTTGCAAAATTATTCTTCTGCATTTCGACTCAAGACTTCTCACTTTTGAGACAGTATATCTCGAGAACTAGGCGAGATATCAAAAAATTTTATTTTTTATTTGTCTCGTCTTTTTAAATAAGAATCCATCATCAAATTTGACTTTGACCAATTTTTTCTTCTGAATTTCAACCAAAAACATCTCACATTTGAGACGGAATATCTCGAAAACTAAGCAGGATATCAAAAAAATGTATTCTTCATTTTTTATTTGTCTAATCGAGTTACATAATAATCCATCAGCAGATTGCGGCATTACGTTTATCCTAGAGTCCCCTTGAGGTGTCTGTATGTGTACGGCCTAGCCCCCTCACTCCTCCTCCGCCCAGCGTCACTTCAATGCGTGGTGAAAGTCTCTTGCGTCGTCTCTATATATTTCTTTCCTCCATGGATGGTCTGTTCTTGATCTAATGCCAACTTTATAAATTATCTTTCGTGCTGTGTACAACAGTTTTCAACCTGTTTAGAACTCATCATGTCTTCAAATTAAGGTTGCCACCTGAGGGTTGCACCTCTATAGTGGGTAACCAATGATGTACAAGGGTCAGTCTTGCTTGCCAGATAGTGATTAGGAGATATGCCAGAGAAGTATGGAAATCTGGTTACAAAACCTTGGTCAGACCTTTGCTGAAATATGGTGGTGTAATATGAGACCCATATTTTGTGTATCATGTACCGGTGGGCAGCTACAATTTTCTATGGAAATTGTTACAAAACATCATCATTAAATGACATGACAAAGAAGCTGAATTGGGAGTTTGTGGCAGACAGGAGGAGGATGAGTGCTGGGACTGTACATGCTGAATATTGATCATGTGGATTGGATGGACATTGGCAGGAGAATGTGTAGTAAACGGAAGAGAAAAATTTACTATCACCACAAATTGGCATTTGATTTCAGCCATAAGAAAGTGGAAAGATTTTCTTTTGTACTTATGGGATTAAGGGACTGGAATAAACTTCCATGTGAAGTGATGAACAATTTACCAGATATACTGAAAGAATTTAAAATTGTAATTCTCGAGGTGGGGTAGGGTAATTGCATTCAAGAAATTAAAGATGAAGCACATATAAACGGGAAAAACAGTTGAGTAGGAAAAATGCTACCTGACAATATGCTTCATCACAATTACATTAACTTTGTTCACATTGACTGTTATTGCATTGACCTCTCATAAACCAGTTATGTAATAGTTAACACATTGCCAGCTAGAAAAATTGCTCTGAATGATATGATACACTGAAATCAAGATAAATTTTTCAACTGTGTGAAGTAAGTCCCACATCTTTGACCACTAGCTGTAGCTGAAAATTTCAAGTAAAATTGTGAGGCTTTGGTTCGATTTTTGGGATTGTGGTTCTTTAGGTATTTCTGTTATCAAAACTTCTGAAATTGTTCCTGATTTTGATCATCATATTTAAATTGTTAATTACTTCATTCATTCCAGTTTGGTATAATGTATGTGACACAGCTGATATTATGGTTGGAATAGACTTGTGTTATTTTTATGATTGGATTGATTTTCTTACTTAAATTCATTTTGTGAAGTTGTTTTATAATGGAGGCAGCAGTTATGATCCAGTTTAAAATTACAGATAAAAATGTCCTTAGATCTTACTGATGAGAACAGAGGAATGAGTTTTTTTTTAAAGTAAAGTAAGTGAAGATAAAATGAACATTGTTGCTGTTATATGATAAACAGATATTGTTCCTGGCTGCTACTCTTCCGATTTTGTGCTGTGTAGAGGGATTATCAGCTCCATTCTCATTATAACATAATCAGTGGCTGTCTATACCCCTACCTACACACTAATAAATATATATATATATATATATATTAATTTGATGTATATATTTTACGCCCAATCCTTTCCCATGTCCAAATATTGTGTCAGAAGGTGATCTACTGTTCTAGGAATATCTAACCTTTCTTCTGTCTATCTAACTATTAACCTTTAGTCATCACTGATTCATTTATTCTGTCCACATTTTCCTGAATATTGTTTCCTGTGTGAGGATTATCTTCTCTGCTGATTCTCTTCTGTTTAAATTCTTTTTTGTGGTGTTGTAGGCAGTATTCTAATTTTTCCACTATATCTTCACGAATGTCCTATTGTTTTCTTACACTGTGGGTCGTGGGAGTACATGGGTTTAAATCCCCGTACAGATTTAATTTTTCCATTGTAACCCAGTTAACTCCAAACAAGTGCCAGGATGGTTCTTTAATCAGGACATGGCCAAATTCCTTGATGTTCCTCGCTCTCAGTCCTCTCCCATCCCTAAAGACCTTGATGTCAACAAGGCATAAATCCATAAAAATATGTCTTTCTTATACATATATTTAATCACAACACAATTACTTTTCCATAATTGCACATTAAATATACTCTTCATCTGCTTCCAGTACCTGTAACAAAACAAAGATTCATACAATTTTATTAAAAGGAAAAGAGCACAATGTCATTGAACAGATGATAAGAACTATACAATAATCTCTGAGGATAATAAAAATGTTATATTGCTAAAATCTATACTTATTAGGTTTGGTGATGGAGCTAATGCTCCAGTGACAATTCCCCAAGTCATCCAATTACCACTTTTTTTAAATTTTCTTTTATGATTGGAGTGTTAAATTCCTTCCCCAGTTACTTTTGTGATTTTTAAATTTCTTATGCCTTTTTGGTAAATTATTCATAATTTCAATTGGCAATTTGTTCCAATACCTGACATCCTTACCAACAAAAGAAAATTTTCCCACTCTTTTATGCATGCAATTGAGTGCCAGATTGTAGTTATGGTCGCTTTTTCCCCTTCCATACACTATTCCCAATTATTTCACCAATATCCCTCCAAAACCCATCACTACTCGTAAACCACACCCGGGTGACTGGAGATGGTCCCCAACGATAATGATGATGGATGACCCATCACCAGCGTATGACCTATACATTCCCAGCACTCTCTTCATCCTCTTCCTTTGGGGACATCCATAAATTACGTGAGGTGAAGTGGGGGAGGGGGGGTCTGGCGAAATCTCACCAGATCTCACCAGGGGGGAGGGGGGGTCTACGGAAATCTCACGTGAGATTTTGCGAAAAATTGGGGACAGTAGAGCCAAAAAAAGGTTTACAATTTGCGCCAAAGTCGATTTTTGGAGGGTAATTCGCAAAAAAAAACAAAAAAAAGGGTCTACAAAAGTTTCCAGGACGATTTGTAGGGGGGGTTCTCACGGACCAGATCTCACCAGAGGGGGGGGGGGTCTGGCCAGATCTCACGAAATCTCACCAGGGGGGAGGGGAAGGTCCAGAAATCCGGAAAAACACCTCACATAATTTGTGGATGCCCCCTTTTCTCCAATGACTCCTAGTCCAGCTCCAGGGTCATATGTGGTCAGTAACGGATTAGCCACATAGCAGGAGTTAGCAAATGCTGCGGGTCCCATGCCTTCTGCACCTCCCCCTCCATTTTCTAGGGGGGCCCGCTGTACCTACGAGTCTATGGAGCCTCCCTGTCAGGCCAGATGGGCAACAATTTAATTGTTTAAAAAAGCTCTACTACTGCCACGGACAGCGAAAACCAAGGGCCACTTCTTCATATTTGTGACAGGCGCCGCGCTGTTTTAATCCGGCCCTGTGTGTGGTACTACGTATTATACAACAGAAATGGAAGGAAGAATTTTAAACAGAAAATATAATGAAATCTTCATGGGTTCTCCGCCACATGGTGTTGAAGAAAAACGACAACGAGCTTTTGGCGGCTGACTCTGCCACCATCTTCAGGTGTTGTTTTTTTTCAACGCCATACAGCGAAGAACCCGTGAAGACTTCATATCATCGATACGCTTTGAAAGCCTTTGTTCTCACAGAACATATAATGTAACGCATTATTTCCATTTTATAAATGTTAGGTAGGTGGTGGACTGATTTTAAACTTCAGACTTATTACAAAAAGTTTGGAAACAGAAGAAAATTCAAAACATCTGGGGTATTATTCTTTATTAGAAAGTCCAAGAGTCTAATCTAGTGTTTGATAATTTCTTCTGCAGTTTCCTCTGCATTTTCTATGGTAAGTCCATTGACCTATTAACAGGACCAACCACTTTCTTGGACTCACTAATCTCTTACTGTCCAGTTTTTATTCTGTCACTTTTCTCATTTATCATATTTGTGTTCTGACTACTTCATCTCTTTTATAACATGTTTTGAACAGTTCTTCCATTATGTCGACATTCCTTATCTCTTTATGTACATCCATTTATGGACCTTATGAATCTTATTTATGCAGATTGTCTTATTTTTTTGGGGGGGGGGTGGGATTTATTGATAACCCATGATTCACTTCCATTAGATTTGTAACTGCCATTCTACTATAAAGCCTCAGTGTAGTGTTACTTCACGTTTTGTTGCACATATGTTTGAAAATTCTCATACCTTTGCTCAGTGTCTTTACTGTCGTGGTGTAATAAATCAGTTCTCAGGTAATTAATATGTATAACATATTTAAGAGTGCATTCAGCTACAACTTGTCTATATAGCACCTTCAAATCCTCTTTTGGTATGGTATGTTAAGGGTTGACACTGTGATAATTGAAAAAAAGGTCAGAACAGTGAGAATGTAGCAGAAAACATGGTGTAATGGTAGGACTTTCTGTGGCTGATATTTCCAGTTCATCTACTTCACAAATCTGTCATATGATGAAGTGTTTAGAGGAAGTGAAGAAAGAAGTTTGTATTTCAATAAATTCCATTTCAGAGTACCTAGAAAGATGTATCTTGGTGCAATAAGGACACACTTGATGGTAAACTTAGGAATTGAAATAATAAATCAGAAGTAGGTGGGATAGGTAGCATTTCATAAGGCTGTTATCAAAATTAAGTAAATTCCTCAATATGCTAAGACTTTTTAATGTAATAATTTATTGTAGGATACAGTACCGCTACGACTGAGGCAAAGACTTAATAATCCACTTTGCCCCAATCTTGAAGGTGAAAACATTACGAGCATGGTGTTGTTAGTATTGCTACTAATCATCTCACTGCGTGAACATACATTTCTGGGCTTTTAAATTACGGAAATTGTGGTTAGATTGAAATGCTACCTGGGATAGGAAAAAATGTGACACTGATATGTTCTCTGTAATTCATTAGTTCTGGAAATAATAATAATAAAAAATATCACATGAAAAGCATGTAATCAAGTACTGGATAGGTTACTATGACTACCGAAACAATAACTTAGTGTCAATATGAATAAAGTTGATTGCACTGAGAAATTATGAATATCTGGTACCATTTTGTGACAGTTCTTGCAGTATCTCTTCAATCACTTATGAAAGTTGTATGTCTGGTGGATAAGCAATAAAATCCTTGCCTGGCTTTCAGGAGGGTTCAAATTCCCATTTGAACATCCCAGAATTACTCCAGGCAAATATCGGGACGATTCTTTCAAAAAACCATGGTTGAATTCCTTCCCATTCCATCTCCAACCCTCGTCTGTCTCTAAATACATAGAGGAGGCATATTTTCACAGTTCACACTGAAAAATTGTAATAAACTTGAAAAATAAAAAAACTTGTAGCAATGACTTCAGCTGCTCAGACCTTCCTGATCCAATGCCTTTGTCATTTTATTCATGCGTTCCCTGAATGTATTTGCTACTAATGAGACGAATCTCTTCCTGCACCTTATTCAGCACGCTTGTTAACCATTTTTAGTAGGGTTCTGCTTGGTGCCTAATACACTTTTCCTTTTGCCTACGAATTTGAGAAAATGGGAAATTTTTTAATGTAATCTTTTCATTGTGTTTATGTCTTGTTTTAGAGGGTAACACTTGTTTGTATATTACACCATTTTAAGAGCATTATCACTGATTAATGCGAAAACCTTACTGGGGATTGTAACCAAATTTAAGATGATATTACTGTAAATAGACCTTTACACTTGTTTTGATCAATACTACCTGCTGTGAAAAGATTTGACCCAGTTTTACAATTGCACATATTAACACAGAGCATTTTATCCCAGATTAGTATTGATAATACTGACATGTTTGGAAAATATATCACCGGTAAGACATTGTATGTCGTACATCTACATGTCTGTTGGTCACCTCAATGAGAACCCTCACAAATTCATTGCTGAAGTCAGTGGGTATGAAATTCCATAGAAGTGTTAAAGAACTGTATCTTAACTGCCTGAGTTGGCCCTTCAAATACATTCCCTGTGTCAGAAGACCCCTTTTCAGTGCCTAGTTCCAACTACACAGGGCCGCATTTAAGCATAGGCTACATAGGCTGTAGCCTAGGGGCCCGCACCACAACCCTCAACCCTCGCCTGGGCAGGTAGTAGAGCTTAAAAAAAAAAAGGTCGCCCATAAATTTTTTAGGTCGAATTTCGAAATATTCGAAATTTAAGAATCCAGCCACTGCCGACAGGGGGCCCGCACCACATGTATAGCCTAGGGGCCCACAGAGCCTAAATGCGGCCCTGCAACTACAAGTTACTTTGTTTATATTCCGCAGACAGGCGCTGTATCTTTGGGCATGATGGCTGTGCATGAAGACCTTAGGTCTTCCACTGTAAACTGGATCTTTTTGAAGCTATCCTGATCTACTTTATCCATCGATACCCATTTCCATATTATCTGCTTAAAATTTATGGCTCTATTCTGCCACATTTCGAAAATTTTACTCAAATCTTGTAGGACTATGCCCATCACTAGCTCAGTCTAAGTGCTAGCGAAATTTTGTGAATTCGCATGTATTAACATTTTGATTGTGCGGTTTAGAAGCTCAGTGATGGAGTTATATGTGCTACAAGTTTTATTAAGTAATAAGGAAAAAATCTCTACAGTATCAAATGATTGTTAAACAAGGCAGTTTGTTCAATAAAGATTTTGGGCAGCTTATTATAAATTATCCTCTAATAGATAAGTGATTGAGAAAGCTGCTCTCAGACCTACAGATGTAGCTCTTGAAATTGGTACTGGAACAGGAACTATGACTACGAAAATACTAGAAATGGTGAAGGAAAAATTCCCTTTTCTCTAATGCTCAGCCGGTAACTTCTGCCATGCACGACGTTGCGATAGTTACTTTCGCTGTCTTATCAGGTGGAATGGTAGGTCAAAGTGATTACTGCGACGTAAGATTGATTTCTTATGGCGACGGTTGATCATATTCCGTCAGACTGCCTAATCTCCTCACTTTTTTTGAAAGCTTAGATAAATCCAGCTCGAAGGACCTGGATAGTCTGTTAAAATGGTGGGCCGAGTCCGCAAGGGTCTTTGGAAATGCGCTACGGCAATGGAGTTGAGACGTGATCTGGCGTCACTGGGAGGTAGTGGCGTTCAGAAAACGTGTCCAAAATACTGATTAACACCTAGTCTTAGCTTGCCACTTAACACGAGAGATTCAAAACAATGGCCCGGAAGATTGAAATATTTAGCTTTGCAGCTAAAGTTTGAAATCTGCCACCATTGAGGGAATTAGAGTGAGCCTTCCAAATGTTGCTGAACTGTCTATCAGACTTGTTTACTGTCATGAAACTCGTATAGGTATTACATTTTACGTGACGGAAGAAAATAAACCACATTAATATGTAAACAATCATTAATTTCAAATCGTATGTTATAATGTAAGCAGTTTGCAAGGCGTTACCAAGAGTACCTAAGTTAGAATACACGTAAATGTTTAGTCATGTTCAGGTCATCACTTTAGGGTCACACAATACTGAATTGGTAGGTTCGACTGTGGAACAATCTAATTTCGTTACCTTTTTATCTCTCAGCTTTCCGATGTCACATCTGTACAAAACATTACAAACGTGACATAATCTATCATTATGTACAGTTTCGTTTAAATGCGTTTTTGGTTTTTGCTTGATCCGTGTACAGACATACAAAAATTCCAAAATTTGAGGTGTTGGCTTTTTTGTCATTGGGAAGTATAACACTAATCTTGATTAAAGTATCCTGTATATTAGTTGATGACATAACATATCACAGTGTTCCTTTTTATTGAAATCCGTTCATTAGATTTTGCATGATGTGCGCATAGACAGACATAACAGAATTATCGTTTTTGGCCTCTGTGTCATCGAGAATTATAAAAAAAAAACTTTTAAATTCACTGGTATATCACCATATGCGGTTTGGTTGAAATCTTTTTAGTTTTTGAGCGTTGGTTTGGAATCTATTGTCTTACATTTACTCGTTTCGAAATAAATTTCATGTATTATATTCCTTGCTGTTGCCCGCAACTTCGTATACGTGAACTGTTAATATACGAATTAAACCGATAATATCACAGTTAACACATCCCCAGATGGGAAAAAAGTAACTTAATTCCTCCGAATTTTGCGATGCCGTTCATACGCTGGAATCGCATTTCAGCTGTAAGGGCTAAGTAAATCCGAACAGCACTTCTAGTGTGAATCACCTTCGACGAAAAATGGATACTTATTTGTGGATACTTTTCCCTTAAATTTCTCAGCTTTCCGACTTCGTCAAAATGAAACATACCCTATGTTACCCCCAGGACCAGGGGTTGTAAATTATTCAAAACGCCAATAAAATCCGACTAGAGGTATTTGTGTAAATCCTATTCTATATGCCATTAACAACGACCAAATTCCCCAAATGCCCTCCCCTCTTTTTTTCACTAGTCTCTCGACTGGTTTTATTCAGTCCTCCATCCCTTCTTATTTTGTGCTAACCTCTTTCTCTCAACAGTTCTTACCTTCGACTTTTCCCTGCGCTAGCAACGAATCCAGCTTGTCTTAAAATTGACCCACTATTCTCTCTCTCTCTTCTTTCTATAAGACTATTACACAAACTTCTTTCCTCACTCATTATGTACTTTATCTGCCTACTTAATTTTCAACATCCTTCATTAGCACCACATTTCAAATGCTTCAATTTTACTTCTTTCTTGTATTCCTAAAGTACAAGCTTCCCCACCAATAAAGTACTGTGTTCCACTCATATAGCTTTAAAAGTTTCTTTCTGAGTCCTAGATTAATATTTAAAGCAGTACCGGATTAACCACGTAGCAGGAGGTAGCAAATGCTATGGGCCCCGCGCCTAAGCTAGATGGGCGTCCTTTTTTTTTTTCTGGAAAATCTAGGGCCTCTTCTTCACATTTGCTACGGGCCCCGCGCTGTCTTAATCCGGCCTTGATTTAAAGGTAGAAGATTTCTCTTTTTCATGGATGGCCTTTTCGCTAGCGCTATTCTACTTTTAACGCCATGCTTTGGAAAGACAGTAGTATTACTCCTGGTGTCATTGTGTGGGGAGCCATCAGGTCACGGCTGGTAGTGATTGAGGGAACTCTGACGGCATGATATGTCACGGTCATCCTGCGTCGTCATATGTTACCTCTCATGTGACAGTATAGTGGTGCCATTTTTTCAACAGGACGATGCTCGTTCACACACGGCACGTGTGTCTATGGACTGCCTGCGTGATGTCGAGGTACTCCCACAGTCAGCAAGATCCCCAGATCTGTCCCTGATAGAACATGTGTGGGACCAACTCGGACGTGAACTCCGTCGCAGTGCCAATATCCAGGGTACCAAAGACAAGTTAAAACAGCTTTGAACCAGTTTTCCTAAAGAGAGGATACAACGGTCTTACGACATATTTCCCAACCGAATCAGTGCGTGAATCGAGGGGTGCAACTTCATATTCATAAGTGTTCTCTTACTACCAAGTTGTTTGTAAATCTGGCTCGATTTTGTAATCACTGAAATACCCACTCAATCTGTAAAGTTTCATTTTCTCCTCGTCTCCTCACACTTTTTTGTCAGTCAGTGTGTTTGAAAACAACCTAATTTTTAAAAGAGAAAAGATGCATTCTTTGATAGTTTGACTCCGGATAATACAAATCTCAAATTCTGGGTGACAAAGTCGTGGACACAGCTAGTAGAAAATTTTTTTTTTTTAATGATTTTGGGTTTTGGGTCAACAGAACAGATAACACGTCCAAATTTCAAGTCATAACATATTCTGACCTGTGATGGCCAGCAATAGGGAACCATTTCTCATTGTGTACGGGACCCTAAAAAGCGAAAAGAAAAGATGTGGATATTTCTAACGCATTAAGAATATGTTTGAGATGTCGATTGTTTGGCAAAGTATTTTCAGATCGAAAGTAGGTTGTCTTTGGATAACATTTTTACTTAATTCACCAATTTAGGCGTCATTCAAATGAGCTATTAAAAGAAATTAAGGCTTTCTAGGCCATTTTTTATTTCATCACATTATTCGCAAGTTAGACTTTAAATTCTACGAACATAGCGAATAATGCACTTGGGTTATTATATGTGCACAATAGTTGATCCACAACTTTGTGGGTGTATTTATGCTCAGAAAATGATTATAGGTGATCGGTATTTCAAGTTTATCGCGTTTATTAATCACTTATTATTCCAAAATCATGGATAGACAATTGTGCTCATCCATTAGTCCCTCTAAATGCAATTGAATATTTGCTGTGTTTAAGTATTTTAGTGGAATATTTATTTTCAGATAACTACGTTTTTCCTTCCTCTGAGAAATGCAACTTTTGTTAAATGGACAAATAAGTTTTATTTTCCATTCGCTAAACATTTCCATGTGGATTATGAAATACGATCAGCATGAGACCAGACCTTGATGTAGTCAGCTAGCAAGTCAGTATTATTACCATCAACAGTTTTCCGCTAAACCTACACATTTCACAAATGAAATAAGTCAGATGATACTGCCGAACCGCACAGCCGCAAGTAAAAACAAAAGATTTTGTTATTGCAGTCAAAAGTTGCAAGTAAAAGCGGCAACAAAAGTGCTGACCTTATTGAACCATATTTACACGCTGACACGAAAAGATCTACACCCATAATGAATCGATTAAATTGATCAAAAATTCCATACACATTACGGCGGTCGCACGAACCGTCCCACAAACTTTGGTCGTTTGCGACAAATCCGACCGTTAATGGATTTGTCGTAAAGCAGACTGTGTGACTAAGTCCGTTGAAATTCTCAACGAACCTTGCGACTCTACACGGTCTTAACGTAAGTGTTGTTTGAGACGGTCCGTGCGACCGAGCTAATCAGTCTATAACGTGCCATTGAGGCGTCGTTAACATGGAGGGAAAAAATGAAAAGAAGTTTGTTACTGAGTTTGTCACTATACGAACTGCATTCGTGTTTTTGGCCTGCTCAAACTTCAGCATATAAAAGTAAACGGATCAGAAATTCGGCGTATGAAGACATAATAAAGAAAAAAAAATAAAAAAAATTAACGAATGCTACCCGGCAGCCCATAAGAAATATGTTACCACATGAAATATGTTACCACATGAAATGCCAATATGCGGTCTACATTCCGTAGGAAACTACGAAAAGTGGCGAAATCAAAGAAAACGGGAAGTGGAGCAGATGGAAATTATAAACCTACGTATTGGTACTACGATTTATTACTTTTCACAGCTGAAGATGAAATGGAAGAATTTGAGTAACATCAGAAGATAGTGATTTGGTAAGCAGATATTTTTATAATTGTGTTATAATAAATGTGTCTCATCCTATTTTAATTTAAATAACTTGCAATGGAGAAATTTCCCTAAACACCCATCTTCCCCTTTTCCTGCACCCACCTACATTGGCCCTCTACAAATTTTAACTTTAAATTCTTTCAACTTTTTAGGTATTCATCATTTCCTTTGGTAATTGATTCCAATTCCTGACACCCTTACCTAAAAATGAGAATCTTCCCATACCCTTGTGCCTGAAATCCAGTGTCGGCTTGCGGCCATGGCCATGGTCATCTTTTCCCTTCCATGCACTACTTTCATACCTACACCAATATCTTTCCATGCCTCATCACCAGTATACGTCTTGTATACTCCCATAACCCTCTTCACTCTCCTCCTGTCTTGTCACATTCCAGCTCTTTATCATATCTGTTACTGATTGCATTCTGCGATAATTTCCAGAAACAAATCTAGCAGCCCTTTTTTGTACCCTCTTCAACTCCTGTCATCATATTTTCCTTTCTTTGAATCGGACTGGAGGAAACTACACATAACTTCATTGTTCTTTGTTTAGTTTCTAAAAACAGCTTATAATGTTTACCCAGATTGTGTTTTTTTTAATAAGTGTTTTTATTTTATTTTTCAGAACGATAGTTGCCAGGAGTGGCTTCAATGATTCACAAGCAGCTCCATCACCATATTCACCCTGCTCGGTCCCAGTTCGAGTTATGAACAACACTGATGTCATCAACTCCGTCAATCAAAGGGCGTGAAGTTTTGAGAAGAAAACAACCAACCTCCATTAAAAGAAAGAATGAGAATCTTATCACTACTAAACATTTAATTGCTCCCTTAGTGATAAATCATAGCTGGTCTTAAGATTGTTTCTCATTTGCAAAAAATGACAAATGAACAGCATTTGTTAGTGGAAAAATTATCAGTTATGCTTTGTACTATAGCCAAATAAACAAGCTTTATGAATATGTCAAATGCTGTTACTGCTGCTCCATTCAAACAAGCATCTCATCAAAATGGCAGCAATTTTAACTTGCCATATAATGTTTACGATTTTCCTTTGATATCTTCTTACATTCATCATTAAAAATATCCAAAATGAAAACCGTAACATTGATACTCTGTTACAAGAAACTGTAAATCCTACAACTTTTAATTACTATGCTTTGAAGCAAGAAATGGCTGATAATTTGGTCTTTCCTCAAAAATGTAACGATGACGATTTTGTGTAGAATAATTTAAATCTCTATGTTTCATTTGAATATGTATGATCTCATAGACAGGCAAATAGGTAGAAATAATAATTCCGAATCATTTTTTTTTCAAAATATTTATATTTGTTTGTAAGACAGAAAAAATACATTAATGATTAAATAAATCTGGAGAAAATTTAATTATTGTATCTTTTTTTTTCTTGAAAAATCAACTCACAACTTTATTAAAGTAACATTTAAAATCGTCTCTTCCATTTTCATCAAATTATTGGGATGATCTTGGTACATCTAAAGGAGTTTCTTGCCACAGACCATCTGTTATTGTGCCAGTTTCATGGTTTTCGGTATCAACTAATCTATGTGTTATACATTGATTTTGGAGATTTCTTCTTATGTAATTATGTAGTACACAACTGGCTAAAACCACACCATCAATGTTTTCCATTTTGAGGTTTACTGTGGTATGAAACTCGTGAAATTTGCTTGCTAAATTCTCAAAAACATTCTTCATTATTCTTCGAACTCTACTTAATCTAAAATTAAATTTTTTCATCATTTGTTGTATTAGTATTAGGTAAGGTTTCATAATGTTCTTCTTTTAAAGGAAAGGTTTGATCTGCTACAAACACATACGGAAATTTGTATAATATCTGTGGCGATAATTTTTAAGGGCATGGTATATACAGTTCATTCCTCTCTAATTTTTCAAACTTTTATTTTCTGAAATAATCCTCCATCTGATACTTTTCCGTTAACTCTCGTGTGAACATAGATAAATTCATGCTTAGCATTCACAACAACAAACAATATGACATTAAACGTGCCCTCATAACTGTAAATAAAGAACTGGCCCCGTGGCTTAGTTATTTCGATGTGTATCCATAGCACCGATGCAGCTATCGAAATTCCACGCTCTTTTTTTAATTCGATCGCAATTTTCTCCCATTAATCTTGTTTAGTAAGTTGCTGAAAGAAAAAAGGAAAGTAATTGAGAAATAATAGCACCCAATAATACCAAAAACCTATCAAACTCATTTTTGTATTAAATACAAAGATAAAACGACCTCTAAATAATTACTTTATGAGGCATTGTTGATAGCCCAACACAGTGTTGGATTAGGGGGGAGGGCGCTAGGCGGCTGAAGCAACCCCCCCCCCAAAGTATCTAGATTCACCAGCGACATCGTAATTTTGGAGAGAAATATTTTTTTTTGGCCGTACTGATCTTATGAGGGCGGCATGGCTGTAAAGCCTACCCCTGCCCGACTCAATCCCCCCCCCTTACCCCTCCTGCCCAATTCGAGACCACCGAAAACTAAATCCGCTCAAGCCCCCTCCCCCCCCCCCCCAATCCAAAATCCGCTCAATCCCCTCCCAAACCACCAAAATCCTGGATCTGCCTCTGGCCCAACATGTTTCCGGAATAATCTTTCCGATTAGGTGAGGTGACACTCGATACTATGTTTTCAGATCTTCATAAGTTCTTCCTGGGCCCAAAAAACTTTAGGTTATTGCTAAACGGGTCTCTGCCTTTACTGCATCTGTCATTAAAATATCTCGTTTTGTGATGATCTGTGTCCTTGTGACCTCCAGTAGCTTATCATAGGTTTCATTATTTATTCTAAGGTAATTCTGTCACTAATTAATCGAGCAAGCTAATATCAGTGTATAAATTTCTTCTAAGCTTCCATTTTATGACCACTTATATTTATTTTTTCTTTCATCCATACATTCTAATAACGCTACAGAAAGTGCAGCTGTTGTCTTCTTGCTCATAATATTCATAGTGATGTATCAAATCAAGAGCATTCCACTTCGCACTAAAGCCAGCCAACGAGTGTGGTGAGTTTTTGTTGAACTGTCTATAGGACGAATAGCAACGTGGTAATAGGACTGCAGGGGCCGGCGCTAGGAGTTTCGGGCCCGGGGGTAAAATGGGCGACTTTTTTTTTTTTTTTTTTTTTTTTTTAGCTCTACAAACTGGCCGGGCGACAATGGGTGGATTCTTGGCTTCATTTTGACCCCCCCTAACGCTGGCCCTGTAGGACTGTCTTTGCGATTTTCGATTGACTGTCTTCCCGACCGTCTAAACCAGTGGTTCCCAACGTGGGCCGTACCGCCCCCCAGTGGGCGTTAGAGAGCTCGAAGGGGGCGTTTGTGAACAAAGGCAAATTTGGGGGGCGTTGACGCCCAGCCAGCGCCCCTCTAGCCAACACTGGCAAGGACGTGCCGATAAGATTAATTAATAACAAAAAAACATTCAACAAACGTTTCAGCAAGTAATTCCAAATGTCCTTTAAGCAAGATCAGTGGGGATTAGAAGTTGGTATTAGTACATTATATCTTTGTTCCTAACACCTGCTTCAATAGTTCATGAATGCCTATTTCTTCCTCCAAAGCAAAAAACTTATTGAACTCGGTACGAAAAGGCCGGCGCCGGCTCCGGTTTGTGTGAAAAAGCCCTTAGAATATCTGACATTTTTTTAAAAAAATATTTTTTAAATTTTTTATTTTCTATGGAGGAAATTGTGCTTCTCTGACCATAAAATACCCCCAGAAGCTCACAACTCGTTGTGCCTGTGTTCTCCCGCATGGGACCGCATTTGGATCTGCAATTTCTTTCACTTGGCCCAGGCTTCTGCCGTCTACTTTCTTCTCGATATCAGTTGGTCAACTGTTGTTCTCTGGCCCTCATGGTAATTTAGGGTTATGGGAAGAGTGTCAACTATAGGTGGAAAGTGTGTCGACTTGGGACTTGAATGTGTGGAATAGGAAAGAAAGTATTTTCCTGAACTTACATTTTGTTTGTACTTACATTTTACCAGCAGCCGTTATATATAATGGAACAGAAGTAATCAGGGCGCCGGAAATTTTATAATGGAAAATTATTAAATAGTATGGTCACCGGATTTGAAAATGGAAAATTTATTTTTAACGTGTATACAAAATCCGCTCATATGCTGGAGAGATAGATTATCGAGTGTCCTGGACAGACTTTGTCCGTCAATCGTAGCCTCTGGCACGCTCAGCCCTTAGTCGCACACACACACACACACACACACACACACACACACACACACACACACACACACACATACACACAGTAACAAGGCCACTCAGCCCATCACGGATCAGTGTGGATGGAAACCGTCAGTATTACAGTACGCTGGCAAACTCCCTTAGGATTTCAGCAAGTCGAAAGTCCTGACGGCTGTTCGAAGGGCATCGGTCAGTTATGAGCTCTATGTGCAGATAGTTATATTTTATCGCGAAAAATGGAAGATTTCAGTCACATGCCTCGTACGTTACATTTAAGGGGCATCAAACAGATGGTTATAAAATTGGATGAGACATTTTTTTACCACATTACAAAATTCAGTTAAACTTCGATTCTCAAAGCATGGTACAACATATTCCTGTATCTTGAAACACTAGTGATAATGATACAGTAAAATTTATGGGTATAATAATTCAATAGTATTTATATAGTTATATTATATTATTTAATTTATATTCCTCTCTTTCTTCAATATTTTATTTTTTGTTTTCTGTTCTCTCTTCATCCTGTTATAAACAACCGAATCCCAAAGTACCATCAAGTTGGGTCCCATGAATCTACCTTTCTATTCCGTTTCTTCTGATAATTTCCACTTATTATTCAAAATCTGAATTATTGTTTTGAAAAACCTCAACCCTGCTTTCGGGATATATGGCTTAAGAAATGTATTGATACGCCTCAGTCTCTAAATTTTTATTCATTATACTGCGCCTTTTAATCTTAACCGAGATGAAAATCTGTGATATATTTTTATAAAATAACTTAGAACATCTTTACCATTTTAGCTGAAAATGCGTGAATCGAAGACGGTCTGTAGGACTGTGTGTTAGTGGGTAGCGAGGGGTCCTGTCTGTCGCTGGCTCACACATAGACGTCCTTTGAAGAAGACAGTCAGTTATCCCGCCAATTTATGGATTGCTAACATAACCATGAATTAGACTTATATTAACTCGAATTAACTGTTCTCTGTCCATCTTTATGGCTGCCTTTTTATCAGTTTGAGCAAATTCTGTCGAACAGCTTGTTATGAAATTACGTATTCAAGTTTCGGACCTGAATATCTCAATTCTATCCACTTTTGATAGAGATCTGCCAACCGGAAGTGGAACTTTTTTTGAAAAAAAAGGATGTTTTATTAAGAGAAAATTTATTGAAATATAAGAATGATATAGCTCATTCAACTGATCTATATCATAAATTTAATGAAACAAACCTACGGCTGCAAGGAGATAATTTGAATTTGATCAAAGCAAAGTCAGTTATTTGTGCGTTCATGTCAAAACTTGCCTTGTACAAACAGAATGAGGGTCGAAGACAATTCTACGAGTTTTCAAATCTTTCCTCTGTGGAAACAAATGATGAAGATGTTTTAGTGTTTTGTTAACATATGGAAGCACTTAAAGAAGATTTTAGAAATAGATTTCAGGATATTCTTAACATGACCATTCAAGATTGGGTATTAGAACCTTTCTCGAATCTACAAACAGCAGATTTATCGCTACAGGAACAGTTGATAGAACTGTCAACAAATGAAGAATTAAAATTGAAATTAAAAAATGGATATCAAGGCTTTGTGGGCTGCAAGAAAAAAGTTTTTTGTTGCATTCCGGTCGTCATATTTAACCGAAAGGGGACTTAGTGTAGTAAGCAATTTACTAACAAAGAATAGAAACAGATTGTCAGTAGTGGAACGCAGCGACTTAAGACTCCTGCTGACAAATACAGCACCAAATGTAGAAAAATTAGTATCATTACATCAAGCTCAGACCTCTCACTGATAATTTTCAATATATGTTTTTAATCAAATTTTCTACAAGGCACCAATATTCTTAATATTCTTTAATAAAGTAATTTTAAAAATCTGTCCTTGTTTTCAATATTTAATATAGCCCAATTCATCTAAGAGTTGTGCCATCAAATCACTGTTTGAAGAAGTCGGGAACAAGCCAATTAAATTGAAGCGCTATGAATTACTCAACGTTGATTACAACAATAAAAGACGTCGGTACTGTTTTTTTTCAAACCGGGGGGAGAGGGAGCGGTGAGTAATTTTTTTTTGAAAAGGGGGCGGTAGGTAAAAAAAGTTTGGGAACCTATGGTCTAAACGTATTTGGCATTTATTAAATGTAGGCAGGTTGGTTCCCAAGATTGGATTGTCATGTCTTACAGCAGTAACGTCGGGGATGGATCTGTACGAAACCATGGCGTGAGAGGTAGGACGTGTAGTTCAATTATTCCAAGACCTGCAATATAACTCACAATCTCAATGAACTTCACGTACAAGAAGCAATTTTCTGAAGGTAAATGTTTATATATATATATATATATATATATAAAAATATGTCACACTGTAACGCTCCCTCAACCAATCTCGAATTTCTGAAACATTTATAAAATACTAGCTCGTACCCGCGACTTCGTACGCGTGGATTAAGAATATTTTTTTTGCCAGAATTAAATATAGAAAGTTGTTGGTAACGAAGGATTGGTCCCAAACAATATCGAGTCGGAATAATATGACAGAAAAGCTAACACTATATCATTATACCGTCGAACCTGTCTCTTGAAGAGAATCAATTTCCAACATATTTCTGTCACCATTCGATAAGGTCTCAAAATTTCGTGACTACAACTGTTAATCATACTGGAAAAAATATCCTGTGCCCTTCATACAGATTTCCTTATAAAATTCCATCACAACGATATAGCCATTTAGTCGTCAAAACGTAACAAAAAGACGGAGACTTACTTCCGTATTTATAATAATATTACTGTGGTTCACACTCACACACTGACTGCGAACAACACCTGAGGGATCATTATAACGTAAAAAAGTGTACACCTACAACATTGCAAGACTACCTACGATTTGCCTCGAATTGCACCCCTAACTTTCTAATATCTACAGTTTAACATTCAATCCGAATAACCTACGGCCCAAGCCTGACTCTTACGATGAAAAACGATTTTTAAAAATCTTAGCCTCCACGGAGATTTGAACCGGAGACCACGACGTTCGTAAGCAAGCGCTTTAACCACTGAGCTGCCAGTCCACTACACCGAAACACGGTACGGAGACGTCCATATCCAACGTGTCTGTCTATCGCCGTATTCTAAGTTATGAGACAACATGCGTTATTTATACAGATAATTTTTCAACCAAATGTAGACAGTATTTTTCTCCTTGTTTCAAAGGATAAGTGTGCAAAGTTTCATCGAGATCGGATGAAAACTGTGAATTTGTATGAAGAACAAACAAACATACATTCATCTTCATATATAAAGATTTTTTGACTACTTAGTTTTTAAAAAGTCTTGCATTCTGTTAAACGCTTTTTACTGTGTATTTCAGTTTTGAAATGTCAATGAATGGCCGACGAAATTCTGGATCTCTTCACCCAAATATCGGAATACCAAAAACGTGACGTTCTATTTACCAGCTTTCAGTCTCTGGAGATGCGATTTATGCAAAAGCCACAGCACCCACATCAGTGACTTCCTTTTCAGTAATTTTGTATTTCATTGATCTGCTTTCCGTTGTCGATACTTTATGCAATTGGAGTAATTTAGTTTGTCACGATAATATTAGATGATTTTTTAAATGTTTGATTTGCGCGTGATGCAGCCGATAAAATCTTTATACTGCGTTGACTGATTATGTACTTTGTAATGGTGCTCGCTAGTACCCATAAAACTATTTTGTTTGAGCTACCGGATCGCTTATCTTCAGCATGTAGCACGCGAAACATTACACGTTGCTTTCTAAGATAGTCGTACATTTTTATAATCTGGAAAATCATTTTGAGAAACTTTCAAATAGGGCTATCGTGTTAGTGATCTCAAGATCTGTGTCGTCCTTAAGAGATTAATGTCAATGCCAGTTTGATGACCTAACGTGTTTTCATGTTATTGTTCAGCTCAGCATGCACCGACTTGTGACCTTTCTCGAATGCGTGACAGCTGTGAACACAGCGCTGCAGTAAGTACAGATCGATTTACAACAGCCTTTCCCAACATTCTTTAACGGCAGATCTCTTAGATATTAGCCAAGGACCCCTTATTAGTAGTAGTAATAATAATAATCTTATATCTTTAAACGAGCAATTCTTGTATATATATATATATATATATATATATTTCGGATCTCGGAAACGGCTGTGATGATTTGGATGAAATTTGGTATTTAGATAACGTTTTGACTTTTAAGATTACCTAAATAGTTGTCTTCCGTACAAAAAAGCGAGTTTGCAAAATACAAACAATTTTTTCACTTGATATCTCGAAAACGGCACTAGACAATTCAGGTACCAGAAAGCCTACAAATTCTCTCTGATTTCAAAGAATATTTAAACAGTTCTTGTATACTGTCTGAGGCGTGGAAATAGTTACATTGCAAGTTTAATTGTAAAACATTTAAAAAGGAAGATAATTAAAAATTTATGATTGGTTTTGTCAGAGGTGATAAACTTCTTTGAAAATAATATTACCGGTACCAGTTATAAACTAATCACCGTTTACTTTTTGACCGTAAAAAGTGGTTGTTAGTTTGTCATTAAATACTACCACGCGAGGTATGAGCATAGTTTTAGCGGAGTGAATTGATTTAGCACTGATGATGTTCTATCATTACCGTGACGTCACAATCTGATGATGAATTCTTATAGAACGCGACGAAACATATCGAAAATAAAGAATAAATGTTCTTGATATCTCGCTTGGTTTACGAGATATAGCATGTCAAAAATCAGTTATAGGTATAGTTCCTTGTGCTTTTGGCGACGTTTCTTCTGGTCCATGCTGTATTTCAACCTAACAACAACCATTTGGAACAAAATAAAACATTAAAAGTACATTTCCACCGTATCGACATAGTGCTTTTGGTGGATTCTTTTTCTGATCCAGGTCGGATCTAATCCTAACCTCTTCACTTGAGGTATCAGAAAAATAAATTCTTTATTTTCGATTTTTCTCGACGAGTTTCATACGAATTCATCATCAAACTTGGCTGTGACGAAATTTATCTTCTGGTCCAGGTCGCATTTCAACCAACCACGTCAATTTTGCGATATATCATCTCGAGAACTAAGCGAGATATATAAATTTAAAAATATTTTGTACTTTAAATTTTTCTCGTCGAGGTACATAAGAATCCATCGTCAAGGGTTTTCGTAGAATGCCCTGAATTAACACAAATCTCGCAGCGTTAATCAATCCCTGACTGGCATTAAGATTTCTGTTTATCATAATAATAGCATTTTTCTTTGAAAGCAATTTATGAGGCGCTCTCGCAAATGAATCTAACGATTTGGATGAAATTTCATATGTAGATAACGTTTTGCTATTCAAGTTTTTAACACGATTTAAAAAAAAAAAAAAGTTGCATTTTTTGTATTTGGTTTCTCTAAAACGGCTCTAACCTCATTACGTAGAAGGTTCAGGTACCAGTAAGCCTAATGATGTTAGTGAAGTTTCTCTACTCGAAATCTTGGATATTAAATAGAAATCGAAAGATGCCGAGCGAAGATCGGTCACCCAGGTATATATATTATTTCTATAAGGTATTTTTTTGTCACAAGCCTGTATCTTCCTTCATACTTAACCGAAATCAATGAATGAGGTGTCATTTTAAAGCTTATGGTCACCACTTCGGTCACATCATATTTTAAGGAATGAAGTTTTCGAAATTCGACCCTTAAAGGGCAAAAATGTCAATATTTCTAAAATGCTGTTTTCTGTGTTACGAGTCACTTATCTCCCTCGATACCTACCTGTAATCGTTTAATGAAGTATCATTTTAAAGATTAAGATCTCCGCTTTAGTGACGTCATATATTAAGACAGAAATTTTTCGAAATTCGACCCTTAAAGGGCAAAAGTATCAATATTTTTGCAATGCGGTTTTGTGTCACGAGCGATTTATCTCCCTTAATATCTAACCGATATAGATAAATGAGGTATCATATTAAGTAATAAGGTCTCCGCCGTGGTAACATTATATTTTAAGAAAGGAACTTTTCGTAATTCGACCCTTAAAGGGCAAAAATGTCAAATTTTCTAAAATGCTTTTTTTGTATCTCGAGCCATTTATCTCCATGGATATCTAACCAAAATCGATAAATGAGGTAGGATTATGAGGAGCAATGTCTCAGTTTTGTGAAATCATATTTTATGAAAGAATGTTTTTGGAATTCAACCATTAAAGGGAAAAAGAATAAATTTTTTTATGACGCATTTTTGTGTCACGAGCGATTTATCTCCCATAATATCTAACCGATATAGATAAATGTGATATCATATTAAAGACTAAGGTTTCCGCCGTGGTAACATTATATTCTAAGAAAGGAATTTTTCGTAATTCGACCCTTAAACGGTAAAAATATCAATATTTTTAAAATACGTTTTATGTCTTTCGAGCCTTTTATCTCCCTGGTTTTTTTAACCAAAATCAATAAATGAAGTAGGAGTATGAAGAGTAATGACTCAGCTTTGGTGACATCATATTCAACCTCACTTTTCACATCATTTTTTCGCGAAATTTTCGCACGGGTCGTCTAGTAATAATAATAATTGGAAATTTGCTATTTTAGAAGTCATTTGACAGTTCGACTCGCATCTCGCACAGTATGACCAGAGTTCGCGTGTTCTCACGCCTATATCTATGTTTCAGTAATGATAATTTTATTTTTATTTTGTTCACGGACTCCTTAGGATAGGTCCGAGGACCACAGGTCGGGAAAGCGTGATTTACAACACTAGATAACTAAAACGCGGTCAAGTTACGTTACGACCTTCACAGTGTCAGACGGCAGTTGCTTGGCGCAAAAATAAATGGTTGATATAATTTCCACGTTATGTAGCGGATTCCTCTCTACACTTCCCCCGCCTCCACTCTCCCCCCAAAGCCGCACAGAGTTGGTTGGACTCGAGACGCTATTGCAATCGTTCAGTTCCAATCAAATTTATTACATTTTTGTGTTTAATCCATTCATTATAATGGCACGCACTCTGTACTAAGAGATCTTTCAGAATAAATAGCATTAAATTAGAGTATCTCCCTAATTCTGAGTGTTCTGTACACAGACTGTGTAATAAATTGGATTTATCAGAAGTATATTAAAAATTTTCAACTTTTAAAAAAAATATTTTTGAACAGAATTCATTATACATCTTGTGTAATAGTCTTTCAAATCGCATATCTAATTAAAAAATGAGAATGCAGCCGAAAAACTTGTTCATCTTGAAAAATATCGAAATTATTTTTAAAAAGTATTTTCGCAGCATATTTACTGTACGATTCTTGAAATATTCCATCTATGAAACTTATGATTTTTTTTTTTCAAAACAAATTATCTGCTGAAATGTCAAGTTTATCAAAATCTCTTATCCATTGTGAGAACTAAGTCTTTCCTGCGTAGCTTCTAAAAATTCTTCTCGTATGTTCAGCCGGACAAGTTCTACCATGCTTGAAGTCTCGGCAGCTACCTACGCTGTCTTCATCAGATGAAATGGTAGGTTGGTGACGTGATATTGCAGTAGTAACATGGACCTGCTATTTCACCTAAAGAATTCGGCGAAGGTAACTGCAGAAACTTTCTGGCTGAACATCCGAGATGAATTTTTAAAATTCTTTCATTTACTTCGCGCAATTTTGTATTCCAGAAAGATAGCTATTGTAAATGGGCTACGTATCTCAGTAAACCTTGAAAGGATTTTCGGATCAGTAGTTTCTGAAATTAAAAAGAAATATTTTAAATAGTTTTTGCAATAAGCTTTCACAAATAGTATAGGGAGCAAATCCAAACATCCTGAGAATTGGCAGAATAGGAGCCTTCATTAGGTACCCGCGAAAATTATCTAGAGAATTTTTTCTTCAGCTCTCCACTAAACCCCGTGTAATTATTTTTACCGTCATGATTTTTCGAAATGTTGTGTCACAGTCATATTCTGGCTTTACGCCTTGTCGACGCCGAGGTCATTAGAGACGGGAAAAAATTCCGCAGTGGCCTTTTAAAGGAACTATCCGGACATTCGCCTGGAGTGATTTGAGGAAAACAATGAAAACTAAAATCTGGATGGCCGAACGTGGATTCAAACTCGCGTCCTCCCGAATGTATGGCCAGAACTTTGAAGCACACCCGCCACCCTTCTTGGTACAGTCGTATCAAAACTAAAGTAGTGCACAGTAACAAATTTCTAAGTTAACCGGTTCGGAAGTTATGAGGAAATGACAAGAACAAATAAGCGAATCCACAACGGTTCAGTTCTTCGCTCATTCTACGAAAGCAAGGAACCTTAAAAATACTATTTAATGGAGAAGAATCCGGATTAATGTATTGATTGCGAATATTTGTGGTTTGGATATGGACGATATTGGAAGTAAATTTCTAGTTATTTGGTAACGGTCGGTTTGAAACAGATATGGTAACAAAAATGATACGGAGCGTGGTGGATGAACGGGAACGCTCTGACTTCGCATTCGGGAGGACGCGGTTTCGAATCCCCGTCCGGCCATCCATATTTGGGTTTTCCATGGTTTCGCTCCAGGCGAATGCCGGAATGGTTCCTTCAAAAAGGCCTTGACCGAATTTCTTCCTGTTCCTTGCCCCCAGTCGTATCCCACCTCTATTGACGTCTACTTCGACGAGGCGTAAAGCCGTAAAAAAAAAGTTATAACATTGCCTAATCTCAAATGCCATTCGAGTCTTCATTTTCTAGTGAAAAAATTAGAAAAGTAATGACTTACTTGCGTGGCGAGCTTTACTAAACATTACCTCATAGTAGAAAACCAATTGTACTCCCTTTACTTGTGTCAGATATCTATTTAATGTGTGTTCATAAAATTTTAAATATTGTATTTTGTTTTGATTGAACATATAACATGCGCAAATTTAACGTTTGCAACTTCCTTTACGAGCTAGAAGATTGTGTCTGAGTCACATACGAGGGATAGCAATAAGATTTTGCTTTCTTTGGGATAAGGAACCTGGGAAATCAGAAGCTTCAGGAATTTAATTTTAGACATTTCAAACGATAATTCTAGCGTGATAAGTGCAAGGAGTATAAGTCATTATCATTGTATAACTTGACTTTTACTCCTTTTACAGACCGGATAAAATGCTAATTGATTTATACTGTATAGAAAGGGGGGGGAGGTGACGATTATTATCTCCAACACCTACCTTACCTTCATACCTTTATACGTGAGTTATTAAATATGAATATGAAAATGATTTTAATGGTTGCAAAAAGGTGAACTAGACCCATGAATATTTTGCACAAAATTATATCCAATTTATTGAGTCTTATGGCTTATACAAGGCCGGGTAATAGTTAACTTTACATTAAACATATTCCAAAGACAACAAAAACAAGCAATACCCGACGTTTACAATCCGCCGATGAAAAGCAAACATAAAACTGAATTAAATATTTCAACAATTAGCAAAGTCAACATATTATCAACGTGGCAACACAAGCCATCAAATTGAAGTTAACATTTACCACAAAAAGAGTATCCCAGGGGCGCCATATAATGTTAAAAAGCATCTTCCTGAATTTATACAAGATCAGCAAGATGCTTGGAATTTGAAGTTAAACATGAAAATTAGTTAGCTCAGTGATTTCATGACGGGAGCAGAGTCTTATCTCAGTGACGCTTAAGGGCTCGCAAGTCTCGTCAAAACCCAATGAACTGTGACCATATGCGTCGGTACTTTACCATGATTGCATCGTCGTGATGAAGTGTGACACGCACAGTGCCACTGCAGCTGCGAAAGCCAGGTTAGCGGATACGACCGCGTTACCACAACAGCTTCCAGATTATGGCAGGCATGCCATACAACTTCTAGCTCCCCAGAGCAAGAAAATGTGATCAGACACAGTCTCTCATCACCGGACGAGAGCGTGTCGGCTGACACGTCTGCACAGTGGCTCGTCCCGACAGCAAGTGAAGTAAAAAATGGCCTCTTCTCTTCTTCCTCGGAAAAGTCGTCTCCAACTCGCCACATGCAACAGAATCCCCTTGAATTAACATTTGTGAACCCCTATAAACGTCCACGATTGGTGCATTGATATGTGTCCATCATCACGTGTTTCATATCGTAGCTGGTTTTTGCTGTCCGCTCGCACCTATTCTGGTCGACCTTCAAGACACCAGGGCGGGGGTGCGAGGTCGGTGGACCCTTCAACTAATGGTCCGCGCGCGTCCTGTGCTTTGTGAGTTAAGGCGCCTGTCTGCCGGCGAAACTTGCCATTGTCCCGGTCTCTGAGCGTTTGAAAATGGCAGTTCCAACTTCCCATATCCACTATATTACTGAATAGCAAGTTTTGCAGAAATTGAAGCACATAATAATAATGACTCTGGATGCCCGGGTTTAATACACAATTATTTACCTATCAGTTATCCCTATTATTTACAATATTTACAACTTACATAATTGAATATTTTAAAGAAAATCTGAATACTAATTAATTATTTAATTATATTCATTGTGGGTGACTCTGTCATACCACAATACTAATAGGTTCAATGATGAATTGTTAGGAAAAAATACTCAGTACTGATTTGTACTGTTAATATATATATATTCAGATGATAGACATGAATTTATAGAAAAAAAAAGAAATTGATAGCAAAAAATTGTGAAAATTGTGACTTACACTCCTCGTACTTGTCACGTTCCGGGGTCCTCTAAAGGTCGTATTCAGACTAAGAGTATTACGCTCGGTTCAAGTATAGTTGTTCGAATCTCACGATTGTGAGATGATATATGTCCACTAACAGCGTCCATACAAGTGTCGTGCGCTTCGGGGCTCGCGTGTGAATAGCTTGAAATACGTCGGAACCCTAAGCGAATCGACATTGTTCCTTTTTTTTTACGCCTCGTCGATGGCTAAGGTCATTAGAGGCGGGGATTGTTCCGTCCCGTAGCCGCGTAATATTTGCACCGAGAGGACGTATTTGATTCGGTATATCTTGAACTACTTCAGTAATAAACGGTACCTAGTGCCAGTTGAAATCTTAATAACAGACAATGTTGTAGAGCAGGTTACAAAATACCTTGGATCCTTTGAGTATAAATTTCGGTACATTTGTGGTAAATAAAAAAACCTTACAAGGAACGCAAGTGTCGAATCCATTATAAAATCTTCATAACTGTGACGATCTCCATATTACTGCATGGTGCAGGGAACGCTGGGCCCCGACAAAAGAGACGACATAAATGAAATTTCTAATGTCAATTTTGGTATTTAGAAGGACAGATAGGATACGAAATGATGATATTCGACAAAAATTAGGAGTAACGAAGAAGTTTGGATTAATTACATGACAATCAAGCTAGGTGGCTTAAACATAGTCAAGGAATGAGCAATAACATATTACATCAGTACAAAGTCGTTGGGAAGCGGCACAAAAAGATGGAATGGCCATTCTCCTTTTGAACCTCGGAGACGGTACAATCCTTAAAGCTGGTAATGATGATGATGAAGAAGAAAGGCTTAAAACTGATTTGTGGCATAATCTGACGAGAATGACAAGGTAATTTACTACTACACGATTGTAACTGAAATTTACGTTAATTCAAACGCACACCTAAATCCAAATCCAATTTTTGTTTCTAAAAAATCCGATATATATTTCTTATTGTTTTGGATTATGAATATAACAGGCAGCAATAGCCAAGAAAAATTTGGGATAATTGTACTAATAAAAGGCTAAGCTTGGTCTCTGTGCCATTGTGTTTGTAACATTTGTCACGCTCCTGGCATTCGTTGCCGAACTAACAACGCACAGAGATGTTACTACCAATAATTGGTCACATAAACTTTAGTTATCAGAGGTTATGCGCGATACTTATTAACAATTTTAGTTAGCTGAGCAACTGCGAAGAAATTATCTCAAAAATATTTAGAGAAAAGTATGTTTTTTGTATAAATCAACATATTAATGGTTTCTTTTTGTTTATTAATATTCGTTCGATGTAAATGTTTGTTGTATTCTATGATCGCTGTTATTGTAAGTTTGGAAATATAGGATATCGTGTATATTGCGATGCAGTGAATTTATTAATGCTCTTGTGATGGAAGGTTTCATTTTAAACTAGAAATGCTTGTACACTTCGTTACAGTAGAAGGAAGAAGTTATTTGAATTTTTTTAAAAAAACTAATAATAATTGACATTGCTTTCAAGAGCGTCTTGTTATTGAAATCATTTCTTCGTTACCCGACCTTCATCTCTTGCTGTGTAATGTGAAGTACGCAAGAACGCTTCCGTTGTTCGGATTCCACGTTAAACTGTAGGTCCTATGTACCCGGCAGGATTGCCGGGTCAGTTTAAGGCGGCGACGAGAGGGGCGGAATGCGGAGTCAGTAGAAACCCAGTCACCAGGTCATTACGACCACACGGAATTATTATTATTATTACTTCGTTTGAATGAAAGTAGTTCCACATTGACCGCGATCCATGCGGCGTACACCACGACTGCAAATATTATGTGCCATAGCGCAAGATTTATTTTTAATTTTCCTTGCTTTCACTGGCTTACTGAGGTCATTATTTTGGTTTGTGGTTATGTTGAAATTCAACCTGTATCAAGATAACAAACTTTATGGTACAGCGTAAGGGACGAGGAATTACACTGAGCGTAATTTTATGTCAATTCTATTGCTAAGAAACTGCGAACTAAGAACAAACACTCCGTTCAACGGGTCATTCTTGAGGGGGTTAGAGGCCATTGTTTAATCTTATATATAGGCCTATATAAAAATAGACGCGTGTTTCCACATATTTCACTTTTCAGCCTCCATTACCTAGCACAAATCATGGTAGTAGCAGATGTGGTAGTAGTATGGAGTTTCCTATCGTGCACAACGTTGGCCGAATGCCGTTAGCTGTGGGGGTGTGGGAGCTATGGCGGTTAAAGATGGTCGACGTAGGACTTTCTCATATTTCGATTGTTGACTTTTGTGTCCCTAAACTTCTCTTTGCTGCCACAACTGCGTAGCGTAGACCATTGGTGTTTGTGTGTGGTATTAGCATCGAGTCTCCCATTGTGCACTATGATGGTTGATGTCGGTAGCTATGGGGAAGTTGGAGATATGGTGGTTGAAAGTGGTCGACCTGGGGCACTTTCGCATTTCGACCAAAGACGTGCGTGTACCTGTGTATCACTTTTTAGCCAAAAGTATGGAGCGCAGATCACTGGTGTTTGTGTGTGGTAGTAGCACACACTTTCTCCCATCGTGCACAACGTGAGCCGAATTATTTCGACCAAAGGCATATGTGTCCATATATTTCACTTTGCTGCCATAACTACATAGCGCAGATCACTCGTGTTTCTGTGTGGCAGTAACATCGAGTCTCCCATCGTGCACTATGTTGGTTAGATGACGGTAGCTATGGGGGTGTGGGAGATTTGGTGGCACTTTCGCGTTTCGATCAAAGGCGTATCATTTTTTTAGCCAAAAGTGTACAGCATAGATCTCTGTTGTTTGTGTGGGGTAGTAGCATACATTCACCGATCATGCACAACGTTGGCTGAATTTTGGTAACTGGGGGGGGGGGGGGGGGTGTCGGAGATATGGTGGTTGAAAGTGGACGATCAAGGATATTTTCGCATTTCGACCGAAGACATTTGTGTCGGTATGTTTCACTTTGCTGCCACAACTACATAGCGCAGATCACTGGTATTTGTGTGTGGTAGTAGGCCTAGCATTGATTCTCCGATCGTGCGTTATGGTGGTTAGATGTTGGTAGCTATGGGGATGAAGGAGATATGATGGTTGATAGTGGTCGACGTAGGGCATTTTACTTTTTCTATCAAAGACATGTGTGTCCCTCTATTTCAACTTGCAGCCAGAACTACCAAGTGCACACCACGGGGGTTTGCGTGTGGTAGTAGCCTGGAGTTATTCATCGTGCACTATTGTGATTGCATGTCTGTAGTTGTGGGGATAAGGTAGATATGGTGGTTGAAAGTGGTGGACCTGATATAAAAATAGACATGCGTCCCTATATTTCACTCCACAGCCAAAACTACCCAGCGCGGTCCACTGGTAATTGTGTGTGGCATTAACCTCAAGTCTGTCAACGTGACCACGGTGGTGTCATGTTGGTAGCTATGGGGTGTGGGAGATAGGTCGACGGAGGGAGTTTTCAAATTTCGACCAAAGACATAAGTGTCCTTATATTTCACTTTGCAGCCATAAATGCCCTGCGCTGATCACTGATGTTTGTGTTTGGTACTAGCCTCCAGTCTCCCATAGTGCACTATGGTGGCTACATGTCGTCGGTAGCTGTCAATCAAAATTCTTTACAAACATGAAAGAAGTCATGGGCACCAGCTAGTTGAGGAATAACACTGTATGCCGCTTTTGAATTCAATTTTTGTTTGTTAAGAAATAATTTTTCTATGTTCTTACTTCAAAAAATCATTGCACTTTTCAGTTCAATTCGAACGTCTTTGTGCTACGGAAATCAGTGATACATTTTGTGGGGTGACATCTGTTCTAAAAACGATTCGCTGTGTGATTCATAAAACGTTGTGCTTGACGATAGCTTTGTGGTGTGTGTAAGTTCAGTACAGCGTATCGGGAAGCAGTTTGAGGGCCCAGGCAAGGCCTCGAGGAATAGATACCGCGGACTAAGCAGTATTTCATGGCAAGGCAAGCAGGCGCACAGCTCAGCTGCTGGTCCCACAACACACAAGTAAGTTCTCTATTACTGCCTTCGTTATTCATGTTTCTGTTCTCTACGTGGTTCGTTAGTGATGGAATTGGAGATTTTTCTTTGGTAACGTCACAAATAAAGGAAACTAAAGCACTTGAATTTTGGTGCTATAGAAACGTATTAAGTTAATGAAGTTCGTTATGAACATATTCTGGAATTTATGGGCAAAGTAAGGAACTTTATGGAAGAATCTTAGTAACGAAAGAAATAGTGTGGTGAACCAGGGCTTTAAACAATTTGGGTAACTTACTACAAGGGATACATGAACAGAATAACTGACAACCTACTTTTTGCAGACTTGTGCTTCATACATACTGTTATCTTAATTTCGTTCTAAAGGACTCGTGTTGAATAGAGTTACTTGCGAATATGGAGCAATGGGTTAAATAGTCGAAAGACTTATCACGAAAGCAAAAGTAATCATTATAAAATCTTTCTTTGCTGTCGTCAGTCTTTAGACTGGTTTGATGCAATCCTCCATCCCTTCCTATCCTGTGCTAACCTCTTCATTTCTACATACCCCTTACAATCCACGTCCTCAATTATCTGCTTCATATATTCTAATCTCTGTCTACCTCTGCAGTTCTTACCTTCAACTGTTCCCTCCACTAACAAATTAACCAATCCAGCATGTCTCAAAATATGACCTACCAGCCTGTCTCTTCTTCCTGTAAGCTTCTTCCATAAACTTCTTTTCTCACCCATCATTTCTAAAACTCGTTCATTTCTTACTTTGTCTGTCCACCTAATTTTCAGCATTCTTCTGTAGCACCACATTTCAAATGCTTCAAGTTTCTTTCTTTCCGGTATTCCTAAAGTCCATGTTTCGCTACCGTAAAGTGCTGTGCTCCACACATAGAGTTTTAAGAAGTTCTTTCTAATGCCTTGATCAATATTTGAAACTAAAAGGTTTCTTTTTTTCATGAAGGCTATTTTTGCTAGTGCTATTCTGCTTTTAACATCATTCCTGCTTCGGCCATCGGTTGTAATTTTGCTTCCCAAGTAACAGAACTCTATTATACATTATAAAATAAATAAAATTTTAATAAAAGTTCTAGTATATGCTAACAAGCTTGAAAAATATACTATCATAAATCTTTGACATATATCTGCTCATTGAAAGGTGTATATATATATATATATATACATTATATAGTCGACTATTTGGAACTCCCAGAAACCGGAACAGTATTTTCCTCTTCGTCTGTTCCGGCTGAACGGATATTATTGCGGTTTTCACAACTTAAGTCGGAGCAGAAAATTAAAAACTGATAAAAAATATTAACGATTACATAAATAAATAATTTCCATTAATGTATGAATTTTCGGAAAATGCAATTCTGAAGTGCATACTTTAACAAAACTGAAATATATTTTACATTAGCAAAATCGATTCGCTCATTTGTTCTTCACACATCCATAACCGCTGAACACGTCTACTTGTATTTCGTAATTGTGAACTCCTTTAGCTCTTTCTAACCTTAACACGATTGTAACATATTATTTTGAAAATTTGTAAACAATTACAGGGAGTTTAGTGGAAAGCTGAACATAGGTCCTTTAGATAATCTTCATGAGTTCGCAATTGAAATGTGGCAACCCACCGACTCAATTTGAATTTTCATTGTTTTTCCATGATTAGCGGACGTTTTGTACTGAAACGCATTAAAAACATACTATTCGCCCTTTATTTTCGAGATTACCGATCCGAAAATTTACAGTAAAATATTATTAGCATGCTAACGTTTACGCGTAAACAGTAGCTTTCTTTCTGAAGTTAATGGTTTTTGCAAAATAACGAAATGGGTGTTTTTGATACTTCAGCAGATTTTTTTCCTATAAAAATGAAGTATCAGTCGATCGAGGCTTTCATGAATCCGATAATAAATATGACATTAAAATACCCTTTTTAAAAATTTCATAATTTTCCAAGACCCGCAACTTTATCATTTGAATTTATTTTTGCTTGGCCAATTTATATATACTATTTGAAAGACAATTCTGCAAAACAACTAATGAACTATGTTTAAAAAAAATCTATCGTTGTTGAATTCTTTGAAGTTTATTTGTTTATTTATTTACAGACTTCGATTTAGTGCATAATTTGTGTATGGAACCCTCAATGCGTGAAAGTAATGCACTCTTTACAATGCTAGCCTTAACCAGTTCATCAGTAGATCTAGCCCACGCGAAAAGGCGGGCAGAATTTGGAAAATTGTATGTGGAAAATGTTGCAAGGGACAGAACATACTGAGCGGTTCAACCGTGTCAATTGCACAAGTTATCCCTTCCACTACTTCTTTTTTTATGAGAATTAAGTAGAGTGTACATGTACAACTAAGCGTTATGCCCGATGAACAGAGATAAGTTTCATCATTTTTTGGTATAATCATAATTTTGCATTACAAGATCTTTCCCATTTTCTTCGGATCAAGGTCGCATTTACAGTTAACTTGAATAAATATGAAGTAAAATAATATATGACTCCAGGAAGTAAAATACAGTTCATATTGTACGACTGAGGGATGAAGATATAAATGTTTTACATTTAACTTAACTATGGTGTGTTTGTATTTGTAGTTTAAATTGGATCCGTTTTGCAGTCTTTACCCATTTCGTTACTTTTTCCATTAAAAATAATTTAACAAGAAATTATGATTTGTAAATTCAGTACAATATTCATCATTAAACATACAATAAAAACCTATTAAAAATGCACTTTAACTTTACGTGATTGTATCGTCCTACATTCGGGATATCTATTCGCTTGCAATCAGTGGTTGTAATAAACAGATTTTATTGGTCAGCTTAGCTTGGTAATACAGCATGGATTTACTCATTTTACAGAAGATACGTTGTCTCATTAAATGTTTAAATAGGTTGTCAGAGATATGATTGTCAGTTTCTTTCCATCGACACCTAAAGTTTAACATGCAATCCTAACCAATTCCCACCACTCAAAAAAATAAGCTGCACTAGAGGTACTGATTAGGACAGATGCCAGAAAAATTCTAAATATTCATGAAATGCAAAATTATGTGGTTTCTGCTTTATATATATAAAACTTTCGATCTCTAGATTTCAATTGACATTACGGATTCGGATTCCCTGAAAATGTTTCGGAATTACGTACGTGATAATGAAGCAAACTCAAATTATCATTAAGATCTTTGTTACACAAAGAGTTAAGAGTACGGTTTTAATTTATTTGGAATGGAGCGCACGCTCCTGTGGCAATATCTCTACACTCCCCCCCCCCCTGCCCCATTCCTGTACCCACCTACTTTTGCCCTCGAAAAATTTAAACTTTAAATTCTTCAACGTTTTTGGTAAATTATTCATCAATTCCCTTGTCAGATTATTCCAATCCCTATCTCCCTTAACTACGATAGAAAATCTTCCCACACCCTCGTCCTTGAAATCGAATGCCAGCTTGTGATCATGGTCATCTTTTCCCTTCCATGCATTACTTTTAATGCCTACACCAATCTTTCCACGCCTCATCACCAATATACTTGTACACTCCCGTGAGTCTCTTCACCCTCCTGTCTTCCCGTGAATCCCATTTCAGCTCTTCCAGTAAAGGATTTTGAAACCTTTTCCTACTACCTGTCCTGCTCAGTTGAGCTTGTTATCCCAAGATATTTAAATTTCAAGTCTTGAACAAACAATTCTTTCCCCACCTTAAAATCGTAAACCAACGTTTAGTTTTTTAACTGTGTATCTAATAAGTTGACTCCTCTTTGCATTTATCCTCATCCTGTGTTTACCAATCCAGCTAGATAATCTGCAGCTGTTAGCAGTGGCGTAGCTAGGTTACAAAGGGGCTCGGTGCAAAAAAAAAAAATAAAAAATATTGGGGCCCTCAGGCCAGATGGACGACCCTCCTAGCCCTCAGGTAGCTACGCCACCTACAGTGGTGGAAATATTTATTGCAATCACTATTTGTTACGTCTTAATTTTGTCTTTGACAGCTGTTTGCTTGACGTTATACTAGTCCAATTGTAGTCCATTGTTGTTAAAGTGTTGATGACGTATTCTTGCCTCTATAGTTATGACTTCCTATTGCATATTTCCCCAACAATACACACATATTTGTTGTCCATTGTCTTCACTTTACAATTAAGCAGCGTTTTATACAGTCATTCTTTATTGAGACACTCCAGTGTAAAGATGGGCAGATCAGTGGAATTAACACCATAGCAGAAAGATGCAATACTTACTTATTCGTCAGTTGGTTTAAACACAAGAAAGATAGCCTCTAAGACTGGTTTCAATCAGTCTACGATTCGAGGTTTTCTGAAAAAAGTACAGAGAGACAGGAAAAGGTTGATCGTGAGAAAGGAAGAGGTAGAAAAAGGGCGTTTACTGCGAAACAGGATAGGATATTAAAAAGAATTTCTCTCGGTAATCGTCGCCTCATCAGCTGAACTAAAGCGAGAGTGGGAAGAAATGTGTGACGTTTCAGTAACCAGTAGAACTGTACGAAGCAGACTACTGGAAGCTGGACTCGCTGCCCGTCGTCCTAGAAAGAAGCCTTTATTGACCAAAAAAATGCGACAACAGCGGCTAAAGTGGGCAAAAGAATATGTAAAATGGACCCCGGAGATGTGGAACAGAGTAATCTTTTCAGAGAGTCCAAATTTAATCTGCATGGTTCCGATGGAAAAGTGTTCGTGCGTCGAAGAAAAGGTGAAGAATTTTTACCTTCGTGTATAACACAAACCGTCAAACATCCACAAGGACAAATGGTCTGGGGATGCATTTCCAGCTATGGAGTACATGAAGTCCTACTCCATAGCTGGAAATGCATCCCCAGACCATTTGTCCTTGTGGATGTTTGACGGTTTGTGTTATACACGAAGGTAAAAATTCTTCACCTTTTCTTCGACGCACGAACACTTTTCCATCGGAACCATGCAGATTAAATTTGGACTCCTCTGAAAAGATTACTCTGTTCCACATCTCCGGGGTCCATTTTACATATTCTTTTGCCCACTTTAGCCGCTGTTGTCGCATTTTTTTGGTCAATAAAGGCTTCTTTCTAGGACGACGGGCAGCGAGTCCAGCTTCCAGTAGTCTGCTTCGTACAGTTCTACTGGTTACTGAAACGTCACACATTTCTTCCCACTCTCGCTTTAGTTCAGCTGATGACAGGCGACGATTACCGAGAGAAATTCTTTTTAATATCCTATCCTGTTTCGCAGTAGACGCCCTTTTTCTACCTCTTCCTTTCTCACGATCAACTTTTCCTGTCTCTCTGTACTTTTTCAGAAACCTCGAAATCGTAGACTGATTGAAACCAGTCTTAGAGGCTATCTTTCTTGTGCTTAAACCAACTGACGAATAAGCAAGTATTGCAGCTTTCTGCTTGGTGTTAATTCCACTGATCTGCCCATCTTTACACTGGAGTGTCTCAACAAAGAATGACTGTATAAACGCTGCTTACTTGTAAAGTGACAACAAATATGTGTGTATTGTTGGGAAATATGCAATAGGAAGTCAAACTATAGAGGCAAGAATACGTCACCAACACTTTAACAACAATGGACTAGTATAACGTCAAGCAAACAGCTGTCAAAGACAAAATTAAGAAGTAACAAATGGTGATGCAATAAATATTTCCGCCACTGTATTGCATGGCGTCTACCGTAGCTAATAGCAGTTGTGGTTAGGTTGAAATGCAACCTGGACCAAGAATTAAGAGTAAGAAACACACAGAAATAATAACGACATGTAATAACGTGTATTTCTTGCTTAATAACATGTGTGCATCTACCCACATTTGAAGTGATTTTAGAAACACCCTCGCAGCCAAAAACATCAATGTGTACAGTATATGATATAGTTATGCTTGCAGCAAACGCAATAGAACAAATTCAAAAAACTATTTGCAATAATTATTACTCTGTTACAAAAAAAAAAACTAATTAACTTAATGAATTATGGTCGAATTTCGACCACTGGGCGATCTCTAGTACTATTAAATTGTAGGTTACAGAGGAGAAGAAGAAGAAGAAGAAGAAGAAAAAATTAAACGAACTGGCCATCCTACGTATGATACAGTGTATACCTCTCGCAGGACGATACATTCCGGGTTGTGGACTAAATATTTTTATTATTATTATTATTTAAAAAAGTTTTTATGCAGACATAAACAAAATACATATCTTTCTAATATTTGGTTTGCAAAGATAAAAAGTATATAATCATTACATACAGCGTAATATATTACACAAAGATAATCATCTAACCTTCATTCTTAACTACAAAGAGAGCGAATAGTGAAAACATCCAAAGATGGTTGAGCATTTGATAATTAACATGTAGATTTAAGCGAGAGTCGTGTCTTTCTTTATGGATGATTTCGAATTTTAATTTAAAGGTAAAACATATTATACCAAAACCGAATGTATTAAGCAGTGACTGGCCCAAAACATTTCACCGTTATGCTATTTGGTTAATAAACAGAAGAGATATTATTTATCTTCTTTACTTCCCGTGTTTTCAGATTAGTGGTTGAACTGTCTGAAAAGCTTCAATAGACAGTAACTAAAACCTGATATGCCCTTTTCGGACGAACCATTCCAGAATTAGCTTGATTTGAAGAAAATGTGGAAAACCGAACAGTTAACAAGCATTTGGAGATTACCAAAGAACAGTGTATTGGAAAATATCACTTGAGTATTGTATGTCGCTTCTCTGGTACCGAGCGTGGTTATTGAGCCACAATGCTCCGGCCTCACATTCGCGAGGACGCGTGTTCGAATCCCCTATTGGCCATCCAGAATTCGGAGCTCCATGGTTTCCCGAAATTATCGCTGGCGAATGACGGTTCATTCTAAAGGTCATTGTTGAATACCTTCCCGTTCCTTGGCCCCTGTCCTTTCCCGACTCTAATGACCTCGACGTCTGCAAGGTACAAAGCACAAAGCAGGAAAAACAACTTCTTTCGTGACTCCTACGCGTACGTAGAACAATTAAACCGATGCACAGTGCGTTATTTTCTAAATCTAGAGGAACAAAAGTCAATTTTGACATTAGTCTACGCAGGCAAAATAATTATTTATATTCAAAGTAGATAAACCATATTATTAGGAACAAAGGTTTATTTTCCACGAATTCACGCCTAACAATAGCAACGATGTGTCACCTATTTCGTGCAATATAAACTGTATCAAAGTATCTGTTCTTCATTGTTTTACATTAGCGAACCATACGTCGAAAAAAATCTTCTACGAGAAATCTCTGCAATCATTCTGAAAATAAAGAAAAGTTGTATGGGTGTCGCAAACATGCGCAAACAAGTGAAGGTATTTCCTGTAGCTAATAAGTAGCCCTTTCAAATAAATATAGTAAGAGATGGGTATAATGCGGTATAATGAACTAGAACTCATATTGAAACTTGCTCAGTATTTTTTTCCCAGTAAAAATACACTCGCTCTGTTTTAATGATGCTCATGATTAGGTTTTAAAACATATTTCGTAAAAATCATGCGTAAACCAATCCTAATACTCGCCAAAAGCAATAGTAACACACAAATCACTATTAGCACACTGGAACATAGCGTATTCATCGACCAAACTCAGTGGAATTGCGCGGCCGAATGGAGCACTTGACCGGTGGATCACAAGAAGCCCATAGTTCAAACTATTTTTTCTATTGTTAGGTGCGAATTCGTGGAAAATAAACCATTGTTCCTAATAATATGGTTTATCAACTTTGAATATAAATATGATTTTTCCTGCGTAGACTAGTGTCAAAATTGACTTTTGTACCTCTAGATTTAGAAAATAACACACTGTGCGATGTTTTGAAGACCTTTTTATGCCCAATAACAATCCCGAACCGTACTTCACACCATCCCGTTAACAGCTATGGATCAATCAAATCGCAAATATCCGAGGGCTATTAATCAGCAAGGAAGACAGACGGACACCAAGCTGAAAATAGGTTAAAAGGTTTCATAGATTCCATATTTTGGAGACCTTAAATTGAAATCGTGTGCGATTACTACACTTCCTCTTCTGTTTCTATGCAGTCTCCATCTCTTCCTATAGACTACTTAGCTATTATCTTTGTTAGAAACAAAATCGTTACAACCGACGTCATCAGTTATGCGTTCTTACCTTTCTCCCTTCTTCGTGTGAAATGATCTCTTCGCCTCAACATGCAACCTCGAATATCTGTTTCTTGCACTGTAATCATTTTATCCTTTTAAGGATTTACCTTCGACTGTTCGCTCCACTAATAAATTAACCAATCCAACATCTGCTAAAATGTGACCCATCATTTTGTCTCTTATTTCTGTGTAACTCTTCCGTATACCTCTTCCAAAACAAGTTTATCTGGCGATTTATTTTTCACCATTTCAGAGGCTTCAGATTATAAGTCAAAACTATCATAAAGCGTTGTGCTTCATACAAATCTTTTTGAGTCCCATATTTCTCCTTTTGAAGAATGCTGTTTTCCCTAGTGCTATTCTGATTGTGGTGTTGTTAGTGTTGTAAAAAAAAACTGTTTTTTTTTACTTTTAAAAAAACATGAAAAAAACTTTGAAAAAAAAAGTTTTTTTCTGGGACACGTTTTTTTTCATAACTACTAAATCTCAAATTTGTAAGGCATTTGTTGTTTAATATGACTGTTTTAGAGTTTTTTCTAAGTACTTCTCTTAATTTTTAAATCTAATATATTTTTCTGGTTTAGTAGAAAAAAAAAAGAAAAAAACGAAAATATTAGCAACATTGACTGAAATTTTCTTTTATGAACAGGGACTTCCCGAGGAGGCTAGGTTGCGCGAGAAGGAATCCCCGTTCCCCATTCTTTGGATTGATACTCGCTATTTGAACTAGTGCTGCTAGCCCTACGAATTTATCTGTAGACCTATGGATCTTTTCAAAAAATTAGGAATTTAAAATTTATCTACGATTTTTTGCCTCTTTTTATTACTTATTGTGTTTTCCTTGTATTCGTATACTTGTTAAACTCTCAGCGTATATTGATACTGAGTCATTAAATTGTCAGTAATTACGAATCTTTTCCTTGCAACTGTTGGCGTAAACCAACGATTGAAAAGAAATAAAGCTCCTATTTTGTATGATAATAGATTTAAATTCAAACTTAAAAGACCCTAATACAGAACTATCGGCGCAGTCTTTAAGCACACAGTGTGTACTTTGCACATAATTTAAAATTCCAATCTCTAAATCTTTTGTGTACAATACAAGAACAACCAGTAAAAGAAAGTTATGGATATAGAGGAGACAGAAGAAGAAACAAAAAATTCCGACACCGACTGAACTAGTGATGGTAATGCTGTTACTAGTGAATGTGGTACTGACAGAGGATGAATAAAATTATGTTACCTATGTAGATACATTTATGAATCATTATGTAAAATATTATATGATTCAGTAAGAATTAAAACACACTTGTAAAATGTAAGTTCCGTAAATGAACTATAATTTATCAAATATATTGTTTTCTGAAAAGAAAAGAAAAATTTAGAAAAAAAATAAGGGTGCTAAGTTTTTTTTCATGTTTTTTTTCACAAAGCTGAAAAAAAAAACTTTTTTTTTTTTAATTTGCAACACTAGGTGTTGTATATGGATGAATTAGGCGGGAGAGACGGTCTGGACGGGTTGTTTTGACCCGCTGTGTGTGGCCGAAGTAGCTTCTCGTGTCCAGATAAGAGACGCTACCTGAACATGCAGTGGCGCTCACCAGTTCCAGCCTAAAATTCTCATGTAAACAATTGCCATCTCAGCTGTAAACAACACTCCCTTATTTCATTACAACGTAGAGAAAATTTTTACTGCTTCCCTGATATCTTTTTGTTTGGTTTAGGCACAAAGTTAGCGCATATGTGGCAGGTTTTTTTCAGCGCGTTGTATCAACACTAATGAGCCTATTAACAAGGCTCTTTCTTATCAGAAGTGGTAAACTGGATTGAATTTGAAAAATCTTCTAAATAATTGGGGCTATATTACTGCTAAGAAGTTAAATTGCAGATTGTTTTTACGTCATCATTATTGGAGCAAGAAAAATGTTGTTTAAAATCTGAAACGGTTTGCTTATTAGAACTAAAGATAGCGTCTGATGAACACTGATATTATGGAAAAAATATCACTATGAAGTAAGCTACCCTTCCCCAGAAATCTCTACGTTCAGAATGGCCCCTCTGGCTCATTAAACCTGCACTTAAAAAGATTTTTCATATGGGGAAAAGTTTGCGGATTGTACTATTGACCACACTAGCTCCGTTGTAGTGCTGCTTCATGGAAGGGCTCACTGTATCTCAACCAATCACAACAATCTGCTATCAGTGACAGCTCCTGTATTTTCGTTCATCGTCATTAACATTTAACAGCTACTTTGGGCACTGGCCTCTCCATTTTGTTCTTTCTTCCCACTGCATCTCTATCGCCACCTTGGTCCTCTCTATCTTCAGCGTATACTCATCTCAGCCATCTATCCTTTCGTCTTCCTCCGTGTCATTTATCTTCCAACTTCATATCGTTAAATTTTCTCGATATTCTCTGTTTATCAACTTTCTTAAAATGGCCTGCTACTGTAGTCTGACCTTCTCTATCATTTCATGTATGGGTTCCTCTTTGACTGTGTCTCTGATAGTTTCGTTCTTCATCCTGCTCATTCTTGCAACACTTATTTTGCCTCTTAGAACTTTCATTTCACTTGCCTGCATCCACCTAATGTCCAGCTTCTTTACGCTTCTTAAAAATATCTCTGTTGCCTCCATCTTTAACTTATGTTACCATCGTTCCTTCCATTTTCCTGTACACTTCCCATGTATTTGAAACTGTTCACCTTCTTCAGCCGTTTTCCTGACATCACAATTCACTTAGTTATCTTGTTCTTTTCTTCACATTAAATTTCGTACCATATTCACCCAGTGTCCGCTCATACCTACAACTACGACTGAACTTCCTCTTTAACACTCCCCTAGATCACCAGGTCATCCGGAAAAATCATTACCTTCATATTTTTCTCTCGTAACTTTACTGCCACCTTCTCCTCTACGTTATCCATGATTACGATAAAAAGTTGTGAGGAGAGGCAGGGGCGTAGCTACTATGGGGCTAGGCGGTGCAGTGCACCGGGGCCCTCACGCTCAGGGGGCCCCCAAGCATACCTCAAGGGGACCCTAAGCGCACCTCTAGGGGCCCTCAAGCGCAGTTTAGAGGGCCCACGAGCCTTCACGGCAAACTGGCGACCTTTTTTTTGCTTTACCGTTGTCTAAGGGGCCCCTGAGAACACAGGAGCCCCTCACCAAGGGCCCTCGCTGCTCACGGGGGGCCCCAACTACTGCTCAGGGCCCCCATCCTCAGTTCAGGGGGCCCCTACCAGCACATAAAGCAAAAAAAAGGTCGACCGTCTGGCCTGAGGGCCCGAAATAATTTTTTTGCACCGAGGCCCTTGTTGACCTAGCTACGCCACTGAGGAGAGGGCACTTACATTATTATTTTTTTCAGCCGGAGGGTGGTGGTAACACTCGGCCCTCGCACTCGGGAGAATACGGATTCGAATCTCCGTACGGCCATCCAGATTTTCGTTGGTTCCCGAAATCACTCCTGCTGAATGCCGGGATGGTTCCTTTAAAAAAGGCCATGGCTGAATTCCTTCACTTTTCTCGTCCCCAGTCCTTTCCCGCTCTAACGTCCTCAACGAAGACGAGAAGTAAAGCCATAAGGGGCCATCGACAAATTACGTCACACGAATTTCATGATTTTTTTGACCCCCTCCCCCCTCCCATGTCACAGGTTATCACATTTGTGGGACCCCCCTTTCCCTGGTGTGACGTCACATACTTTACAATTTTAAATTTATAAATTAAACAGCACTTCCAAAATGATTGATGTATTTCTAGTTAAAAATCATATCAGCAATAAATCAAACATTTAAGAAAATATAAAAAAACATAAAAAATCGAATTAATGATACAAAATTGAGTCTTCATGTGTCCATGAATTTTGAACCCATTCCTTGATACTGTATAATATTGGCATAAGAGTCACTTCATTCTTGGTTTCGATAATGTTGGGAACATT